>OY757262.1:8672963-8780502 GCA_963584085.1 Pyrausta aurata | reverse complement strand
TCAATTCCTCGTCTGTCACAGGTTCACAGTTGTCTTTTTACAAGTGCAATTTATATTATTAAGTTTGTATGGTGACAAAACACTATAAAAACAAAAATAAACTATAAATTGGCTTTCATCATCTTAACTGATTGTTAAAATATTTGTAAAAATATTTTCCTTCAGATATTGTGAGAGCAATCTTACAACATTGATGATGTCACGCAGCCTACGCGTTAAGAAGCGCTTGCAAAATTCAACAGGACTGTTAATGTGACGGTGGCCGAGTGGTGTAGGCATACGCCCGGATTGCGTAAGACACGGGGTTCAATTCCTCGTCTGTCACAGGTTCACAGTTGTCTTTTTACAAGTGCAATTTATATTATTAAGTTTGTATGGTGACAAAACACTATAAAAACAAAAATAAACTATAAATTGGCTTTCATCATCTTAACTGATTGTTAAAATATTTGTAAAAATATTTTCCTTCAGATATTGTGAGAGCAATCTTACAACATTGATGATGTCACGCAGCCTACGCGTTAAGAAGCGCTTGCAAAATTCAACAGGACTGTTAATGTGACGGTGGCCGAGTGGTGTAGGCATACGCCCGGATTGCGTAAGACACGGGGTTCAATTCCTCGTCTGTCACAGGTTCACAGTTGTCTTTTTACAAGTGCAATTTATATTATTAAGTTTGTATGGTGACAAAACACTATAAAAACAAAAATAAACTATAAATTGGCTTTCATCATCTTAACTGATTGTTAAAATATTTGTAAAAATATTTTCCTTCAGATATTGTGAGAGCAATCTTACAACATTGATGATGTCACGCAGCCTACGCGTTAAGAAGCGCTTGCAAAATTCAACAGGACTGTTAATGTGACGGTGGCCGAGTGGTGTAGGCATACGCCCGGATTGCGTAAGACACGGGGTTCAATTCCTCGTCTGTCACAGGTTCACAGTTGTCTTTTTACAAGTGCAATTTATATTATTAAGTTTGTATGGTGACAAAACACTATAAAAACAAAAATAAACTACAACATTTGACGTTACATTTTTTTCTGGTAACAAAATATACTGATGCTCGGGAGCCCCGACCCCATGCGTAAAACATTCTTTTCGTAAATAAATTCCTACTAATTTGAATGTTTGGCCCAGGGATTTGTTTATCGTGAACGCTCACCGGGCCTTAGTAAAGCCTACTTCGCAACGGGCCGGCCGTGCAGCAGAAATCGTAATATGTATTTTAATTTCGCTATAACTTCAGAACCAAACGTCCAATTTTAATCATTTACAGACCAAATATTATTTACATTAACTGTACTTAGTGATGAAATAATTAATGTTGATAAGGATTAATAGCATGAGTAAAATAAACGCGTTTAAATGTAGTCCAAAAAATAATCAAGATTTTTCAATAAAAAAATGGTTCTTGTGCCTCACCCGACATAGATAGGTATACCTCTATGTCGCGGAATTTTTTGTAGATATTTATAAGATCTACAATTACTTACAACATTTTATGGTTCTATCTTTAATAGTTTAGGCAGGGTACGCAAAATAAGTAACTGTTTTGGTTGATTTTTTACACGTTGTGTCCGAAAAACCCTAATATCTTACGGAACCCTATTTTTGTTCAAAATTAAATATATCCTATATTACTCGTGGATAATGTAGCTTTCGAATGGTGAAAGAATTTTCAAAATCGGTCCAGTAGTTTATGAGCCTATTCATTACAATCAAACACACAAACAAACAAACAAAGTTTTCCTCTTTATAATATTAGTGTAGAAGTGTAGATGCCTACCTACTAACTTATTACTATAAATATACTACACCATCGATGCAGATTGTTCTAAGATAGACACAGCTGCCATATGCTTGCTGTGAGGCGTCACAAAAGCAGTGCAGCTCAATGGAGACTACAGTGTTTTTGTTAGAAATAACATGCCTAGGAATTCTTAGGTCAGAAAGTGATTTAATTTGTTGACAAAATTTTAACCATGAGTTTCGGATAGGGGGAGGGACTGGCTCGTCCCAATCTGTTTTGTCTGCCCATAGTTTTTGTAATAATATTTTGGCCTTTATTATGCTTAAAGATAGTAATCCAAGAGGATCAAATACTTTAAAAGTTGAAGATAAGATTGATCTCTTAGTAATCCTTTCTTGTTCTGAGTTTTGAATAGGAAAATTAATTTCATCTGAGGTAGGATCCCAGCCGATACCTAATGTGCTGGTTGCGTTACTGATAAGTAAATTACTGTTATCAGCATCTATAGAAGAGTGTGCAGGTAAGAAGTTAGGCAAGTTAGAGCGATACTTTCGCAGATTGAAGCATCCCTTAGCCAGCTCTTCGGAAACTGAGCGTTGAATGTGACGTAATTCACTTTTGCAATTTGCTCCCGTTAATAGATCATCGCAATAAAAATCTCTTTGTATAATTTCCTTTATTTTTGGATCGTCACATTCTTCACCCAGCTGCCAAATGCACCGGGTACTAAGGAAGCTTGCACTAGCAAAACCGTCGGTAACAGTGTTAAGTTGGAAGGTGCGGAGAGGTTGGTCTTCCTCATCACGCCACAATATCAGTTGTAGTTTTCTGTCAGACTATACATTTTTTCTATATCTCCGGACAGGATATAATTATATTGCCGAAATCGAATTAAAATATTGAAAATAGGATCTTGGATGGTAGGTCCTATGAGCTGGATGTCATTAACAGACAGCCTAGAAGAAGTAGGTTGCGAGGCATTGAAAACGACTCTTAATTTTGTGGATTCACTGTTCTCCTTTATAACAGGATGGTGAGGAAGAAAATACGAATTGGTAGGATGTGATTCCTTAGACTCTGAAAGGTGACCCAACTCAGAATATTCGTGATTAAATTCAGAATAGTGAGCTTTAAGCTCTGGGTTTTTACGAAATCTGGCTTCTAAATTGTAAAACTTTTTCTTAGCTATACTATAGGATTCGCCTAAACGATCAGGCTTGTGTTTTAAGGGGAGGCCAACACAAAAGCGGCCATCACTTTGACGTTGAGTATTAGAGAGAAAAAGCCTTTCACATAGCTTTTCATCTTCGGTATAAGGTTGAGATTGAGGGACATTTTCAAGTTCTCAAAATTTGGCTAGGTTATCATTAGGATTAGGTAAGCTGTCTTCTTTTAGGAGAAAATTGCACATTATAGGTTTGTTTGAATGATTAGAACCTTTAGAATAAGTGCTTAGGGGGCTTGAAATAAGCCAACCAAGTTTAGAGCTTCTTAGGCTTGGGTTATTCTTTCCAAGAGAGTGCTGTTCTGAACCAATTAGGTCCCAGAATAGGTCAGCACCGATAAGCATATCGATAGGGGCTGGTTTATTAAAATTAGGATCCGCTAAGTTGAATTTGGTTAAGTCTAACTGACTTATATCGAATGGAGTTTTAGGCAGTTGTTCAGAGATAGTTTTCAATACTAGACAAAACATAGAGACTTTGAATGAATTGACATTGGATTTAAGTTGTATAGAACAGCGTTCTGGATTTAGTGGTAGGGGATTGTTACCGATACCTACAATACTGACATTTATTGTCTGAGGAGAAAGATTTAGTCTTAGTTTAACACTTTCAGTGATAAAAGATGATTGGCTCCCGCTGTCAAGTAAAGCTCTAACGGTAATAGTTTCATTGGTATTAGGATTAGATAGTTGAACTTGGGCAGTGCACAATAAGGTTTCGGAAGATGATAAAGCTGACATAGAAATAGTTTCAGTAATGCTAGGAGGTTCGGCTTTATCAGCGACATGCAATAAAGAATTATGCCTTTTTTTACAAGAGCGACAAGAACCAGCAAGCTTGCAACTGAGCTGCATGACCAGGGCGTAGGCAATTGAGACATAAATGCATGGATGTAGCAAAGGTATTTCTATCTTCAGGAGATTTGGCCTTGAATGCTAAACATTTGTACAATCGATGCTTTGCTTTGCAAAAAGCACATTCCAATAGGGAATGATTAGAAGAGGTAGTGTCGGACGTGGCAATGAAAGCTTTGGTGGCAAATTAAGGCTGAGGCGTAGAAGGATTTTGCTTTATTGATTGATAGGATTTATCTTTGTTATCAGACTTGGCACAATTAACAGTTTCGAGAACATCAGCACGGTTCTTTAAGAATGAAAAAAAGTCATTTAAGCTAGGTATATCCGATAGTGAATTTCTATGCTCTTCCCATTTGAAAATTGTGCCAGTGTCCAGCTTTGTCGTAAGAATATAAATTATTAGGACATCCCATTGTTTTGTAGGAAGGCCTAGTGTTTGATAGAAGAAGGGTTACTTACATGGACGTCCTGGGGTAGAGGATTCAGGGCTCACTGGTGCTGGATGTAGCGTCAGGCACTTTAGTTAATTGTTTTCTTGATTTATTTTGTCGCGGAGCTGTGTTGTGCGCTTGCGATGGCGCGCGCCGCGGGGTGAGGTGTGTGGAGGGGGGAGGAAGCAGGAAAGGGCTGCGTTCATCCAACGTCTATGAACAACTTGGTTGCGGTTCGCATTCGCGTAAATTTATTGATTTTAATTTTGGCGCTAACATACACCCCCCCAAAAAAGGGTTGAAGACCCCTTTTTTCAATAAGCAAGCCTTGCACACTGAAATTACATTAATAATTTGTCTGTATTAGACAGTGAAGGCTAAAGTTAGCTGCATCATTCTGATACAAACTTGCAAATGGACTGTATTTTATTTATTTGTTGCATAAATATATATATATTTTTTTATTAATAAGACATTCATAAACTTCTAAATGCTCTCGTTAAGAAAACAGTTTAGTATGACTCTAAGTTAAGTTAAAGAAAAATATAATATAACTCCACTCCGTTGACATCTGTGTAAGTAAGCCGTTAAGTATGTATGGTAAGGTTACTAATGAGTAGTATAAAGAAATGATGTTTAATTTAAGTTTTTGAAGTATCTACAAAATATTTAGTTTGAGGTTAATCTTAGATTCATATTAATCAATAGGTAACGGACAAAGCTTAGCTGTAGACCGCTTATAAGTTCCAGTTTTAGTTTTAACTTCTACTACACGCACCACTGAGTCCTGTCCAGGAAACACACTAGTTACACGACCTAAGCACCATTGTAATGGGGGCAAGTTATCTTCTTTTAATATTACCAAATCTCCTACAGATATATTATCCTTTGAAAACTGCCATTTACCCCGCTGTTGTAGAGTATGAAGATACTCCTGGCTCCAACGTTTCCATATGTTATTTACTATAAATTGAGTTAAATTCCAACGAGACTTAAGTGTCATTTTTTCTTCAATTTGAGGTTCTGGTATTGATACCAAAGGAGTACCTATTATGAAGTGACCTGGAGTCAAAGCGGTGAGCTCATTTGGATCTTCAGATAAAGGGCACATAGGCCTGGAATTCAGAATTGATTCTATTTGGGTAAATATAGTTACATACTCTTCAAAAGTTAAAAGTCGGTCACCGATGACACGTTTCAAATGAGATTTACTTGATTTTACAGCTGATTCGGCTAAGCCGTTGAAGTGTGGACTCAATGGTGGCGAATACTTCCATGTTATGAAATTATCTGACAAATAACAACTTAAAATTGGACAATTTGTTATGATTCCTTTAAATTGCATTAGTAAATTGTGGGCACCTTTAAAGTTGGTACCTAAATCAGACCAAATCTCTTTAGGTAATCCGCGCCGTGCTACAAATCGTTTAAGAGCTGCCAAAAAGGCCTCAGTCGTGAGATCACTAACAACCTCGAGATGGACAGCTTTAGTTGTAAAGCAGACGAACACGCACAGATAGACCTTCAGAATTTTAGCATTGCGCAGCTTACTACTCTTCATGTAAAAATGGCCAGCGAAATCCACTCCCACAGAAACGAAAGGACGATAAGACTTGTTAACACGACTTGAAGGTAAATCGCTCATGATCATTTGTGCTGGCTGACATTTGAGACGAAAGCAGCGCAAGCAATTAAAAACTCGACTCCTAATAGTGCGTCTAGCAGATAAAATCCAGTAGTTTTCTCGTAAAAGGGACATCAATGTATTTGGTCCAACGTGTAAATATTTGATGTGGTAATGATCCACTATCAACGTAGTGAGATGGTGAGAAGACGGCAAAACTAAAGGATGTTTGGATGCATAATCCAAAGCAGAGTGAGATAATCTTCCACCTACTCTCAATAGCTCATCATCATCAAAGAACGGTTTCAAGCGTCTAAGACCGGTGCTACACAGTTTATTATTCTTAAGTTTTCGAATGTCATCTGAAAATGAATTATGCTGTACGATTTTAATCAGACACAAAAGACTACCTTGTATCTCAGTACCTAGTAATGGTCCAGGGTGTTTGGGGTTACCATTTTTCTTATTAAGGCAGTTATGCATAAACCGACGGCACCAGGCCACAACTCGAGTAAGTTTTGTCAACGAGCTATAGTCCTTTATGACATCCTCATCAAAGCTTGACACAGGAGGCTGTGTGTTGGCTGCAGCAGCGACGACTTTTTTCTTCTTTAATCCAGGTAACTTGTCGTGCTCTATTTGTTGACAGGGAGGTGGCCAGGTTTCTTCTTCGGAGGTGAGCCATACAGGTCCCCACCACAGGTGATGTCGCGCAAGCTCTAAGGGCGAAACTCCTCTCGATGCAGGATCTGCAGGATTCATGCCAGTTGGTACATATCGCCAACACTCCACTGGAAGCGAGTTCTGTATTTGACTGACCCGGCTTGACTCAAAGACGCTCAGCAAATGTGGATCAGTGCGAAGCCAAAACAACACGATTGATGAATCACTCCATGCATAAGTTTTTCTGTGCAGGTTAGTTCTATTTTTCAAGACAGTGGTGACACGAGTCAGAAGACGTGCAAGCAAGTGGGAAGCGCAAAGTTCCAGCTTTGGAATGGTAAGCTTTTGTTTATTAGGGGCTACCCGAGTCTTAGCTATAAGTAGATGTATGGTCATCCTACCATCGTCATGAACGCATCGCATGTATACTACGGCCGCATAAGCAGCTTCAGATGCATCGCTAAAGCCGTGCAAATCGAAAAAAAGGACCGACCTAGACAACACCTGCCTACTTACTGACACGGAACGCAAGTGATGCAAATTGTCGCAAAAGTCTTTCCAGTCATTTAAGATCTCAACCGGTGGAACGTCGTCCCATTCAAGCCCAAGCTTCCACAATTTCTGCATAAGAATTTTAACGAAAATTACGCATGGGGACAACCACCCATTGGGATCGTAAATAGAACTGATTCTCGACAGAATTATACGCTTCGTACACGAGTCACTTTCTAAAGACACTGTGAATTTAAAAGTGTCTGTTTTCGCGTTATATTGAAATCCTAAAATCTTTGTAGAAGCGTGTGAATCTTCTGTGAAGTTTATTTCACAATGTTCTTCAGGAATGTCCGTCAGTAATTGAGGACAGTTACTTGTCCATTTTCGCAACTCAAAACAACCATGTGACAGTAAATTAATAACTTTGTTTATTACTTCGCGAGCAGACTCCAATGAATCAGTACCTGAGCAGATGTCATCAACGAAAATGTCCTCTAACAAAATTTGTGACGCACGAGGGTGAGTATGTTGACCCTGTATCGCCAGCTGATGAAGACACCTCATTGCGAGAAATGGGGCTGAAGTGACGCCGTAAGTCACTGTATTCAATTGGAACTCTTGAAGCTCACCATCTTCATTATGCCACAGTATCAGTTGATAAGGACGATCGTCCGTGTGTACTAAAATTTGACGGTACATTTGACGTATGTCCGCCGTGAAAACGATTTCGTGAAGACGAAAATGCAAAATGATGTCGACTATATCCTGTTGTAGTTTGGGACCGACTAATAACACGTCATTTAATGATTTCCCTGATGTACTCTTCATTGATGCGTCAAACACGCAACGAAGCTTGTCCGAATCCTTCTTAAATACCCCGTGGTGAGGTATGTAGAGGTAATATTTAGGGAAATGCTGTGCAATTGAGGGTTCAATTGGCTGCATGTGGCCCAAGATAAGATAGTCGTTCATAAAGTCACGATATTTTAAGTCTAAAATATTGTCACGTTTCAATCTACGCTCGAGAGAATGTAATCTGCGCAATGCTAAATCCCTAGTTTCTCCAATGTCTACCTTAGTTTCCTTAAAAGGAAGACGTACGACGAACCGCCCCTCTGGAGTACGCGAATGCGTTTGCTTAAAATGGTTCTCACACTTCTCATCATCGGGGTTCATCGGTTTAGTTTCAGGAATTTCCTCCAAGTCCCAAAAGCGTTGCAAAGTTTCATTAATTGAGGTTACGCACGTAAACGCCTGCAGTTCAGTTTTGGGTAGGGTATTGTAGTCAAAATCACCCATTAAAACCCAACCGAAAATAGTCTCAAATGCAGAAGGCAAGTTGTCACCGACCGTTAATTTTTTACCCTGAAATATTCTCGCGCATGCACCCGAACCTAATAAGATGTCAATAGTACCGCGTTTATAACACTGTGGATCGGCGAGTTTAATGTCTTTAAAATGTTGCATTACTGAACTATCAATATTAGTCACAGGAATTTGCGACGTAATTTTCGGCAAAACACACAATTCGACGCGTAACGGAGGGTCATTGACCGCACACGATCGCAAATTCAAATGAAGTTGTCCTTTAGGAGTTATCTTATCATTCCCGCCAATTACAGTAATTAAAACATCTGACAATAGTGTGACGGTGCTAGACAGCATAACGCACACAATAACCGAGCACCGCCACAATGACACACACTGATGACGTAGGCGCGCGAAGCACGCGCGGGCCGCGTGCAACGCGATCTCCCCCCTATACCTCGCAACCACCCCGCAAAGCTTTATAACGCGCTGCGCGGCCGAACGGAGCGGCATTCGTTGGAGCCCGGCCGTAGAGGCAACAAGTAGGCGCGCGAGCATTGCTCTCCGGTCTCTGGCGAATACTGCCCCCTCCCTCCTAACATCCTTTCTCCAACCAAGGGCTAGTCGGCGGCGGAGCATTCGCTGACCTCTTGGAATCCTAAGTAGTGTTACCAGGGTTTGGGGATTGTAGGCCAGGAGCTAGTCGGCGGCGGAGTATTCGCCGACCTCCAGGCAGTTAGGATTCGTTTGTCTGGGTTGGGGCGTCCGATACTCTGGACCCAGGGGCAAGTCGGCGGCCGAGCTTTCGCTGACCTCCTGGGATCTGGGGTAGGAGGAGTCGGCGGCTGAGTTTTCGCTGACCTTCCGGGGGCTTAGGCCAGGGGCTAGTCGGCGGCAGAGTGTTCGCTGACCTCCAGGCAGTTAGGATTCTCTTGTCTGGGTTGGGGCGTCCGAGACTCTGGACCCAGGGGCATGTCGGCGGCTGAGCTTTCGCTGACCTCCTGGGATCTGGGGTAGGAGGAGTCGGCGGCCGAGTTTTCGCTGACCTTCCGGGGGTTTAGGCCAGGGGCTAGTCGGCGGCTGAGCGTTCGCCGACCTCCAGGCAGTTAGGCTAGTTAACGTGCGACCAGGGTTACCCCACCTCCTCATCCTGAAGACCGAACCCAGTCCCGATCCCTACATCCCGAAGCTACTAATTACGCCGCGAATAAACCGATACAACCGTTTCGACGCCGAGTACGTCCGCACAACATAAGTTTCGCCTTTCGATAAGGAATTCCGTAGATAAGTTCAGTGATACTAGAGTAATTAAGGCTAGCACTAATTAAGGTAAGGATTGTACACCTAGTTGTTAGCACTATCCAGAATAGAACCGTATTTACCGTATGAGTAGTTTCATTCACGGTTTCCCTGCTATCATTAGGTACACATCTCTCCCTCCCGTTAGGCAAGGGCAGAGCCAAGTATCTGTATGCTGACGAAGGACTCAGGCCGAGCTAGCCGAAAGGGACCTTCGTCACAAGTATAATGCAATCCTAAACGCTGTACGCATGAAGTAGTTATAAAGTTAGACATACTACCAGGATCCAACAACGCGCGAACCCTTTGATACCTATCGCCGACTCGACCGTTAACTTCAATGAGCGCAGTAGCGAGAAATGTGTGGCGTGACGTTCCGTCCCTGTCAACCGTCGCGCGCTCGCTCGAGTGCGAGAGGGATAAAGGAGGCGCGGCGGCTAAGTCCGCTCGCGCGCAATGCGCGGTGGTAAGTTCAGGCTGCGAAGAGGTTTGCTCCGAGTGTCCTACAGTACTCAGGTTCGAGTCCGATTCCGAGCAAAGCACAGCATTATTAGAAACTGTTTGAGAGTTTCGTTGAGGGTAATTGTTGTTAACGCGCGATTCCTCATTAACGTGAAGCAAACTGTGGTGTTTGCGTCTACATAGTTGACACCTCGATCTAGATGAACAATTATATACCCGATGCGGTTTTAAACGATTGAAACACAAGCTTTTTGATTTGATAAAATCGTTACGCGACTGAATATTCATTGATAAGAACTTCACACATTTAAACAGTAAGTGCGAACCTGCACACAAGGTACATGTTGGATTACTGTTGTTATTATTAACATTTTCATTGTTTGACGAGCTAACACTAGATGCAAATGAAACTTTATTACTTTTATTGTTAGAATGTTTAGTTTGTGAGCTTTGTTGAGGTACACATGTTTCGATAGTTTTACACAAGTTATCAAGAAACGTTACAAGGTCATTGAACTCTGGAATGTTATTTTGATGCGTTAATTCAAACTTTGTACGTAAATCATCATCAAGTTTTCTTGTGAATATGTGTAGCAATAAAAATGACCACTGATCTACTGGAAAGTGTAAACTAGACAAACCTCTAGAGTTTTCTTGTAAAACATTGACAAATGAGCGTAATTGAGTTACATTCTTTGTGGAAACCGTAGGTAAAGATAACATGGCGTTGATATGCGTGTCTGCGATTATTCTTTTGTTGTTATAACGGTCACAAATAAGTTTCCGAGCTACTTCATAGTTTTCAGGAATGTTGGCCAAATGTTTTACCAGGTTTAATGGTTCGCCTTTTAAACAACTCAATAAATAATGTTTTTTCTGGACCGGACTCAGTGATGGGTTTTGGTGCACTATATTGTCAAACATATTACTAAAATTTGGAAACTCACAATAATCACCAGAAAATGTAGCTAAATCAATCTTTGGAAGCCTAATATTGTCACAGTTATTATGATTACTGGTATTTCCGTTTTGCTCATGTTTTGTTTCGTGTGACCTAAAGTTTCGTAACGCTAACTTAATTTCAGTGTAGTAGTCTTCAAACAATTTGTATTTGTCTTTAATTGAATCTATAACCTCTGAATCCTCTTTAAAGCTTAATAAAACGTTGAGATAAGTATTTTCGAATTCTTTTCGGACCGAGTCGATGTCGTGGCACCGAACTAAAAAACGTTCCCTATTTGAAATGTCCACTGCAGCAGCGAGATGCAAGCTAGTTATTTTATTGAAAAGAAGCTCAAACTTAATCATGTGCAAAGCGTTACCAGCATTTTTCTTCGCCATTGTTAGTAGAAACGCGTAAAATAGTTAAAATCCCCAAATGCAAAATAAGATGGCGGAAGGCCGCGTGGGTCATAAAAGATCCGGTTCGAACAAGGGCCAAGTTGTTTGATAGAAGAAGGGTTACTTACATGGACGTCCTGGGGTAGAGGATTCAGGGCTCACTGGTGCTGGATGTAGCGTCAGGCACTTTAGTTAATTGTTTTCTTGATTTATTTTGTCGCGGAGCTGTGTTGTGCGCTTGCGATGGCGCGCGCCGCGGGGTGAGGTGTGTGGAGGGGGGAGGAAGCAGGAAAGGGCTGCGTTCATCCAACGTCTATGAACAACTTGGTTGCGTTCGCATTCGCGTAAATTTATTGATTTTAATTTTGGCGCTAACACCTAGTGTGCTGAGGGCACGTAGATTTTTAGTTACATGATCAATGATAAAACGAAGTGATCTATCTGTTTCTTTAGTGGATTCAAAGTTTAGTAAAGTTTTCAAATGGTTATTAATAAGTTGTCTTTTGTTATCAAAACGGTTGCAGAGCAATGACCAAGCTTCATTGTAATTTTTATCTGAAGCTTCCAAATTGCAAATTACTCGCGATGCTTCGCCCTCCAAATAAGAACAGAGATAGTGGAATTTATGAATATTTTTAATTTTAGAATTATCGTGAATTAAAGAGCAATAAATTTCTTTGAACTCTAACCATTTATAGTAAGTGCCGTCAAAATTAGGTATTTTTATTATAGGCAGTTTAAAACCCAAACTATCGCAATCGTCGTGGTTGTGATGATTGCAACCGTTTGAGTGAGAACAAGAGGAAATATCAGTCTGATCCCTTTTGGAGGTTGGATTTTGAGACTGGAGAAAATTTTGAGAAAGCGAAATGCAGTTATCGAATTCTTGTTATATAAGATCACGCGTGAGTAATTCAGTTTCTAGGCTAGTTTCATTTAAAATTTCAATTTGACTCTGCAACTCATCGAATTCAATGAATAACACTTCAATACAAGTTAACTTCATTGCAAGTTTGTTCATTTCAATATCTGAGACCTTTTCTAGCGATAAAAGTGTATCCAAATAATTGCTGAACTTCGTAACGCGTCCTTTAATAGAACCGCGTTTCGTATTTAATTCCTTCAAGTTAGTCTCAGCCATTGCAACGAAGTCAATCGCAAACAGTTAGCAAAATAATGTAAATAGTACGTAACGCTCCTCGCTTCGTAGACGGCTGCACGTTGAGACCAGTTTGTTATATCGGCAGAACAGGCGGCGCAGGCGCAGGCTAGGTGCGGAGCGCAGGAACAATGCGTGACGTCAGCGGGCGGCGGCGGCCGATCTCGCAGGCGATCACTGGAATGTGATGAGTGCAGCTAAATGTTTTATAATGATAAGCGCGCAGTTAGGCGGGAAGTGCGCAAGATGAATTGGTAATTAGTTGGACTTTGCATTAAGATTTATTGAGAAAGGCTGATTGAATGACTTTGAATGGAATTCAGCAGTTTAGTGAAATGGTAAAATTACTTCAAATTGAGTTAAGCAGCATGTTGACTGAGATTGAAAATGTTTGTAAAAAGGAATTAGCACTTAAAGTAATAAAGTTGATCGTTCATTTACACAAATAGAAGAGGACTCAGCTAGGAGAGATTAGGAACGGGCTCACGGTATGAAAGGCAGGAGGGCGTATTTGTAGCGTAGCCCTGTTCGACTGCTCGTTGATCTTGACACGTGGTTGTCCTCTAGTTGACCTCTTTGAACTTCGTGGATCGTTGGATTGCTCGACGATCAGGCAGCTCGCTGCTGTTATAGGCAGCTCCTGGCCTTGCCTGGCTTCCCACTAGACAAGAGGTTAGGTGCTCCTCGAGCGGCACGCGACCGATCTTCCCCTGTAGAAAATAATTCTTGAGACTGCAGGTCCTGTCACGGTCGCCACTTTTTGTACGCGATGGTACAAAAGAAAAGATAGGTGTTTACGAAAATAAGATTTTAATGAGAAGGGATGCTCACAAACATAATTTCTATAAAACTTTGGGGAGGGCAAAATCTAAAGCTGCGCGTGCGGCTCACGCGGCGAGCTGATGTCGAGTGTCGAGCAAGGGACTGTAGACGGGGCGCGAAGGCTGTTCCTTGCAGGGCGCTGCGATTGGCTGCAGACATCGGACGATGATCACGCCACCTTGGGGCGCGCTGATTGGTTGGAGCGCGGCGTAAACACCTACAACGAACGGGGTGTTTTATTTTACTTAGAAGTTGGTGACGCCAAATATATCTAACCTTCTACAATTAAATTAAATTCAAATTTTTAAACGTGGTACACATTCCCGCTCCTTTTACACCAAACCTTTGAAACAAACATGCAGCGCGTATCGGCGCTCAGAGCCTAGCGCCGTCTATCGGCCGCAAGAAGAACCAGTCGCATGGAAGCCACCGGCCGGCGCGGTGTGACTCTCCGCGATTTTCGAGTGAAAATCTATATTTTCCTGGACATTGCGTCCTAGTAATTTGCTACAAGGTGTGTCGTGTCTCCCGTGGTGTGATAGTGTCTTTCGGGAACGTTCTGGAGTGCACAGTGACCTCGGGCTTCCCTGGCCGGACCTGGACTTCGCCGTGCCCGTTAGAGTCGGGCGCGAATACCTATGGTGGTAAGCCTGCATGTCCCCTGTTGCTCCACTCCTGATTTTGTCGTACCACGTGTATTTACAGTTTCAGCTCTCTCTGAAAACATATTTGCTATCGAAGGTTTTGGCGCGACCATCTTTACTGGTCCTTATCGAACCGGACCTTTTTACCGGTTTATTCACATTTATTTGTATCCATTGCGGATTAATTCATCAGCCCTTATTAGCATACTTCTTATTTATATATTCTCATATTTCATTATATTCTTGCGTAGATCGACATTGCGTCATCTCCCTAGTAAAACTTAATCGCGAAATATACTTGCAATCTTCGCTCGTAACATTGTGTTACGCATTAATTCGCCTAGATATATTGCATATCTACGTATATTTACAATAATTTTACATTAATATTCCACAAACATTGATATTTTCATATTTTACTTATAGCAACACGTTCATACCGGCACACGTGTTTCTACCCCGACTACCTACTTTGCCTCATATAGTTGGGCATCGCGGTAATTTCATACCTATTTATCCTTTTCTATATTTAATAACAATTTTCACGTTTCAACATGTCTCGAAATGATATTTCTGCCGACGATGATATTCGGCTAACTATTTTAATAGCTAAACGTAATGCTATTATCGAAGTCGTACAAAAAATCTATGATTTATTTTCAAACATTCATAAGGACGCCGCGAGGAGGGAAAGTTTCCTTGACGAATCTGCCAACGTGGATTCATTACGTGACAGTTTCGAGAAAATTCTAGATGAATATAATGAACGTTTGTTAGAGTTAGACCCCTCTGGTAAGCCCGACTATAAGAGCTATGTCGCGTTTGAATCATTGTTCAGCAGAATTAAGCGATTACGTACGGAGTGTGTGCAGCAATCACAACCTAGTACTTTATTTGATACAAAAAATATCTTAGCCCCGAATAAGGGTGTCGCCACATTACCGCCAATTGAGCTAATGACCTTTTCTGGCGATTTTCGTTCCTGGCCATTATTTTATGCCAGCTTTAAATCCACCGTGCATGATAATCCATCCCTCACGGCCGCCGAGAAGCTATATTATTTACTGGGCAAATTGACTGGGAAGGCTCAGACCGTGTGCGCAGGTATAACTCCGAGCGCTGAGAATTTTATCAATTGATATTGCAAGCTTTAATTGATAAATACGAAGACAAAATAATGTTAGCTTCCACGTACTTGAATCAAATATTTGATTTTAAACCTCTGCAATCGGCCTCAGCCGCTAACTTTGATCTGAGAATATAAACACCTAGAAGGAGGGTTCCTAACAAAGATCGTTGTCAAAAGCGCGCACATTTTGTAGCTATGTCTTTGATTAAAGTAAAATAGCGGAAGATACGGCATGTCATACTAATTGTCAGCTAAAAAATGGCACTACTCACTACTACATACAAGATGACCCACACAGCTGTTTAACTTTACGCTACTGACGACAGAGACAAACCCATTTCTTACGACGGTAGTGCGAGCGAAACAAACGCGCGCTTCGAGATGTCTCTTGTCACGTTGACGTCTCCTTGCAATAAGAATCAAGAAGAGTTAGCAGACAAATCGGAGTGAAATTGTGTACCATGTTTTTTGTGAAAATTAATAAATTACTTATTATTATTACTTTACTTTTTTGAAATGTTGAACGATGTTTGGCGTGAGTAGGGTTACCAAAAATAAAACAAAATATAAGTTTATTTTTAAATATTTATTGTTAATCAGTCAGGTATCAAACGAATGCCGAGAGTCGCATAACAATGGAATTTTTATTGTGTCTCGAGTTAAAACATGATTTCCTTCCAATGAATGATTTCCAAGTTTAATTTATTTTGTAATTAATAACTACTTGGCCCGCTGCAGTTGCCATGATGAGTAGATAGCGCTGACGTCGCGCAACGATGTATCCGTAAGAGACCTGCAATTATACAGATTAGGTGCGAGTGAATTTAAAAATGCTTCACAATAATACAGTCATTTTTGTAACAAACTTGAGAAGATAATTATTTTATTGTTTACATTATTGAAGTTGAATACCATTTAACAATAAAGAAGCAACAATCAATACCTGATATTAAAAATAGTTAAATTATATAAATTTATTATGATCGACATTTTATGCTAACGGTACCGCGTAGACAAAATCTCAACAAGCAGCACATGTTGCGTTATGTGTCATTAATCATCATCATACCTAACTGGTCGCACATCAATGAACCGTATATTTCTATCTCGCCCTAAAAATGGCCGTCAAAAAAAGACTGAATTTACAAAAAAATTTAGAAATTAAAGTTTTCGTGTACTTACCAGTGAAATGTGATTCCATGCGATTAGTTTTTCCTTTTAGAATGGTTTGGGCAACGTATGAAATCACACGAAGGCATTTTGGTTACGTTTAACCCGAAAAAATAATTATTTTCACCTCACGTCACACGTCTCACATATGTCATCCGCGCACGCAATCCCGATTGCAACTGGAGGCAATTAGGCGACGGGGGCCTGATTTTAGCGGTCCACGATCGAGTGGCGCGTCACCTATCTTCCGCTATTTTACTTTAATCAAAGAGCTACGTGTGCGTAAACAATATCCCTGTCACGCACACTAGTAAAGGAATAATATTGTCAGAAAATCTCATTTCTACTAAATGGTAGAAAATTGAAATATTAGGAAACCTATGTATAAAAAAAAACGAACGTAGCCTTTTTATTTTATTCAATGGTTTAATTTCCCCTCTAATTTACTCTTTTCTGTTTAAAAGATGAAATATGAAACCAAAAATTGCGCACGGGCGGGATTCGAACCAGCATCTTTCTGGCTATCCGGGCCAACTGCTCTTCCAATTGAGCTACCGTGCCGTCGGTCCGACCGCGCGAAATTCTTGGTCTCATTGATACGTCATTGCCGATGGCACGGTAGCTCAATTGGAAGAGCAGTTGGCCCGGATAGCCAGAAAGATGCTGGTTCGAATCCCGCCCGTGCGCAATTTTTGGTTTCATATTTCATCTTTTAAGAATAAAATATGACACTGTGAGTGTTAAAAATATTGTAAAACCATTCTTTTCTGTTTAATGTATGGATTTAAAAATACACCATATAGTTCTGATTGTTAATCTAAGATTGCCACCGCTACAAAATGGCAGATTCACTTCGGGTTAAACGAATAAACAAGAATTCTTGATGATTTGAACACTATTTATTGAAAAAGAAAATCCAAAAACACATTCTAACGTGACGCCATGACACAGAGAGAGGAAATCGCACAGGGCGAGTGAGTACATACAGAGCGGAAACCGCCACAGATAAAGAATATTAATTTTTATCCCAATACTCCCACTAAAATTTATATTACATAAAAAATATGTTTCCAACATGTAATACAATAAAAAAAATCCTACATGTTAGACATTATCGCATCTCTGATGTGTTCAAATTTGAGAGTAGGGAGAGCTTTAGTAAAAATATCAGCCAGCTGATCAGAACTTGGTACATACTGTATATTAATAAATTTCTGTTTGACTTTTTCTCTAATAAAATTAAACTTAACATCAATGTGCTTTGTCTTTTTATGATACACTGGATTATTAATTAACTTTATTGCACTTTGATTATCCATACACAAAGTTTTTTTTTTTTTTTTTAATTTATTTATTAATAATACAACATGGTACATTTTTGTAAACAAAGTCCTACAAAACTATTTACACAGTTTGTCTGTAGGATCTTGAGTCTCGCTGTTAAGTAATTTACATGTAATATTTATGTATCCAGTGTGCTAAGGTAATATTTTTTTAAATTACGTTTAAATTTATTCTTGTCTCTTTCTCGACGAATGTCTTCCGGCAAACTATTAAGAAGGTATGGTATTCGCTTCTTTAAGGTTCTATCTCCAAAATAATTTTTAACCTTTGGTACTTCAAATTTACCCGAAGACATCGATCTTGTACATTGTTTATTTTTAATTAGAGTCAAGTCACGCTCCCAAAAGTCATGACTATTTATTGCTAACTGATACTTATGTTTAAGACTAACTGGAAGGATTTTACATATGTTAAATAATTTCGTATAGTCTCCCTTACATTTAGCTTTAGTTTTTTTATTCACTAATAATTTTAAAAATCTAATTTGAAGTGCTTCTAGCTTATCTATATGTGTTTTGAAAGTAAGGCCATAACTATCAAGAGCGTAACCCAACACTGAATCTATTAGAGAGAAATACAAACATTTTAATGTAGTGGTTGGCACTTTAAAACTTAAATGATGAAATTTACCTAGGAGTATCCTTAATTTATTACATATGTAATCTACATGTTGGGACCACGAGAAGTCCGCGTCAACTTTAACACCGAGATAAGTAACACAATTTACTCTTTCAATAGGTTTACATTGGCAATTAATAAGATTTTTATGAAAACATGAATAGCTATGAGTATACAAATTAGGGGTCTGGTCAGATATATGCAAATAAGGTGATTTAATTACAAGTAATTTAGTTTTTTCTAAATTAAGAATAATGCCATTATCGTGCGACCATTTAACTACCGCGTCAATGTCGTACTGTACTAGACTGCATGTCTCAGCGAGGTCAGTCCCGGCGCGCAGTGTGCACAGGTCATCCGCAAACATATGGGCTGAACTGTATTTGAGCACCTTGCATAAACTATTAACATGTAATAAGTAGCAGAGAGGCCCACACCCAGACCCCTGCGGCACCCCGCATCTCACGTCCTGCAACTCGCTGAGCACGTCACCCACTCTTACACGAAATGAGCGCGCTGTGAGATAGTCACCAAACCACTGGTTTAGTGGCTGCCCCACACCACACTCATCCATTGCTTTTAACAGTGTTTGTGATTCTAAAGTATCGAATGCTTTCTTATAATCATAAAAAACAGCTACAACAATTTTTTTGTTTTCTAAATATGTGTTAACTTCATCTGTGAAACTAGATAATAATGTGTTTGTACTTTTATTTTTCTGGAAGCCGTGCTGACATTCACTTATTATATTATTCTGTTGCAAAAAGTTTCCGAGTTGATTTACTATGCATTTTTCAATAATTTTGTCAATGCTTGATAATATTGCTATAGGTCTATAGTTAGAATAGGACTTATGGTCTCCCTTTTTATAAATAGGACGAATTATGGCTTCTTTCAATCGATTCGGAAACCTATGTTGACTAACCGACAGATTAACTAAATTAGCTAAAATAGGGCTAACTAGATTAGCTGCTATTTTTATATCTGACATCCGCACGTAATCGCTTCCAGGCGATTTGTTTTTATGTTGTTGGTTAATAGCGCGTTTCACATCTCTGCTGCTAACTGGTTGCCATCTCATGCACACAACAGGCCCATCCACATAGCTGTCCCTATCTAACCATTTTTCAGAACACGAGTGTTTTATGAGGTCAATCTCGCTGGTAAAAGTTGACGCAAACTTGTTGCAAATATTTAACAGACTGTCTTGTTTTCCCATATTATTTATTATTACATCATCCAATGATGACCTATTACTACCTAGTAAACTATTTATTTTGTCCCAAATTTTCTTAATGTTTTTATTACAGTCGATTATACATTTTTTATCGTATTCAACTTTACACTTAAAAACAGCCTTATTACATTTATTTCTATATCTAGTATAATTTAACCTTTTTATCATACTTTTAGGATCATTACACCATATATTATATAACCTATCTCGCTCTAATAACATATGTTTCAGATTATCACTAATCCATCCTTTATTATTTCGTTTACTGTTATTATTTTTTATAGATTGTAATTTGTAACACTCTTTATATATATTCGAAAAAATATTAGTGAAAGATTCATATAACTTGTTTGGACATTTTATATCAAGTAACTCATCAAAGTTTGCCGATAATATTTTTTCACTAACCAAACGATTATTCAAAACAAGTCGCGTATCAGGCGGTCGCGACTGTCCGTCGAGTCGAGAAGCATCGCTCCCGGTCGAAGTGTGTTTCCATTGTATAGAAGCCGAGATAAAGTAGTGGTCCGATATCTTGTGTGTTTACAGCAGAGTCAATTTGTGGCGAAGGAGCCCTGACAAAAATATGATCCAGACATGATTCCACCAGATTACCCGCAACTATTTCCCTTCGAGTAACATCGCATATACATCTAGTAAAACCATATTCCGATAATATGCTTTCATATAATATTACATTGTTATTCATGCTGTTTAAAAGGTCTATGTTTATATCACCACAAATAATTACTTTAGATTGAACAGGTAAGTTATCTAGAAGAATACGAAACTCCATAAAAAAGTCACGTATTTTATCTTGATTAAAGTATCTAGGTGGTCTATAGATTGATATTAAATATATTTCCTCACCATTATTGTTAAGTGTGATGGAAACGCACTCCGCCGAGCGCATTACGCTGGCACTCGCTAGCACAGCTGTCTCACTCACTCGTGCCGCAAGCTCTGTTCTCGAGTAAACAAGTACTCCGCCGCCCCTGCGATCTTTTCTAGTATAAACATGTACTTGGAAACCCTGAATTTTATAGAAGGACAATAAAGAAAAATCTATGTTGGGCTCAGTTATGACAATAACATCCAATTGTTTTAGATCATCTCCTAATGCAACCAAAAATTCACTAAAATGTTTTTTTAAAGAACGAATGTTGACATGTAATAAACATATATCGCTCATTTGCAAGAAGGACGTCACAATTAAAAATGAGCATATTTTGGGAATTTAGGTTTTAAAGTTTGTAAATTTAATAAAAAAGTAACTGCTCCATGTAAGACCATATAATTATTTTTATTTTGTTCCCCATGAATTCAGCTTTTTAAAATAGTTTTGCTTGTAAATAGAAATGCAGACAGTTTTTTGCTATTCGTGTTTAAGTGTGAAAATGGTAAAGTTGTGTCGTTCTTGTAAAAAAATATATTTTAAAATTTGTGGATTATCTTTCTTGTGTCATTGTTTATAATAAATAGTTCGTATTTTTTGGATTTAAAATGCAATACTAATAGTACAGAAAATAATATTTTCATGGTTATTGTTTTATTACAAACAAGTCCAAAGCAAATGACAGTCTAATAAATAATTAGAAAAATAATCAGCTTGATAAAATGAATATCAAATGTTTTATGATGTATAAAATTATAAAGAGTTATAATAATGAGTATAGAATGAACGCTGAACGCTATTTTTAGTAGGCATGGCCGATTCAAATCGTATATAGATATTGAAACGTATATTGGATCAATATCGTGATATCCGATATCGCCCCGCATCAAAACTATATATTTTCAAAACACTATATTGCCGCATCGATGTGATACGATACGCCTCGATATTCATGATTCATAGATATAGGAATATCAAACCGTATTCCGATGCAATACGGTTTAGCTTATCTAGGCACTTGCGCTACGATGAACAGATATGAATGAGAGGGTCTGTGTGCGAGTGAAACAGCAATAATTGGGGATTCGTAGGATTCTAAGAGACGTATGGCAATAATGGTGGTAAGTTTATTGATTTTTATTCTATTAATTTTATTTAGGTAGTAATATTATGTATTCTTGTGATTAGATCTTATTACGTATTTTAAAACAAATAATCAACTAAGTTAATACTACTTTTATAAAAAAAAAAACGATATATTTAAGTAATAAGTTCATAATCCGAACAGATTTAAGAAAAACAACAACAATGATAGGTATCACGTTATGATACGATATCACTGTATACTGTTTCAGATGAATATATTTTTTTGATAAAATGATACAAAATACACATCCATACGACAATATATAGTTTTCAAAATATCGTTTAAGATTCAATGATACGAAATACACATCGATACGCCAATATATAGTTTTGAAAATATATAGTTTCAATATCTGATATCGAATATCGATGTATAGTTTCGATTCGATATCGAAAAAATCAGATATTACACACGCCTAATTCTTAGAATTAGTTCTTGTAGTTCCAGTAGCTGTGGAAGAAGATGAGGAGTTGCTGCTCACGGTCAGAACGGGCTTTAATTCACGTTGATCATCTATATTCATGTTGGTCTCTGTTAAATTTATTTTGCAGTCTTCTTAATTCACTGATGGCAAAATTTTTCAATAGTCAGATAAGAAATTCGTCGAACAAAATACAAATATAATTTGTCGAACGATACAAACACTATCGTAGATAATACCTACACTTAATCGACTGAAAACAAAAAATAATTGTATAAAACGTAATATCAAAAAATGTTCAACCATTATACCACTATACCATGCGCGGCGTTTAGCATCAATAATAGCTTTTCAAACAATGTGTCGTTTAAAAACTTTAACTTTTTTAATTTATTATTATCAATAACGTAGTAAGTAAATTTATTAATACAAAGCGGTTTATGTTTGATTATCAATAACGACACAAAGCTAAATAGGACTCATATTAGAGACGAAAATTTCAAGTTGAACAACGGCACAAAAGATGATGTGTCGTGTTTGCACCAAATTTTGTAATTTACTCGGTTACTATTCTTTTCAAGAATAACGTCATAAAACGATTTGTGTCGCTATTAACAAGAACAAGAACGTGCAATCACTTCGACGACCTCGCGACCAGGGGGTGATCACTTTCGTGTCGGTGAGAGCTCACGCACACATAGACAAAATTATAATAGTTGATCTAGTTTAAGTGTGGCCACTATTTGTACAAATTAAATGCATGGTAGATTCATAATAACTTAAATTACTCAAAAATCATTAAGACTGTGAAAATTTTCAACGAACTGCCTAAGTTTTACAGTGATTAATAAAGATCACACAATAATTTTGCAAAAACAACAATTTACGTTATGCCTTTTCGTACAATAAAATATTTGGTAGACGTTTAAGTAGAATTTCCTAGTTGTAACTGGCAACATCTTTAGGTAATTCAATTGTGACATTTGTTTTGAATAAAAACAGTTGTGAGAAAGTTTTGCCGTTTTTCATGCTTGCTCTGTTTTCTCTCAATTTCATTACAAATTTCCCCAAAGTTTTTCATTTCATCCAAATTTCAAGACCTGCGTCTCCTCCGTATTGCTTCTTTGGGTGATTCAAGGCTCATGTACTTACCATACGGTGTTGTGTTGTGAACTTGTGAGTGACTACTTTTGTGCCAGTTTTACTGAGACACATTATGAGAAAGGACTTCAATAGTTTTAAGTACCCTGATCTGTGTGTTATTTATTTCGTTTACTATGTCACATATGTACCGGAGGTTAGTAAAAGTTCGCATTATTACGTGACTAGGTATCATTAGGTCTGTGGATGGAGGTTATCTAAAAATAAAAATAAAAATCTTTATAATTGTTTTATTTTTTGCAGTCGTGTAAATGTTCATTCGTTTTGTTTCGAGCAAGTTTGTGCAGTTTGGCTTCAATCATAAATTAATAATCATCATCTAAACTTGCTCGAAATAAAAAGAATGAATGAATGAAAAAAAAACTTTGAATAAGAAAGAATCCACCGCTGCCCAGATTCTAATTTTTAAAATTTCCCGCCACAAACAGAATGGTAGATTTTCAAATTTCCCGCCAAATGATTACATTGCGACAGTGGCGCACTCTGTCCCTACTTCGCAGAAATTAAAATTGACAGTTAACGTAGGGGTATTTTTTTTTATTCCTAGTGGTGCTTCTTCTCTTTTTGAGTATATATATTCTTTGCTCGCGACAACTAAAATGAGTCGGTATCGAAAAACCGTACGCGTTCGAATGAGACAGACACATAGCGACACAACTTGTCTCGTTCGCTCATTTAACGGTTACGAGTTGTGTCGTTCTGTCAGAAAATAAAGTAAAATTTTCTCATTCTTTGTGTATATGTAACTAAAAATCACTGGTTTTTGAGATGTGACGTCCTTCTTGCAAATGAGCGATATCTTTTATGTTATGTATTCGTTTCAACCATGAATTAAAGCTGTCCGTACACGAATAGTTTACGAATCCGTTAGATATTATATCAATGTTACGTAAAATGTTATCGAATTTTAAATAATGAGATAAACTGTTACCCACTTAGTTAAATGATTTACTTCACTTTTTGTTCAATAGATCACTAATATCACTTTCAGCTCGTATACAAATCGCTTTATCACCTTCAGATTTTTTGACCAATATTTTTCCATTTGAGATCCAGACATATTTATAAATACCATGCAGCTGCTTCTTTGCACTCCATAACAAGGCACGTGTCGACTTAGTTAAATCTTCGTTTATGTAGATTTTGCTTGTAGATGACCCCGTGGTAAACATATTGCTTGTCATGTCCTGCAATTTACGGCGCTGAGCAATCCAAACATCACGCGTATCGGTCCCTGTGGTCTTGAAGCCCACAATAATGGAGGCTGGTTTGCTGCCTAATTTTGGTGATCGTGTGCGTCTAGCCCATTCTATGTCTGTGCTGCTGACATTCATTGAATTGCCGATCTTCGTCACAATCTCAAGCACATTTTCTCTAGGTAGTTCTTCAATGCCCACGATCTCAATGTTATGTTTACGAGACGCCTGCTCAAACTCATGTATTTTTTGTTCAAGAGCCAAGTTTTGTTTTTCCAAATAGATGTATTTATTGTTGCTATTGGCCATACTTTTCTCTAGCTTATTGATTTTTTCTTTAGATTGTTCATATTTATCGGATAATAAAGTCATGCTCTGGGTAATGGAATCCAGCTGCTTTTTAAGCCCAGGGATGACAGCAACTTTTCTTTGAATATCCCTCAGGATTTTTGTATAACTTTGCAAGTCATCCTCCTGTTCCTCTTCCTCTGATCCTTCTTCTTCACAGTTGTTGCAATAAATTCGGTTTCTCCCATTTTTTATATCTGTCGCCAGTCCCTTTACACATCCCCTATGAAAAGTACCCTGACACGGTCCTTGACACAAAAAATGTGCACCTTTTTTAGCTAGTACTTTTTTACATTTTAGACACTCCATTTCAAACTCGTTTGTAATTATTGTACAAAGTAGGTAGGTACGAGAATATCGATTGGCCGCGTGAGTGCACCAACGCGTCACGGATTCACTGCGCGCGTACGCACGGTTCGGCACTTCGAACGAGACTTGACAAGTTGTACAATCTTGACTGATATTAATCTCTTTAAAAAAATTTTTTTACCACAAAATATTCTTGGCAGCTTCACAAGCAGCCATGAATTCAGCCTCAGTTGTTGATAAGGCGACACAAGATTGTTTCTGACTAGCCCAAGATATTGGCCCTCCATTTAACATGAAAATATAACCTGTAGTTGACTTTCTTGTGTCAATATCCCCAGCAAAATCTGAGTCTGAATATCCTATTAAGTTTTCATGACCTTGGTACTTTATACATAAATTCTTTGTTTTAATAAGATATCTAATTATTCGCTTGAGTTGTGCAATGTGAATTGAACTAGGGTTGTTTACATATCTACTTAACAAATTAACAGCATACGAAATATCTGGCCTGGTTGCAGTACATAAAAACAATAAGGACCCTATGGCTTCCCTGTAGGGATAATTAATTTGATTATTATCAGATTCTTTGCATATTTGAACATTTACATCAACAGGTGTGTTACATGGGTGTGCTGTATGCATATTAAATTTATTAATAATTTGTTCTATATATTGTTTTTGACTAATACAGATACATTGATCATTTTTCAAAATTTCCAATCCAACAAATTTATTTAGATTCATTTCTTTTATATCAAAACCCTTTTTTAAATAATTTAATATATGATCTAAAACGACATTGGATTCAGACATAACCAATGCATCGTCAACATACAATATAAGCCAGGCCTTGATATCGTTGAAATTACCGACAAATATACAATTGTCAGCTTGCGACTGCACAAAACCAAATTTTACCATAAAATCTGTAAACTTGCTATTCCAACAGCGAGATGCTTGTTTCAAGCCATAGAGTGATTTGTTTAACTTGCATATTTTATTATTAGGTGCTTTTACACCATCTGGTACTTCCATGAACAAATCTTCTTCTAACTCTCCATATAGAAAAGCTGTTTTCACATCAAATTGTCTTATTTTCCAATTATATTCAGCAGCAATAGAAAGCAATATTCTTATTGACTCATATCTTGTAGTGGGTGCAAAAATTTCACTGTAATCTATGCCTTGGATCTGTGTAAAGCCACGGGCGCAGAGTCTAGCTTTGTACCGTTCTGGTTCACCATCTTGGTTCCTTTTTATATTGAAAACCCACTTTGATGTGATAGTCCTCTGGTTCTCTCTATCAACAAATGTCCAGGTGTTGTTATTATGGTGAGCTTCCAATTCTTCATTTATAGCCTCTAGCCATAATTTAGACTCTTGACTTTTAATGGCATCATCATAACTGACAGGAATGTCTAATTCCATTATATTTGCTTCAAATATTTGATTTCTTCTTGGTCGTAGTGTAATGTTTGACCTTTCAATGTCATCTAAATTCAGTTCTTGTGAAGGTTCATAAGTCTCATCATTTTCATTCATCAAACTATGCATACTATCATCAGTCTGGCTGCTTTCCTCATTGATATTAATACCTGAACTGTTCATCTCATCTGAGATTTCTTGCAAAGGCGTTCTGCTATCACAAATTCTTTCTGCTTCTTCATTTATAAATATTTGAGACTGATCCTTTCTGAATTCAGGTCTTTTTTGTTCATCAAAGATAACATCTCGTGACACTGTAACTCGTTTAGATACTGGATCATACATTTTGTAATTAGTGTTTTCATATCCAATCAAGATCATTTTACGACTCTTGCTCTCTAACTTCTTTCTTAACTGATCAGGCACATGCACAAATCCCTCACATCCAAACACTCTAATGTGATCAAGACAAGGTTTCGTTCCTGTCCATAGTTCTAATGGTGTGACATTTGGTGTTTGAGTAGAAGAGGTGCGGTTTAATAAATAGACAGCACAATTGATTGCTTCAGCCCAGAGATTAAGAGATACATTACGAGCATACAGCATGGAACGTGCACTTTCTACTATGGTTCTGATTTCACGTTCTGCCCGACCATTCTGCTCTGGTGTATACGGAGCTGTGCTGTGAGTTCATGACAAATTCCTTCACTATTTAAGTATTCTTTGAAGTCTTTACTAGTATATTCACCTCCGTTATCAGTATGTTATGTACGAACACCATGTGAAAACAAATTTTTCATCTCTCCTGTTCGGAAAATAGCACTTTCCTGTGTAGATAGCCGGGTGGAAAATAGCTTATCCATCCCTAGGGTGGAAAGTAATTTAGTTTTAATTGGCATGGTATAGAGTCAAGGCATGCAGTCAAAGCTTGGACCAAAGATAATTGAGTCACATCATATTATAAAAATAATAATCATTTTTGCTTAGCTATACATTGAAAAACATGTTTATTATGATCGTTGATATAAAAAATATTCAATTGATTGAATCTATAATTAAAAAATACATTTACTAATCTGTGATTAAAATATTCGGCTTCCCGCCATAATACCAAGATGACACTTTTTTTTTACATTGTCAGTGTCATTTTTTCTTTTTGAACTCTATGCCTACTTTTTTAAATTTTGACAACTTTTTTTTTTTACTTATTATCTGTGGGGAAAATTCGATCGACATTTTTTACAAGGATTTTAATTATTTCGTGTCGTCTGCTTTTTCGTACTGTTTTCATGTATTCATGTCGTTATTCTTTCTAATCATGTTAGATGTTTGGAGAACTGTAAATTAACTGTCTTTTTGTGCAAGAACTTGAGTTTTGCTTTCTCGCTGTACTACATAATACCTGACCATGACATCTACAACCACTATTATAAATTTAATGTTTTTCCTCAAAGTCGAAATGAAAAATAGTATGTTTAACTCGGGTGAAAGCACCATTTCACTCTCGAATTATTGGCGCTCTCACTTCGTTCGAGCGCCAGAAACATCTCGAGTGCAATGGGTCGCTTTCACCCCTTGTATAACAATCTACTATTTAATTCGTGCATTATATTTCTTAAAACAGTTCAACACATCACTTTTGTGCTTTATAAAGTACACATATCGATAGCTCGTTGCAGCATCTTTAAAAAGGACAAAATATCTCATACCTTGTACAGATGGCTCACTGAAAGGTCCACATACATCGCTGTATATGACATCACCTGGTTGCTGTGGTCCCCTGCTGGACTTCTGGAATGACTGACGTGCATGCTTTCCGTATGCACATCCCTCACACACAAACTTGTCAATATCTGATAAGTCCACACCACTAATGACATTGTTTTTGCACATTTTCTGTATTTCTTTAATGTTTAAGTGTCCTAACCTTTCATGCCACGTTTTAAGGTCCAATCTTTGCACAATATTACACACTGGATTTTGAATTGTCTTCACTTTTAATTCATATAAATTGTTCATTACAATAATTTGATTGAAACCTGTGTTGCCATCCTAATCTTGCGGCGCGCGCTCCTACGCACATCATTTTGAGTACTTACAACCCCGTAAAGTAGTTGCTTCCGAGACGTTGTTCCCACGACACTGAACTGACCTACCAGGGCTCAATTTTCGCGTGTGCCTTCCCCTAAACTTATCTGAAGACCTGTGTGACTGTGCCTGTGTCCTCGGTGATCACCTGCAACCTGGAAACCATCTACTGGCGGATAATAGGTGAGTCCTGACAGACAAAACCTCCCTTATATTTTTTGCCTACCACGTTGAATCCACTGCCGATCTCGAACATCTTTTGGTAGCAGAGCGTAGTTTATTTTGGACCTTTGCCTTAATAATAATTTTAAAATTAACGTAATTAATAAGCTTCCACCCTTTACATAAAATGTCTCATTCTATCATAGTAATTATTGTGAAATCTGCATTCCCCCTTTGCACGCGGTAGCCATCTTAGTTCCATTCATTTATAGTAGTTACATAATGACGATAAATAAATAAATATCCAAATTCATCATTGTGTTACGGGGTGCGCGAGCGCATTTTAATTACTTGCATTCCTGCCTATTGTTGTGCTATTGATAACGTTCACCGTCCCTCCGCCACGTGTGTGTTTATACGAGCTATTTACGAGTTACGATTATTCCTTACCTATTTTATTCATTACACCTTCACCGAGCCGTTCTGCATTCCTTTGCCTTTTGAAAATTACGTGTTGATAAATTACCATTGATTTTAGTGTAAGTAAGTACATATACCTACTTCAAACATGCCTGATTCTGAATCGAGTAACGAGACCGTGAGGGCCCTACTTTACACGGACACGGCTGAGTACCGTGAGGCTATGGGTGAAATTCGTTATGTGAGTGATTGGGTTGATGATTCCCATCGCGTCCTTGAGACCTTCTCCGTTAATCGCATGCGTGCGCGTCTTTCTGACCTCCCACTTATGTGTGATAAGTTTAGAGCTGCCTGTTCTAAGTTGTTAGGAAACCTTGACCCTGCTATTTATGAACAAGAATATGTTCGAATTAAAACCGAGATGCGCGTTGTGAGGGACAAGGTAGATGACCTTAAAATAAGATTGGAGGAAATTAAACCCCACCAGTTCGAGTCTCCCCGTACTAGTACCCCCTTGAAGGAAAATAAGTCCATGATTGTTGACACCCCGGCTAGTAAATTACCTGACCTACCTATACCTAGATTTGACGGCCGTCCCGACGAATGGATTAGTTTTATAGACCAGTTTGATAGTGTGGTCGACAATCAGCCGACTTTGACCCCTACCTTAAAGCTTCATTACCTAGTCGGTGCCTTGTCTGATGAGCCCCGTAGGTTGATTCAGCACCTTAAGATTGAAGCGGGCAATTATACTGTGGCTCGTGACCTTCTCAAGCGTAGGTATTACAACCTTCGCGTCCTGGCAGATACGCATATCGCGCAGATAATGATGCTACCTAATATTTCACCTAAGTTGTCCGGCTTACGTGTATCGTTTCTTAACCCTCTTCTCTCAACTTACCGTTGTTTAGAACGATTAGACCTGCCTGTTAATCATTGGTCATATTTACTGGTACACCTATGCCTTGCGAAGTTGCCTTCTGAATTAAAATCCCGTTTTGAGCGTCGTTTTGGTGATGACCCTAATAAACTTCCAACCTTTGATCAACTTATTACCTTCTTAGAGGATGAATGTAGGCATCACGACAATGTAGGTAGTGCTTCGGTCGTCGACACTACTGCCTCACTTAGTACGAGCTCCACTCGATTCCCGAAATCTAACGCGCGGTCTCCGCCTCCTACGAAGACATTTGTTACGTTTGCACCCACACCGAAATGTCACGTTTGTAACAGTACGTCGCATTACGTACGCGAATGCCCCGAGTTTGTTCGCCTTCCTACACGTCAACGTGTCAATGTAGTTAAAGAGGCCCGTTTGTGTTATCGATGCCTAGATAAACACTCAATCTCTCAATGCAAGCGATATTATCGCTGCAATACCTGCCGTCGTTCTAGTCATCATACGTTGCTGTGTTATGCCGATGACGCCCCCGTGAAGCATCAGCATGAACGCCCCTACCGCGACGTCGCAGCCTTACCTTCAAATTCGCCGAGGACGTCCCCACCGCGTGACCTGACAGAACGTACTTTCCCACGCACTAGAGCCTATAACAGCTTTTCACCTCGTAATTCCCACAGAGCTTCACCCCCGCGTTCGGGCGGGCGATTTTCGCCTGTACCAAATAGTGATCGTGTTTATCACGCTCCTCCTCCAAGATCTCAGGATGAACGTGCCTTCCATTCAAAGCCAAACGACTCTTCACAATTCTGACTAGATAGCCCTCCTGTACCTGCCCTTACTTCAGTATCACGCAATTCTCTTGTTCTTTTACTTACGGCCTTAATTCACGTTAAAACTTCGTCTGGATACTACGCAGAAGTCCGTGCCTTATTAGATACCGGCGCCCAAGGCTGCCTCCTTACTACAGAGTTTGTTACGGACCAAATGAACTTACCTATCACTTCTTCACATGTGCCCGTTCGTGGAATAGGTAATATACAGTCAGTCCATTCCCATGGAACTGTATCCCTTTCTTTTAAACCTGTCAATTCTACCCTACCTGTGATATCGACTACCGCCATAGTTGTCGACGTGATTGCTGGGTCCCTCCCGGAAGTAGATGTACCTAAAAGTGTTGTTACCCCTACTAAGCATCTACCACTTGCTGACCCCCTGTTCCATAAAGCTGGTCCTATAAGTGTACTACTTGGAGCTGACATCATTGGCCGCCTGTTGAAGCCTGAGTTGTTTGTTTTACCTGATGGCCTTACTGCCATATTGACAATCTTTGGGTTCGTCTTGTCAGGCCCTGTTCCTGGACGTCTTTCTGAAATGGAACCTCCTATGACTGGAGTCTCATTGTCCCAAATAGTGGAAAGGTTCTGGAAGATTGAAGAGGCCCCCCAGCTGTCTAATTCAAACCCTTTGGACTTAGAATGTGAGACATTCTTCAAAGCAACCACCACTCGTGAGAATGATGGACATTTTATGATTAGGCTCCCCTTTTTACAAGATCGTCCACTCCTCGGTGATTCTAAGGCCAATGCCGTTAAGCGAAGTGGCTATTCCTCGTCATATACTTTTAGCGGTTCCTCCTCCTTATCGCTACATGGTTTTTGCGATGCCTCCGAGTTAGGTTATGCTGCGGCCGTTTATTTACGCGCAGAGCATACGTCTGGTAATTGCTCCGTCCATCTTGTTATGGCCAAGTCAAAGGTTGCACCCGTTAGGACCCGTTTAACAATTCCCAAGTTGGAATTGTTAGAAGCTACCCTCCTCTCTAAATTATTACATCACGTCGCTCTTTGTCTGCAAAGGACGTCTGTGTTGACTTCAATCCATAGTTGGACGGATAGCAAATTTGTTTTGTGTTGGTTGAAAACACCTCCCCACCTTCTTCAGACTTTTGAGGCAAATCGTGTTTCCCAAATTATTAATTCTCCAACATCTAGTCATTGGAGACATATTCCTGGCTATATGAACCCTAGCGACTGTGCATCAAGAGGCATGCCCGTCTCTAAATTGGTAGACCACACTCTTTGGTTGTCTCCTTCGTGGTTGACCGAGTCTCCTAATCAGTGGCCCGTGATTGCGGAACCTACCTCGAATAATGACCTCCCGGGACTACGTTGTTTAGTAGTGCCTGCTGAAGTTTCTCCTCCGGACCCTTCCTTTTTATTAGAGCGGTATAGCTCATTGAACAAGTCGATAAATGTAACTTGTTACCTAAGGCGGTTTTTATACCCTAAAACTTACTCCTCATTCCTGAGTACTGAAGAGCGTAGAGAATCTCTTATATATTTAGTGAAAATTGTTCAATTTACCTGCTTCAGTGATGAACTAGACCGTTTGAAGAGGGGTGATACAATCACCAACTCCCTCAGGAAATTAAGCCTGTTTTTAGATGACAGAGGCCTAATACGAGTGGGTGGCCGTTTACGGCACTCTGACCTTCCTTATGACGCTAGACACCCCCTGCTTCTGCCTAAAAATGGTAATTTCGTGAATATTTTAATCTCCCATTACCATCGTGAAAATGCTCACGCAGGTGCGAATGCCCTTCTGGCTATTTTAAACAGAGAATTCTGGATCCTGTCTGCCCGCCGCGCTATTCAACATGTGATTTTTAAATGCCTTTCTTGTTATCGACTTAAAACGGCTGTCTCCCAGCCTCCTATGGGTGACCTTCCTAAGGACCGTGTCACCGCGGCTAGGCCATTTGATGGTGTAGGCACTGACTTCGCGGGCCCCTTCTACACCAAAGTTCAGGCCTATAGAAATAAAAGGTTGGTTAAGAGTTACCTTTGTGTATTTGTTTGCCTCTCCACCAAGGCAGTCCACCTTGAGGTCGTGTCGGACCTAAGTACCGAAGCCTTTGTTGCCGCCTTTTCCCGATTCGTTTCACGTCATGGTTTACCTCGCCTTATCCGCTCGGACTGTGGCCGAAATTATATCGGTGCACGTAATTACTTACAGGAGTTAGAGTCCTTCTTGTCTCAAAATCAAGCTACTATTGGTTCCGAGCTTTCCAAGCGCAATATTAACTGGGTTTTCGACCCCCCTGTCTGCCCCCACTGGGGAGGCCTTTTCGAAGCTGCTGTGAAATCGGCAAAATCCCACCTCAAACGCGTGATAGGAGAAACCGCTCTTACCTATGAGGAATTAACAACTGTTTTTACCAAAATAGAAGCAGTTTTGAACTCGCGGCCTCTGTGTCCACTTTCTCCAGATCCTAACGATGTCGAAGTATTAACGCCCGGACATTTTTTGATAAGTCAGCCTTTAACCGCTTTACCTGAGTACCCTTATGAGAATGTTAAGCTTCATCGCCTCACACGGTTTCAGCTGATCCAACAACTTACGCAGCACTTTTGGTCTCGTTGGCATTTAGAGTACTTAAATACCTTACAGGCAAGGAATAAATGGACGTCTCCTTGTAATCCTCCCCAAGTTGGCGAACTAGTTCTAATAAAGGACGACAACCTCCCACCTTTGCAATGGCGCCGTGGTCGCATTGCTCATTTATACCCTGGCCAAGACAAAGTTGTTCGCGTCGTTGATGTGAAAACTCCCACAGGTATCCTAAAGAGATCTGTGACGAAGCTGGTTCGTCTTCCAGTTTAGTATATAACTTTTCCTTTTACCCTTCCTTTCTCTCTCGTAAACACTTAACGTGTTTAGGGCGGGCGATGTGTTCATTACAATAATTTGATTGAAACCTGTGTTGCCATCCTAATCTTGCGGCGCGCGCTCCTACGCACATCATTTTGAGTACTTACAACCCCGTAAAGTAGTTGCTTCCGAGACGTTGTTCCCACGACACTGAACTGACCTACCAGGGCTCAATTTTCGCGTGTGCCTTCCCCTAAACTTATCTGAAGACCTGTGTGACTGTGCCTGTGTCCTCGGTGATCACCTGCAACCTGGAAACCATCTACTGGCGGATAATAGGTGAGTCCTGACAGTCAAAACCTCCCTTATATTTTTTGCCTACCACGTTGAATCCACTGCCGATCTCGAACATAAATTGTTACTTTTCAGAGACGCACACATCACTTTTTATTGTATTTGTATATGAAAGCTTCTTCATTCATTTTCACAATTTTGTAACCTTGCCTTGTGGCAACACCCTCGGAGAATAGGTTTCTTCTTAGTTTTGGAACATATAGTACATTTTTCAGAATGCTTGTTTCCCACTCTCCATCCACATATCTTTTGATTTATATACTAGCGGTCCCAGCGAACTTTGTTTCGCCCCGGCCCCGTCCCGCCCCAGCCCCGGCCCCGTTGAACGGGATAAAACGGATCCTATGTCCTTCTCCTGGCTCTAAGCTACCTCCCTGCCAATTTTCAGCTAAATCGGTTCAGCCGTTAGGCAGGGTACGCAAAATAAGTAACTTTTTTGGTTGATTTTTTACACCTTGTGTCCGAAAAACCCTAATATCCGAGGAACCCTATTTTTGTTCAAAATTAAATATAGCCTATATTACTTGTGGATAATGTAGCTTTCGAATGGTGAAAGAATTTTTAAAATCGGTCTAGTAGTTTATGAGCCTATTCATTACAATCAAACAAACAAACAAACAAACAAACAAAGTTTTCCTCTTTATAATATTAGTGTAGATAGTGTAGATAGTGTAGATTACCTTGACCCGCCACTTCTAAGGCTTCCTGGTTCCCCAGTTTTAATTGAGATCCGTCATATCGCATTAATTCAACAAAGTTTTCTTTTTCATAAGATATGTGTGCAGATGCCCCACTGTCCATTATCCATCCATTAATGTTATTGCTCCAGTCGTTTGTTACTGCATTAAATGCAAGCATATCTTTATCTTGCTTCTTTTGATTTTGTTGTTTAGGTGCACGACAGTCTCTGGCAAAATGGCCTCTCTTGCCACAATTATAGCAAACAAATCTGTGATTTTGTTGCTTGTCAGTGGGTTGTTTATTTGGTTCTCTGTTCGTCTTGAGAAATGGTTTCTTATTTGAGCTTTGTTTTGCTACTAAAAGTGCTGTTTCACTTTCATTTTCTGCATCTAAACTGGCTTCTTCATCTAGCAAACGTGCTGTGAGATTAACTATAGTTTGATTTTTGGAATCGAGTGACATCCAAGCTTGACGGAGAGATCTGAATTTAGGAGGCAGCGTGCTAAGTATTTTTGTCATAACTGCAGTGTCGCTAATATCTTCTCCACTTTCCTTCAGTTGCTTTGCCAGACTTTCTATCTTTGCTATATGCTGTGCAATGCTATCTCCTGGCGACATTTTATACTGGTAAAAACGTTCATGTATCATCATTTTTGTAAGCTCTGACTTTTGCTCATATATGGATTCAAGTTTAGTCATGACTTCACGCGCTGTTTCGCAATTTTCAATGAGTGCTACTTGTTTCAGGTCCATAGCCGACGTCATGATGAACATTGCGAGACCATCATTTTTGTTCCACTGGGTCGCATTATTTTTCGTTTTTACATCATTTATATCCAATCCTTTTGCACGTAGGGCACATTTTATCTGGAATTTCCATTGCTTAAAGTTCGACCCATCGAATTTATCGAAATTCATGGTTCTTCCTAAATCCATTTTGAGGTTGAAAGCACGCGGCACGCGGTTGGTTGCACCGGCACTATTTCTTCTTACTATTTTCGCTGCTCTTTGTTTATTTCTCCACTCGCGTGGGCTCTGGGCCCATAACCACTTCGGGTTAAACGAATAAACAAGAATTCTTGATGATTTGAACACTATTTCTGGAGCTTAGAAGCATATGGGCGGATGTGCAGGTCGGGCAATTTTTTTTTATTGAATAACAAAGAAAACCGCTTTTTTCTCTTTCCATACCACTATGAGTTGTATTTCTATCCCTTTTCTGGGCTAAGATAATTCCGTGCATAATGTCGGTTCTAACAGCTTTTCTAAAATCATTAGAACCCTAAGGTTTTATTTTCACTTCCTCCTTTCTGCGTCTACATTGCTGTATATTTCTTTTGGTGGATTGTTAGTTTGGCCCTTATGCCTAAAAAAAATAATCCAAACAGTGATTTAAAATATTCATCGGAACTAAACTTCCGACATTATGCATCTAAGATTCTTTTAATAATAATAAAACGGTTGTGGATAAACGGCTATATTCCTTTTGTGTTAATAACTTTGTAAATGCATCGGTGGGCCAATGTGAAAATAAATCGTTATGCATGTGAACACATGGTGCCAAAAAATTTGCAACATCGGGCATTATCTATTGGTCATGGCGTGTCAAATAACTAACACTGAATCAGTTTGATACGTTGTGATTGGTCGTTGCGCCATCGTATGTCTGGCCGTCTGTCACTTTGCTCCTTGCACGCATATACATTTCGGTGTTTTTGTTTTTTTCATGTCTGATTTTTAATTAGATAGACCAAAATGACGTTTGGTGAGTTGCCACTTAATTGTAATTAAAAAATAGTGATGTTCCTAAGTAATCGGGAAATTCAATTTGTCAATTGACTTCCTATGCTTATTAGGAACATTCTAATAAAATGTTTATAAATTCAATTTGCGTCGTGCCAAAGTACATTAAAGCTCTGAATAAAACGGTGTTTGAACAAAAAAATACATGTTGAAACTATAACTTGTAATTTATTTGATCATGTTTGATACCGTTTTTAAATATTCGAGCACTATATAAAAACCGTCGAATTTTTTGTAGGCAGGTATCACTGGCACTGATAACCTTCTAGCAGTTTAAAATAAACAGAAAAGTATCCATGATGTGGGCAAGCAACCAAACCAGCCATTTTCTAAAAGCATTGAACATAGTTACTTCGTACAAGGCAACGCGAATTGCCAATTCTCAACGATTTTAGTCTTTTTAAGAATAAAATTCAGCATAAAGTTTTAACCTATCAAAAATATCGTAGTTTCTGTAAAAAAATTGCCATGGCACCTTGTATAGCACGTATCTGTGATCTATATTTTATATCCAATTGACCTAAGATTGTGGATAAAAAAAAGGATGGTAAAGAATTCAAAATATTGGAAGCTGTGTGGCTGCAACTGAGACAAATGGAACCCGGTGTGCTGTATTTTGAAACAAAACTTTTCTTTTTGACCAATATATCTTTGGCGCCTAACTCTCCCAGAAATATTAACTTCCCTAAAAAAATACCGCAAGCAATACACTGAAAAGCCTATATCTACTGCAAAGAACAATGATCTCATGACTCTTTTGAAACGGGTTCCTACGGAGTTTCATGCATACCATAGAAATTTTCCTCATAACGGAAATATTCCCGATTTTCCAGCAAAACCCAAAACCAAAAAAGGGTCTTGCTATAAGCATGTTTGGCTAGATTTGTGAAGTTTTCTTGTCTTTTGCTTTACACCAAAAACATATCCTTTAAATGACTAAAGTAAAAATATTAAGTGTCTAAATTAATTTAAAAAAATAAAAAATAAAACAAAATATTATTTTTTATAAAAAAAAATACAAAATATATATTAAAAAAAAACAATTTATGTGTAAAAAATATTTTTTTTTAAAGTTCCTGAAGATTACCCTAACACCATTTAGTGACAGTGAATTACGAGTATAGATGAAAACTGCTCATTAGGGAAACTGTAACAAATAACTAAACCAAAAACCAGTAACAAAAATAATAATAAAGAATGTTTGTCTGTGCCCTTTTTTGCTGACCATTCGCAGTTGAAGTTAAGTTGACAACGTCACAAAAAACAATGAGAGCAAATAATAAAGAAATGAATTTGAAAAATAATATAACTCGTGCTTTATACTTCTGGTAGAATAAATACTTTCGAAAAAATATTACTTTAACTTTGTAGAATCCTTGGTTTAATTTTCCGGAAAACAAAAAGAACACGTTGTATTATACTCCAGTAAATAGATTAATAATTAAATATTTAAATTTCCTCTGATTTTCTTATTATTGTGATAAATAATTTTCGTTTATATGGAACAGTTTCTGTGTCCAACTTTTTGCCAAAAGAACTATAGTTAATAAATGAACACAATAAAGTCGCATTTGCAATTTCGTCTTGTTAAATTTTAATAGATATTGATTTATTTTTAGGCATAACGTTATATTTGGACAAACACCACACATTAAATTTACAAAAATTGGAGCCATAAAGCCGTATGGCCACATACTAATCAGTTGAATAAATACATTAAATAATTTTAGGGGCATAAAGGCGGTTGTCATCATTTTTCAAAAAAAAGTGGATTTTTCACTGTTTAGAAACATTATTTTTAAATTTTAATTATAAAGCTAGGAAAGCTACTTATTTATCTAATTAAATGCAAAGAAATTATTTACGTGTTGTTTGTACCTATTAAAATATTTGCCGATAAAATTTAATTTTTATTTTGCTCTGTCCTGTAAAGTTGGCAAAATCAACATCCGCCCTAATGCTTCTAAGCTCTAGATTTATTGAAAAAGAAAATCCAAAAACACATTCTAACGTGACGCCATGACACAGAGAGAGGAAATCGCACAGGGCGAGTGAGTACATACAGAGCGGAAACCGCCACAGATAAAGAATATTAATTTTTATCCCAATAGATTCCATATGAGTTATGATGAGGAGTCGAATTAAACACGTCCGCTTGATTAAGAAGTTTATTAATGACTAACTTACTTATACATCTAACATACAATAATACTTCACCTCGGGGGTTGGAAAAAAAAGAGAAAAAAAAGTTTTGTTTACACATAAGCATGTTACAATTTTCTTTGAACAAATCGCTTATTAAATAAATCTTGTTGTTCTATCCTTATGAACTATATCTATTTTATGATTTCTAAATATCTTAACATTTGATCCTAAATCCTCCAAAACTTTAAAAGGACCATCAAAAATACAATCTAATTTACGAGCACATTCATTTTTGATTAAAATAAGATCATCCTTATTATAGAATACAGGATTACATGTTTTATCATTTTTTTTTATTTTTTTTTATTTTTATTGATCAGTACACAGACAGGTTACAGACAGTGACTTACAAAACATGGAAATGAAACATAAGGAACTAGACTATAACCTATGAATAGTGTACATAAAATTGCATTACATAACATACATTATTTACGATCGCAACAATTTCAATGAAATAATTAATAAATTTTGAAAATAATAAAAACCGTTAACAAATTAAACAAAAGCAACAGAATAAAAAAAAAACTGTTAACAAATTTACAATCAAATTAAATTAAATTAAAATTAATGCTGTCGGCAGATATCGAGAGCATTGTCAATGCTCTTGCGAAACGAGTGCAATTCAGGTTGAAATATATCGAGGTCCGGATGGGACTCGACCAACTCATCATAAAAACGACGCATCCGTACAAGGGGATTATAAAACGAGGTATTATTTCTGTAGACCTCAAGAGCAAACAATTTAGATCGACGGCATCTGTGCAGGGTGTTAAAGGATAACTGAGCCACTAAATAGGGGCAGTCAATGAGCGAGTGTATGATTTTGTGCAAAAATATAATGTCATACTTCTTTCGACGGACATGCAATGAAGTCACCCCAAACCTTATCATGCGTGCATTGTAACCATTAATAGTTCGACCGAGCCCACAGCGAAATGAAACAATTCTCAGGCACCGTGCCTGAACCCGTTCAATGTTTTCAGAGTGAGTTTTGTAGTGAGGAGACCAAACAGGACAGCCGTACTCCAGAATGCTTCTCACCAATCCGTAAAACAAAGTCAAGATACTACCAGGCTTCCTGAAATGACGGGTGGACCTTAGGATAAATCCAAACAACTGATTACCACGCTTAACAATGTACTCAAAGTGCTGGCGGAACGTTAAATTATCGTCAAAAAGTATACCAAGGTCCTTAGCCACTGTCCTCCGCTCAAGTATGTGGTCATGAAGTTTATATTCAAAAGTAAGTTTACATTTTTTATTAGAAAAATAAATATTGAAACATTTGCTTTTGTTCAGATGCATTCCATTGTGGTCACACCAATTCAAGATCGTCACCAAATCATCTTGGAGCCTTTGACAATCATTTACGTCATTGACGGCAGAGTAAAGTTTAAGATCGTCGGCATAGAGAAGACAAGGGCACCTGATAGCATCAATGAGGTCGTTTATAAAGATTATAAACAACAGAGGGCCCAAATGGGAACCCTGAGGAACACCGGAGGTGACAGTCCTTGGAGATGATAGAAAACCCTTAACAGCAACTAGTTGGCTCCTATTTTTTTTGACTGGTAGAGAATGCCCTAAGGCATTAAGTCCGCCAATTGTACAATATACAGTGCAATAAAGTTTAAATAAAAAATAAATAAATAAATATTTTTTAGATAAGAGCATATCCAACGAAGTAGCTCTCCATGTATGCCAGAAGCCGCAAGCTTACTACAAAGCAAGCTGTGGTTGACCTTATCAAACGCTTTGCTGAAGTCCGTGTATATCGAGTCGACTTGGCCACGAGAAGCAAAAGATTTGCACAGGTAGTCCTTATAAACTAGAAGATTGGTCACCGTTGATCTCCTACGAACGAAACCATGTTGTTTGTCAGACAAAAGCGGCGAAACCTGGTAATAAATATTGTCATAGACCAAGGATTCAAAGAGCTTAGCAATACTAGACAGCAAACTAATCGGCCTGTAATTTTCGCACTTCGACCTGTCACCACTCTTGAACACAGGTACAACGTGGGCTGTTTTCCACACTGTAGGGAACGATCCGGTCTTAAGAGAGTGATTAAATATTATGGTAAGTGACAGCTCATCACAGCAGCGCTTAAGAAAACCAGGGGGGATTCCATCCGGACCAGGTCCCTTGTTGGGATCGAGATTTTTTATTTTAGAAACAATATCGTCACTCGAAAACTGGATGCTCGATAGGCAACCCAAGTTAGTTTCGACACTCGAACTTTGAAATTCGTCACCGCGACACTCATAGACAGATCCGAAATAAGTGGAAAACAATTCGCAAACACCGAGACCGTTTGAAGCCATGCTTCCATTATAGGTCATCGTCTGTGGTATATCCGACTTAGATTTTTTATCCTTTGTGTCCTTCAAAAAAATTTTTACGTTATGATTTATGCTGGCTTCAACAGAATTTATATACTCAGCGTGGCATTTGGCAATAAGAGACTTGCAGCGCGCACGCAAAAGTGAGAATGTATCGTAGTCTCTAGGATTACCATATTTTTTGTAGCGTACGTGGTATTTTCTTTTCTCCTTTAAACAAAGTATAAGGCCTTTAGAGTACCATGCAGGATAAGATGAATGATTTAATTTAGTCAAGGGTGTATGTTTCTTAATAATGCGTAGCACGGTTTCATAGAATTGGGCTGTCATGTCGTCAACAGTACCACAGTTCGTTATTTGTCTTTTCTTATTTCTTTACAATTTATCAAATTATGTCTTGTATCTCTTAAAGCTACCTGTAACTTATATTTTAAATCTAAACAGTAATTATCTGGGTTATAAAGTGGTTCAACCACATCTTGTTTCAAATTATTAGGCATACGACATGGCCTACCAAATACAAGTTCAAATGGTGTGTATTTTGTTTGTGTGTTTACACAAGTATTATAACTAATACACCAAAATGGAATCCAATGAGACCATGAAAATCCCGTATTGGTTCCGTAAGTTCTCAGGAAAGCCCCTAAATGCTTATGAGCATTTTCGAGCGAACCGATTGATTGATGGTGATAAGCAGTTGATGTCATTATTAGTCACAACTTTTTTCTTGCTTTCATCGTCTTCCATTCTTTTCTTCTGCGCTCTAGTAGTCACAGCCAAAACTTGTTCACTCATATCTTTCAACTCACTAGATGTAATACTTATTCGCGACAAGGCATCTGCCACAACATTGTCTTTACCTTTCACATACACTACTTTAAAATCATATTCTTCAAGAATTAATCGATACTTAATCAACCTGCTAGAGGGATCTTTCATTCCAAATAAGTAAATAAGAGGTTTGTGGTCTGTCATAATGGTAAAAGTCCTGCCGAATAGGTACGGCCTAAAATATTTAACTGCCCACACAATTGCTGTTAGTTCCTTTTGTATAACTGGGTAATTTTTTTTCTGCTTTATTTAAAGGCCTACTAGTGTAAGCAACGGGTTTCATATTTTTGTTACATAAAACTGCTCCTACAGCTACATCGGACGCATCAGTTTGCAAAATAAATTCATTTGATTTAGAGAAATCGGGGTACTGAAGTATTGGGGGTGTCATTAATGAAAATTTTAGAAAATTAAATGCGTTTTGACATTCCGAAGTCCAAACAAAGGGTTCATCTTTCTTAAGTAAACGATTTAAAGGCAAAGTAATTGTTGCAAATGAGGGTACAAATTTTCTGTAGTAGTTGCAAAATGCAACAAACCTTCTTACTTCATCTACATTTTGAGGGACAGGATAATGCTCTAAAACTCTAGTCTTTTCTGGATCAGGTGAGACACCGTCGGCCGAAACTAAATGACCAAGATACAAAATTTCCTTTTTAAGAAATTCGCACTTAGTAGGGTTCAATTTTAAATTTACCTTTCTCAATCTTTCGAAAACATCTACTAAATTTTGGTTATGAATAGTCAAAGACCTTCCAAAAATAATCAAATCCTCCAAATAAATAAAACACTTCTCAAAAGTCAATCCTGACATAGCTATCGACATAACTCTACTAAAGGCACTACAAGAAGTCTTAAGCGCCATTGGTAGACGCTTTAATTGATAATGTCCTGTACTAGTCGAAAATGTTGTATATTTTCGGCTGTCTGGTGCCAATTTTACTTGATAATAGCCTTGTTGTAAATCCAAATGTGTAAAATATATGGAACCTGATAAAGAATCAAGTATATCAGTGATGTTCGGCAACGAAAATTTATCATCTACGATATTTTCATTAAGTTTTCGGAAATCAATTACCAAACGCCATTTTTGACAACCATCCGATTTTTTTGGTACTAATAGTATGGGACTAGACCATTCACTGGTAGATTCTTCAATTATACCATCTTTGAGCATTTTTGTTATCTGTTTATTTATTTCAGGCTTTTAAGCTTGTGGTAAGCGGTATGGTTTTGTATAAATAGGATTAATATTATTTTTCAGTTGTATAGTTGGTTCACAAATATTAGTGGTTTCCAACTTATCACCGGGTAAAAAGAAAATGTCGGAATATTTAATGCAAATTTTTTCTAAAGATTGTTTTTCTTCGTCATTCAAATGTTTCAATTCTAATAAAGATAATAAAGTATCACTTCTATTTAAACTACTTTTATTTTGACCAAATTTGAAAGCGTTATAATCTTCTAAAAGTTCAACATTTAATACAAAATCATTTAATTTTACTTCTTTTTCACTGGTATTTAAAATCTTTATTGGGACTCTTTTATTTATGGGTCGAATAATTGTACCAGCCAGAAAAACATCTTTAGCTATTTCTTTGGCACTGACAAAACAATCACCTTTTACTTCCGTATTTAAGTACACAAAATGAATAGATTCACTTCGAGGGGGTATTAATAATGAATTACTGTAATCAGGCTTGTTATGAATTGGCAAAATACAATTTTCTCGTCCTATTCGTAACGTTAATAAATTCTTGTTTAACTCGTCAAGTATGTGTAAACGAGACACAATAAAAATTCCATTGTTATGCGACTCTCGGCATTCGTTTGATACCTGACTGATTAAATCAATATTAGCTCCATATTTGTTCATAAAGTCCAATCCTAAAATTCCATCAACAGCTATATGTAGATTTTTGAAAATGTGAAATTTGTTTTGAAATTTATCATCTCCAGAAGCATAGATGTCCAACTCTACATATCCGGAAGAACAAATCTTACCTCCAATTCCGTTAACAACCAAATTATCTTTGAGAACATGAGCTGACCTTGGAAGTACTTCTTCTTTAATAACCGAGATGGATGCCCCAGTATCTATCAATAACACAAGTTTCAAACCGTGAATATAAAAATTTACAAACTTAGAGTTACCTCTGCCTTGTTGTAAATCCAAATGTGTAAAATATATGGAACCTGATAAAGAATCAAGTATATCAGTGATGTTCGGCAACGAAAATTTATCATCTACGATATTTTCATTAAGTTTTCGGAAATCAATTACCAAACGCCATTTTTGACAACCATCCGATTTTTTTGGTACTAATAGTATGGGACTAGACCATTCACTGGTAGATTCTTCAATTATACCATCTTTGAGCATTTTTGTTATCTGTTTATTTATTTCAGGCTTTTAAGCTTGTGGTAAGCGGTATGGTTTTGTATAAATAGGATTAATATTATTTTTCAGTTGTATAGTTGGTTCACAAATATTAGTGGTTTCCAACTTATCACCGGGTAAAAAGAAAATGTCGGAATATTTAATGCAAATTTTTTCTAAAGATTGTTTTTCTTCGTCATTCAAATGTTTCAATTCTAATAAAGATAATAAAGTATCACTTCTATTTAAACTACTTTTATTTTGACCAAATTTGAAAGCGTTATAATCTTCTAAAAGTTCAACATTTAATACAAAATCATTTAATTTTACTTCTTTTTCACTGGTATTTAAAATCTTTATTGGGACTCTTTTATTTATGGGTCGAATAATTGTACCAGCCAGAAAAACATCTTTAGCTATTTCTTTGGCACTGACAAAACAATCACCTTTTACTTCCGTGTTTAAGTACACAAAATGAATAGATTCACTTCGAGGGGGTATTAATAATGAATTACTGTAATCAGGCTTGTTATGAATTGGCAAAATACAATTTTCTCGTCCTATTCGTAACGTTAATAAATTCTTGTTTAACTCGTCAAGTATGTGTAAACGAGACACAATAAAAATTCCATTGTTATGCGACTCTCGGCATTCGTTTGATACCTGACTGATTAAATCAATATTAGCTCCATATTTGTTCATAAAGTCCAATCCTAAAATTCCATCAACAGCTATATGTAGATTTTTGAAAATGTGAAATTTGTTTTGAAATTTATCATCTCCAGAAGCATAGATGTCCAACTCTACATATCCGGAAGAACAAATCTTACCTCCAATTCCGTTAACAACCAAATTATCTTTGAGAACATGAGCTGACCTTGGAAGTACTTCTTCTTTAATAACCGAGATGGATGCCCCAGTATCTATCAATAACACAAGTTTCAAACCGTGAATATAAAAATTTACAAACTTAGAGTTACCTCTGCAAGAAAAAATGAAATTATTGAGAACGAAAAAACTGTTCTTTATCTATCTCATTAGGTTTTTGCTCAATATCCTCTCCGGAGCGTTCTTTGTTATCATGTCCTTGAACTGCAAAGACATTTTTGTTGTAAAATCCTTGATTTCCACGTCTATTATAATGATAATTCGACCTGTAGTACTGTCCTCTACCACGCGGCGCATACTGAAAAGGCCTCGAATATCTCTGATATCTATTTGAATAATTACCATAATTGTTTTGATAATTACCTCTGTTAGTGCCAAAACTTTGACGCACACGGCCTCTGTTTTGTCCTCGAAATCTAGATAAACGGTTATTAAACCTACCTCTAGTCATCTTCATTACCTCAGCAGACCCGGAACTAGACGTCGATGGAGTGGACTCGTCCTTGGCCGCCTGGACCGCATCCTTCAGCGAAGTGTAGTTGCGAGCTACGATGATTGTGCTTAACTTTTCGCTTTTAAGACCATCTGTAAACTTCTTAATAACCATTTTCTCATTACTAGGCTTAAGGACTGCGCATTTTGTAGCGTCGCCCTCGGCCTGTGAAATAGTCAACTCCGTTAGCAGTTTTTCGAGTTGAGACCCGTATTCATCAACCGATCTAAATCCTTGATTTAAAGAATGTATTTGTTTATGTATAGCCGTATAAGAAGCTTTTGTCAATAATTTGTTTTTGAAATCTTTAATCATGCTACTAACTGATGGATAGGTGTCAGCGACGCGTAACTTAGCGTTTTCTGATAATCTTCCTTTCAAAACAAATTTAATTAATAATGTTTTTCCTACATCGTTTAGCATATCTGCATACATTTCCACTGCATCAATCAATCGTTTCGTGGTATCTTCCTTATCATCTAAAATAGGTATTAACCCACACGCTGTCTTAATATCGAAATCCATTGTTTCTAAACTTATTTCACAACCATGTAATTCAAGATTAGGCAAAGCACACAACCGAGTTATTTCTGAATGTAATATCCAAATTTTTTCATATGTAGTCGTAATCAACATTATTTCTGATTGTTTTCCTTGACGACTTAAAGTAGAAAATACTAACTCGCTATCTTTTAATATTATATCGGCCTCGTGTAATTTTGTTGACGCAACTGACCCTTTATATCTGCTCTGGCCTTTTTTTTATTAAATACTAGCTTTTGCCCGCGACTTCGTTCGCGTGGACTTCAGGTTCGTCCCGTCTAGTAGCGTAAAAAATTGTATCCTATATGTTATTCTGATGTATAAGCTATATTGTGGTAAAGTTTCATTCAAATCCATTCAGTAGTTTTTACGTGAAAGAGTAACAAACATCCATACATCCATACATCCATACATCCATATTACAAACTTTCGCCTTTATAATAGTAGTAGGATTTACGTATTTCCAATAAATCTTTACAAAACTCTAATAAATCCTCGGCCATAATACACAAAAAATAATATTTAAGTAACCAAATGTCATACTACACCGTGTCATATTTCATTCACTTCGTTTTATAATTTTACTAGCGGTCGCCCGCGGCTCCGCCCGCGTGGATGTCGGTTACCGCTGCAAAAAGCCTACCCAGGAAAGACACGGTCAGCAAACAAATGATTCCCATGTCAATTCACAGACACCGACACTAACTTCGACGAAGCAGTCACTATCCGCAGGCTGAACAGATTTTCTTTCTGTGGGTGTTAGTTGTTAAGTCCCGGAGTGCAACCCGTTGTTTTAGGATAGAAAACTTAAACTATTATTGTAGAGCTTCTCTATACACAACATTTGACGTTACATTATTTTCTGGTAACAAAATATACTGATGCTCGGGAGCCCCGAGCGTAAAACATTCTTTTCGTAAATAAATTTCTACTAATTTGAATGTTTGGCCCAGGGATTTGTTTATCGTGAGTGCGAAAGAATTTTTTACTGAAAATCGCGCCGCGCGGGTACCTTACTCATAGATCTAAACTCCCCCTCCCACACGCTCACCGGGCCTTGGTAAAGCCTACTTCGCAACGGGCCGGCCGTGCAGCAGAAATCGTAATATGTATTTTAATTTCGCTATAACTTCAGAACCAAACGTTCAATTTTAATCATTTACAGACCAAATATTATTTACATTAACTGTACTTAGTGATGAAATAATTAATTTTGATAAGGATTAATAGCATAAGTAAAAAAAACGCGTTTAAATGTAGTCCAAAAAATAATCAAGATTTTTCAATAAAAAAAATGGTTCTTGTGCCTCACCCGACATAGATAGGTATAGTATGTCGCGGACTTTTTTGTAGATATTTATAAGATCTACAATTACTTAGAACATTTTATGGTTCTATCTTTAATAGTTTAGGCAGGGTACGCAAAATAAGTAACTGTTTTGGTTGATTTTTTACACGTTGTGTCCGAAAAACCCTAATATCTTACGGAACCCTATTTTTGTTCAAAATTAAATATATCCTATATTACTCCTGGATAATGTAGCTTTCGAATGGTGAAAGAATTTTCAAAATCGGTCCAGTAGTTTATGAGCCTATTCATTACAATCAAACAAACAAACAAAGTTTTCCTCTTTATAATATTAGTGTAGATTACTCCTGGATAAAACTTTTCCTCTTTATAATATTAGTGTAGATTAAACTCGAACACTGTCGCACGACCGAGCAGATAAGAAAAAGCTGAGTTGCGTTTGGGCCGTGATTCCACGAAGTGTTAGCTCTAGTTACATTGACGTATTTAGGTTTGATATTTCAATTGAACAATTAATTATTGAAAACTAAAACTCATATTTCTAATTTTAAAATAATCGTTAATGTCTATTTCTAAATAAAAACTAAAATAACACTGCGGCACAGATCACGCACTTCACATATAGTACGGAGTAGAACGCATATTTTTCTTGCACTTTTACCTCTCACGCACTTTTTCTTTGAAACAGCTTTCTCTCGAACTCAAATCACTTCTTCATCACGCGCTCCCGGCTCCTGCTCTCGGCGCCCAGACAAACGGCTACGTACTCTTCTCAAAAACTCGTGTGATGATTTTTGTATTTAGATTAAATCAGTTAGACCAGTAGTAATATTAACTCAATGCAATAACAGTTAACGTTATTAATATTTGTATAAAAATGAGTATTGTTACTTTAACAAATACCGTTATCGTTGTTTATAAAGTGGCAACACAGGTTGCCCCTTCCCCGCCTACTTTCTTACTTGCGAGGAGCACTCGGAAAGCGAGTCAGTCTAGTGCTAACCCCCGAAGTGAAAGGTTGTGGAAATAAATCTATGTTGAAGTGCCATTATAATTATTATGGTTAGAAATAATGATTTGTATAAAAGATAAGTGTGGTGATCGAATAAAGAACTTTATAAAATTGTGATGGTGTTTGACTTATGATAAGTCAGAAGTGGAAATCTGCAGCTCACAAAGGGTACGTACTATTTTTGATTCATATGATTAGAGTAATAAAATGTTTCTTATAAAATAGTTTTAATCAACTCAAACTCAACTCAACTTAACTTAACTCAACTTTCCCTCATTTAATTAAAACTAAATCTAGCATCACTCCACTAGAACTATCTAAACTTCTTCAATAATGTCACTATACTTATCGTCTTATAATAATGCATAGCTTACCTATGTAGATATGTATCCATCCAAACCCACATAGCACCAACATTCAAACACTCGCACTAATGCACACACCTATACACACCGATGCAGTCGTCCAGTCAGTACGCTTTTTGCATCATCAATATCTTCATCTTTGATAATCCTTCTGTTGCGTTTTATCGTCGGATGTTTACTTAGATTCTAATTAGAGTCTCATGCTTCCTTTCAGTACTTTTTTATAAGCCGTATGCCTCGGAGTAAAATTGTTTAAAATTGTTTTTTATAATCGTTTATTAAATCGATATTAATTGTATTAGCAATATTTTAAATATGTAAACTAGAATCTCTTTACGGTCTCTAATATGAAACGGGCGGAATATTGTCTCACATACTATAATATAGTATTCGTTTCAATGTGTGTTAACATATTTTGTACCTTAAACTATGTTGTATACCTACCTACTAAGTTATTTACGTGCCTAGCTTCTTAATTTTTTAGTTAGCTACGAGCTAAAACTCGTTGTCTATACAGATTTTATTAAGTTTAATGTGTTTATTTCATGTTACATCATAAAACTAACTTGTCTTAATTAATAATTTTATTAACGCACATACTTTTTGTAGCGTCCTAAACTAATTGCATATATAGGGAAACCTGTTATTGGCTTAACTTTTCTTTAAGAACTAACTATTTTGTGCAACTTATATGTAAGCTGTTGGTTTTCTCAATAAATAAAATAAAATAAAATAAAATAACGTAACGATTTTGCTTTACATCGAGCAGTGTGTTTGGATTGAATTCTATTTTGCTTAGCACTTACTATCCTGATTAAATCGTGTTAAGTTTCCAACTGACCATTTGGTCAAGGCAACTCCTTGATAGTGTTCAGTGGTTACGAATACACAAGTTTACTTGATATCTAAGTAGGTAATAAAAATTGTCAAGCTAGCACTGGGTTTGTTCTTGATACGAACCTAGCCTGTGCTAACATGACGTAGTTGTGCTGTGTTATCATTAAATCATTTGGGCAAGGCTACTCTTTGCTAATGGCTTATGAAAACACAATGTGCGATTTATGTAATTGGTGCAACTAAAAAGCCAAATTTAATATAAACTACTATGATCGTTTCTCAATCCAAATACGAAATACAAAGCGAAATAGGTACTCAATATTATTATGTTATTTTCTTGTAGCTGTGTTTCGTAGATTTAAAACAAAACATTTTAACCTACAACTGTTGTAGGGCTAATATTCTGTTTTTATTAATAAATATAAGAAAAAAAACTTATTTCAAAAAGTTGAATACATACCACCCCACTTTTGATTTGGCAGTCGTAGAAAAAGACTTATAAAAACTATGTTGGTGAGTTATGACCAATAATTCGATGCATGACTTAAAATGAAGGCTTTTAAAGATATTACTAGTTCCATCCAAATAATTATTTAAATTAAATTTTAATACAATTCAAGTTCATTTTAATGTGTGTTGTATTTGATTCAATAATTAACTTGAAATTAAGGCCACTGTGCCGATCCAATTTTACAAGGTAGATATAGCGGCCAGGTGTGTCGCGTGGGCCAAGTGTGTCCTTAAGCAGCGGCCAGGTGTGTCGCGAGGGCCAAGTGTATCCTTAAGCAGCGGCCAAGTGTGTCGCGAGGGCCAAGTGTGTCCTTAAGTAGCGGCCAGGTGTGTCGCGTGGACCATGTGTGTCCTTAAGGAGCGGCCAGGTGTGTCGCGTGGACTAAGTGTGTCCTTATGTAGCGACCAGGTGTGTCGCGTGGACCAAGTGTGTCCTTTAGTAGATAACAAATATTTTTTATATTAAATTAAAAACTCATGATATGTAACAAGCAGACAATAACATGCAAAAGATAGTTAATTAAAAAAATAACTTCTACATCCATGGTTGCTCGGTGATGGTAAACAAGATAGACGACTGCTAACTGCTACTGCGAACGCGTCAGTAACTTCGATATTATTCGAATGTATATGTGTGTGCGCTTGCTATGCTTTTATATTGTGTTTTAATTGTAAGGTTTTCTCTGTAAGTGAATTTGTATTAATTCTTTGTGAGAAAAATAAATATCTTTAACCTGAATTAGTTACATTATGACCTCAGCGAAGTATTCGTGAATTAAAATTATTAAATTACAGTTTAATCAATTCATCATTAATATGTGCCTAAATATCAATAATAATTTATTAGCATTTTGACGAATCATAAGTCAAGATAAAGATTACTTTACGGTTGACGTAGTTATACTTCGACCGTGCTGGATAATTATTTTAATTTTAATTTTATTTTATTTACTGAAGTTTTATTTTATTTTAAATTATAATACTATAATGAGATTTTAATACATGGAATTTAAAATTAAATCATATCATCTATGTATTGTAAAAAATATGTATACATCTAAAATGAGGTTAGCAACATCAAATCTAAAATATTAAAATTCATCATTAAAATATTCCTTCACACCATAATGATATCCCCTTTTAACTCATGAATGATGTCTTCAATTATTTGGGTGGATTTTTATAAAGTTAGACAATAATATGGCGGGAAAGTATGTCGCTTGGGCAGTGTTTCCTTTTATTTTCTTGAGTTTTAGTAAACGTAGGTACAACGGTTAGATGAGAATTCCCTATTTGGGGCGTATTGCGATTCAACTTAATCCGTTCAATATCCAGGCTGTTCAATTCAATTCAGTGTAAACGAATACTATCAATGTAATTATATTTAAAAAACACTACAATAGTATGAATGAATATTGTAATGTATATGTTTATGTTATAATATGATAATTTATCAATTTAATTCGAGAACACAATACGAATTACTAATTAGACAGTAAATCAGCTGATAAACATTAAAAGCTGCATCGCAATACACTCTCATCCTGATGGCTGAATATTGCATTTGAAGCTAGTATTAACAGATTATTTATCACAAATTATATCGCATATTATAAATTGTACCTACAGAAGAGAAGCATTGAATACAATATTCATTTATCCTAATTCACGTATCGTGTATATTGTTGTATATTAAATAGAAAGACTTCTAATACAAATTTACTTTTTCCGAGGCCATGAAGACGGATTTGTCGAGGTGACGGACGTGACTGCGCACTCAGCACTGGAGCAATAGCCAGGCCGCAGCGCCCCGCCTATGCGTCGGAGGACTAGGATGTCCACGGCGTAGGTGTTTTCTGACATGCTGGCATGCCGGACGAGCCTCCCGGACGTCAGAGGACTAGGGTCTTAAGACTGAGGTGTACGAGGCCAGACCAGGTCGGTCGGGTCGAAGAAGAAGACGAAGCTCGGGATCAAGGCTGAGGACATCGACATCTTTCAATAGAAGTCTGAAAACAATAAAGACCTCTATGCGTCGTAGATGGTCAGAGCCGTCGAGCCACCTGTAGGTCCCGTTTCACACAATTTATATTGACTCCTTTAGCTTTGTTCGCAAAATTCCTATATTTTAACTGTTGTGGGTATCCACTGTATATTCACCGACTGTGTATAATGTGTATGTATGTTCACCGAATATGTCTTTGTTAATACAATTTGCAGATATTATTCTCTAAAATCTTGTAATTTAAGATCCCGACGTTTCGAAAACTTAAAGATGTTTGTGGTTGCGAGTAGAATGAGATGTCAAACTTTAAAATAAAAGAAATAAACGTTTATTGTACCACTTCAATAACAATAATAGTAGTTCATAGTGTGGCAAACCAATCTCTTTTTAGATATATTGTTTTTGAATCTTCCTTTTATTATTTTGACAAGTTTGCTTTTTACGTCAAAAGATAAAAGTTTAATTTCTGTAAAATTATCCTTTTATTTTACTTTGAAATCCGATTCATTGATCCCTCTCAACGCAAACACATACACATAGTATAGAGGTATAACAACAATCAGCCGTCTACCATCGAATTAGTACTCAACCTGTACCGTGGTAGTAGTCATCATGAGAATTTCATCATTTATTATTGTCAAGTTTGTAAATACAGTACAAAAAGATGAGTTCACTAATTTCCAAATTAGGAATCTGCATTTTGGCGATCCATAATTTTACTAAACTTGTAGAATCAAGAGTGCACGCATATTTATAAATATTAAAAGTAAATTCTGAAGAGTTTTCTTCTCTATTTGTCATTTACAGAGTAATCATTACTCATTAACTACAATATTAACGTTCCTATCCATGAAAAAAGAGTAAAATAGAATCCCATGCTGGTGGTAAATTGTTTTGATCGAAAAGTATTCGCGTAAACCTCAGAATAAAGTATGCCTTTGTAAATCCATTAAAAGGCACAAAAATGACGAACGTAAAGAGTTATTCTTTGGAAAACTTTCGCGTCACCTACATGTAAAAAAAAGTATTTCAAAATTTTTCGATTTAATAAAAAAAAACCTGACCCAAAGTATCCGTCAATTGGACGTAGTTCTATAGAAACGTTTCAACCCACACCTTGGTCGAAATTGAGTTATTATACTCAGGCCACCTATCTGGGTACCTTCTATCTAATAGTAAAGACACTGAATTAAAACAGGCTATATTTTATGAAATATGAGCATGCTTAAAATCGGAAAATGATTCAAAAACAAACTTAACCAACAAAATAACGTGCTATGACGCATGAAACGTTTTGTTGAAAATGATTTATTCAAATAAGTTTCGAATAATGATTCAATATAAATTGAAACATTTCTAAAAAATACTCGATTTGTTTCACATGGTATTTACAACGTTTCATGCTTTTTTGGTTGTTTCACTTGAAACTGATATCAATAAATATAAACGATTCAAAACATATGTTCCTCCTACAAAAGTAAAAATAAAAGTAATTTTAAATGATTCACATTGCTGTGAAACATTCAACAATAAATATTAAGCATTTCATTATACTGTTTTTAGTATAATTAAATGAATTTTAGTAGGATTTTCACGTTATTAAATTATTTGATAGTCAAAATAAAAATATCATTAACTAGAAAATCAATGTTTTTAGGACATAAAACAATCGTACAATCCTCTTAATGATTATTACTATTTAATACCTATAAAATAATTTGTTTTGAATTTTAAATAATTTACACGTCGTTGGTGTTAGGCGTACAGAGGTTAATTTTTTTGTTATTTTATTTTTCATCTTATTAGTTTTAAAAACCGGCCAAGTGCGAGTCGGACTCGCGCATGAAGGGTTCCGTATCTACTAAGTATATGAGCACTTTTGTTGCCTGTGTATGTCCTGTAAAACATTATTAAGATTGCCTTTTAAGGTTTTGATTCCCTTAAAATATCAAAATATCCATAATTATGACACAAAACTGGTTATATATTCTGATGGCGCCGATGTACAATTTTGTTTCTTTACAGCTAAAAAAGACAATTAATATCAATATTTCACTACAATTACAGTTTCATATCTTAACGCGTTATGGAGGTAAATGTTTTTTACGCAAAAATTTACATGGAAATGATTTGCTTTAAGTTTATGGACTACAACTCCGTAATTTGTTTAGTACTTATCATAGCCGTGATAGTTTTCCTTCTATATTTATCCATCATATTGATAGTGCTGTGAATTTTTCACGTATCTTCCTACTACCGTTTAGTTGGGATAGAGTGGGGACATAGGACTGTAACAAAAATTTGCCAAATTTTAAAACTAAATGTTACGGAAACAGGCCACTTTATCGAAAAGTGATGATAGAAAACTCATAATCATTTTAAAAGACCTCTTTAACGATACACCACACGATGTTTTTGGCAAGAGAAAAAAAAACATTCTCACGTTACGTTACATGTATTAGAGGTACCCAGAGAAAAATATTAAAAAAAAATGTATTTTACCACTTTGGCGAAGAGATTAGAATATACACTCATGCCGAATGACAGTTCTCTACCACCTCAGGTCTCTGCGCTGGACTGTAGACAGACGGATATAGCAAAACTATAAGGGTTCCATGTTGGACTACGGAACCCTAAAAACGAATAATCATATTTTGTTTTCCATACAATGATTATAAATAATTGCAATTTGGTTCTTGTTAATTTCTTGAAAAAGGGCCTTTTTTACAGATTGTCCTGCCTTCGTCTCTGAGATTTAATTGACCATGTAGTAGGCCCTGCTACGCGTCCATTCACTCGCACACAGGTTTAGCGCAAGAAAGAGAAGGTAAAAAACTAGTATCCCTCCCTCCTTCCTGCGCCTCACAGCACTGCCAGCCGCCTGTCGCTCATTCGTGTCCGTGCGCGCGCGCCGTTCCGACGCACGCAGTAACCACAGCAAAAAAGAAAAAACCGTTAAGTTTTTTATTTCGTGCTAAACGAAAGTTACCTTATTGTGATATTCATACTGAAAAAATTAAATTGTGAACGTGAACTGAAGTTAAACGCATAACCCAGCGTGGCTGCTACATGCATGCTTTACGCTTCACGGCCGAGCTATTACGAGATACTAGCCAGTCCGCATTTTAACGCTCCGAATCAATACGCGATATTGATCTGTAGCAATTTTTTGGCCGAGCTGGCACGTGATGCCAGCCAGTCCTAATTATCTTGAATCGAGACGTATGGTATGCGTTGCTTTCAATAAACCTACCCTTATTTTCATTGCGTTTCGACAAATGAAAAAAGTGAACTAATGGGGCCACAAAGGCATTTCATTAAAAATGTTAAGCAGCGCTGACGACGCGCCATCAGGGCCTCTCAGTGTGAAGCGTTCCTCGCCCACACTCATCGAGCCCCAACAGGCATCATAGTGTGTCCTGCCTGTGCCAACGCGACGCCATGCGCCGTGAATTGCTTGTTTGTTACGGTGAACTACCGTCCAACAATCCTAGCGCTTCAACGTCTCGCGCTCGAAATCAGAATCCGACCAAATAAAGGTAAGGTCTTTTTTCATTAAAGCTAGCTAAGCTTGAAGCCGTACTACGTGTTACGGGCTACCGTATTCCATTCGTGGTAAAACCACGACCGAACACTTGACTCAGTCAATCTTTTGACATAGATTGGAATTGAGTTTAATGTGAGCTTTTACACTTACAAACAAAAGGAGCAATATATATGTTTTACTAAGTACTTTTTTGTAAGCACCGAAAAACAATAGTGGCAGCAGATTTATTTCAAATCTAATAAATTTATATTTATTTTGTACATTTTTACCTGAAATTTTAAAAATGAAAGACTTAAGAACACTATAACTGCCTAGACTGATAAACATAAGTACGTATAGTGCCACCTGCGATGCGGTGCACGCTCCTTATTTTTTTTCCCAAAGCTCTAAAAACGGTACTGTATACATCGATACTACATAGCTCACAATATTATGGTCCTATGTCTGCAATTGATTACAACTCTTTTTTATTTACTTCTGGCTAATAGCTATAAAACTTGTCTTGCTAGACAATGCTATGGAAAACATAACATCGCTTATTAAATGAAATATTTAACATTACTTAAATATCGAAGTTTACGGATTGTATAAAAAGAAGACAATTATTATTTTTTAAGTAAGCAAGTTCTTACTTACATTTCTGTTTTCTACTCAATGCATATGGTTGGGTCCATATAAGAATTATGTAAAACTGATTTTATTTACTCATTTATTTATTGCTCACAATTTAAATAGCTATGCTAATAATATTGAGCTTTGCTCATTAACTGGCATTTGTATGATTCTGAATGGTGAATTATTTACAGTAGGTACTTATTCAGTCTTGAAATCCAACTAAGATTTGTTTCACTCCTCAGTTAATAATTCGGTACAGCTTAGATTTTATTAACCGACGTAACAACAACCAGCTGGAAAGCGTAATGTGTTTTTGGTTTATACCAATGAGTTTTCTTGTTAAATTGCGAAATAAATATAGCACTACCGTCATATTCGATTTAAATAGGTAGACGGTAATTAATTGTTTTAGATGCTATTTTATTTTTCGAAAAATATGGTGTGATATGCACTAAACTTTTCATGTATGCTTCTTAGATTAAATCGTCGCAAAGTTCGGTACTTAATGTGGAGTCTGAAAAACTAAATAAAGATCTGTGTCCATTATCTTCAGAAAAGGCGATGCCTGAGCCACCGCCAACAAAAAATTGTGACAACCATAGGTCAACTTGAATTGACTTTAGTTTTTTATGGGCTTGTTTTTTTTTCTCACCATTTACCACCACAAACACCACCGAAGAATAATTCAAACATAGAATGACCTATTGTTTGAAGTACTATTATTATTCTTTATATTTTTTGGCTATATTTATTCCACTATTTACACACCTACGTTTAAGGTTGGATAAATAAAAGACATGGTCATTATTGTACAAATTACAAAAATCGATCTTTTTAAAACAAAAGGCAGCAACGCAGCATCAAACCTAAATTGCACTACAAGCATCTAATTTGAGTTATTGGGAATATAAACTATGCATATTTTTCCCACTATATTCTGTGATTTAAGAATTAACTTTATCGAGTAAATATCTTCTATCATCATCAGTTTTTTTTCCAACTAATTACATACACCCACTCCCCAACCATCTCCCCAGCAAAGCCACTATGATATTAGGAAACCATTCATATGGAAACATTGCGGCATTAACTATAAAACAGATTATTTTATTTTATGAATTGTATCGTTTAATTGATGTTTAAAAGTATTGAATATACTATGTTAAATAAATTTTCAAAGGAAATCTTGTCTTAATATTCACCAATTACTTAGGTATGGTGAAACAATTGCCGACCACAAAATAATAACCAATCATGGTCTGCCAAGTTTTTACATTTTGCAAATGTTATTTTTTACGCTCGTTCTTATACTCTTGCGCCATAAGACGTCGAGTAGTTCGACGATTTATTTATAAAACCTGAAAGTAATTTATTTATTACAAAGAATAATGCTTGAATCTTTTTATTTATCATTTATATTTGAGGGTGTTTTAATATGTATGAAAACCAGTGTTCCCTGGTGACATCGATCTATGACATACTTGTTGTAACACGACATATTCATTTACTTTTGGACTTCTTGTCACAATAGGTACCCTAATTTTGAATCATCAAGATTTATTTTACACTGCTCATAATATTGAAACAAGTCCCATCTGAAGCCAAATAAGACACAAATACATTGGCGGCACAATAATTGCGGAAATGCACATTGCCATTACCCCCAAAAAAGAAGAATAAGTCACAAATATTTGTCAAACTCATAGAAAATATAAACTTAAATAAAAATAAAGTATCTCATCAAAACCAAATCGATAAGATAGGATCGCATTTTTTTTAATGTAACCCTCAGTAATACAGACATATTTTATCTAGTCAATATTTTTGAGTATTTTTTTTTTCCGACTATGCGCCGACTATCGAATACTCGGCGAACATTCCTGTGCTGGAAGTCTGAAGCGTCATGTTTAATATTTCGCGTAGATAATTTCAATATTTTGATTTTCTACTCCATCTAATATCCTTCTAACTTACATAGCTAAATCTTTAGTAAATCTAAAAAAAAAAAAAATTAAGCTTGATTAAAACATTATTCTCAATCAGTAAATACACGAAAATACCAATTTTGTCTCAGCTTTTTTCGAGCGCCAACTGGTGTTTTTTACAAGGAACTATGTCGAGACTTCCGCGGCTGGTTGATAAGTTAAATATTAGGCAAACGTCGGGTTAGGTGGTACCAAAACTTCTATCGGAGAAATCGTTTGCGCTCGTATGACCTTATAAAGCCACAACGCCCCCAGAGGTCGTTTCCAAGCTTCTTTAGAAAAAATTTAAATCACTCAATCATTACCTACTTCCTTAATGCTTTCAAGTTTTGATAACGATAATATTTCAAATTCATTGAAATATCGTATTCTTATTGTAACCCAGAAAATAATAATAGCGTTGATATACACCGATGAATACATCTAAAATCTTATATACCCACAAATGAACCAACTATTTTTTTTTACCAATCATCTTACACTTAATACAACAAAAAATTTTCTTTAGAATTCAAAATTCGAATAATAAGTATTTTGTTTTTGGTATACGGCTGAATATATTTCAAACAGCTGCATAAATACATAAATACCCAATATTTAAAAGTAATCGAATACCTATCATGCGTGTATTTTTTACAAATGGACACTGTTATGCAAAAGGGTGTCAAGTGACCAAAAATCAGGTATGGAGTTATTGGTACCACTGGATTCGCAAAAACGTCCTCTAAATGGTCGCCCAAAGGTCAACTTCGGAAAAATTTATATTAAAAGTTATTTCACAAAATAACGTATTGCGAAACAATCTATTGGATATACTGATATATGCAAAAAGGTTTCATGTGTTCTTGATACCGTTTGGCGATTTATTACTGCTGATTTTATTTTAACAAAAAGGTTTCAAGTCTATGTTTATTAATGGAAATACTAAAATTATTGTGTTTTTTGAATTGTTGATCTGTCAGGTTTAAACAGCTGACGTTTTTTCTTGCACAGGTCTTGAAATAACGAATAAAATTAATCCGTAGTTTAAGAATTTTGACCAATTAATTGGACGACAAGTCATCCTAGTCATAATTCATTTAAAAAGAATATCCAACCCTCCTCATAACTCCTAAAAATCTATCCAGACTTACTTTAAACAAAAACATCTATGTATTCCAAAGTCCTTACAATAGAACAGAGGTTTTTATTGTAAAAAATGTTATCCTATGTTATTCTGAGTTCTTTTTGAATTAACTTTTTTAAAAATACAGATTTTTTCTAATGATTTTCCGAAGGCATCTTATTATTTTTTAAAGAGTGACCTATGAATGTAAGAGTCTAAAGTTTTAATATCTGTATTTTTTATTATTAAAATCTGGCAAAAAGAAGCAATTTACTGCGGTTTTGGAAGTATAGGGTACATACAAATTGGAAACAAAATAAAATTTTTGAATATATTCTCGGGGCTATGATGATAGGTCTTGATTGATCAAGCTATCACCTGAAGTTGTATTTTATACTGATTACGCCATGGGCAGCCGTTTGTCTTTTCAATTGATAGTCAAGTGTTACAAAATGCATAGAAATACGAAGAATAAATTACGGATCGCAAAAATTCAGAAAAACTGTGTGAATATACCAGAACGTTAGAATGATTGAAAGTAACTCTTTTTATAAACTTCTACAAAATATAACAAATGAAATTTAAATACAGAAATCATTCAAATATAGAAAACTATGTCGTTGAAACTGTTTGACTATAAAACTAATACTAATTGGATTCTTAAAAGAGTTTTGCAAAAAGGATTTAAAGTACTTTAAAACCTTTTAGCAAATTATTTGCAACATATCCTATTAAAGCAAAAAGGTTTTAAGTGTTTTAATTGCATTTATCTATTTGTATAATTATTATTCACACAAATGAACATCAAATGCATAAAATATACATCTCATTCTGTAGTTATGCCAATTTCCAGGCATGTAAACCGTGTAAATACGAAGTTACAGCAATTTTTAAAAGTGACGACCTTGAAAATCTTTAAACGCGTTTATCTCGAAATGACCAATATGTCACTTGACACCCTTTTGCATAACACTGTCCAAATCTATGATTGTAAAATACGTTAAAACCGCAAGACAAAAAGACTCTCCAATACGCCCGTTAAGTGCATTAAAAATGATAGGGCGCTAGATGAGAAGTATTTCTGTATGTATCTTTCGCAATCTGTCTCAACAATACGTATTTCGTATTTATTTGCAATTTTTATAACAGACCAAAAAAAAAGAAATTTTCGTCTTATTTCAGTTAAGATCACTAAAATTATTATTGTATTTACATATTCTTGGAGTTTAACATTAATAAAATATATATATATATAAAAAACTAATAGATATCTTCTTTCTTTCCCATTAAAGAAATTACTTATCAAATATCATGCACCCATAACAATAGTGCATAATGCCAAACATGGTAACATAAAACATTTTTGTTATTTAAATGATCATTTTAATAATCAAAGATTACTAACTATAGAGGTGTCAACTTATTTTTGTAACAACATTGATTTACTCCGAACATCTACATGGTCAATTAAATCTCAGAGACGAAGGCAGGACAATTGGATGATCAAACGAACTTACCTGTAAGTGAAGTTCGATCCAAATTGTCCTGACTTCGTCGAAGAGATTTAAGTTCCCACCCTTCCCAATTCCCATAGGTACGTGTATTTTCTGCAAAAATTGTTGCCACCCGTACCATAAATCAATGTTGTACATCTGGAACATCGGTCTCCTTGCTCTGAAATGAATGAGCGACAGGCGGCTGGCAGTGCTGTGAGGCGCAGGAAGGAGGGAGGGATACTAGTTTTTTACCTTCTCTTTCTTGCGCTAAACCTGTGTGCGAGTGAATGGACGCGTAGCAGGGCCTACTACATGGTCAATTAAATCTCTTCGACGAAGTCAGGACAATTTGGATCGAACTTCACTTACAGGTAAGTTCGTTTGATCATCCAATTATCGGGATGAAACGTTTTATAGAATAATATTCGAGACACTTTCATACAAAAGTGAAACGTTTCAAGTGTAATTTATATTTTAAATCAGTAAAATGAATTATACAGAAAAATCACACTTTTTTTGTTGATTTTTGATATGTAAAACACTCTTCTATAATATAAAAGACAAAAAAAGAATACCATGAAAACACAAAAACTTAAATATCTCAGTTTCACCTCAGTGTGGGTTGAAACGTTTCTATAGAACTACGTCCAATTTATTATAACAAAATCAGTTTAACCCGTAGAAATCGGCTTGGGACCAACGTAGATATTTCATTTAAAAATTTCATCAGCCACAAAAGTTAGTTATTGGGACACGAATGTTAAACAACGTATTCTTCTAGAACACTTGGAACTAAAACATCAATAACTTTTTATATTTAATAAGTAAAATAGGAGGGATTATTTTACTGCAAATGAGTGATAATAGATTAATTGTAAATTGGACCATGCCCTCTTAGGTCATGACAAATAAATAGGTAAATAATGTTAAAACGCTCTAAAATTCGTGTTTTTTTTTAAGGTTCTACTTTAATATTTTTTTGTACTCTTTGAAATAGATGTAAATTTTTTTCAAATGTATACATCATATATCTTTACTTGACTTTACGGGGAGCTGTTTCAGTAAAATATTAAAAACCATTAGAAATGATTTATTTATTTACGAAAACATGTACACAGTAGCAGTAGATGTTAACATAAAAAAAAATGTTGACATTGTTATTGTGTAATTTATGTAAAATATATGGGTTTTTATTATTATTATTTTTAAAAAATTCTATTCTACCAGTAAAAGAAAATATATTTAATGTTCCATTAAATTATTTCTGTGCCACTATCTTATAGAACAGTTTAAAATCAGACTATTTAAGCACCAAGTTATTCGAACACTACCAACAAGTTATCATAATATAAGAGTTTAGCCAAACCTTATGTGACATAATTCAAAACATTCATGGGCACTGGAAGACGAAACTTGCGCCACGTAAGAAGCTCAAATATTGATTTTTTTTAAGATTGACTTTATGTTAGATAAATTTTGATTATTTTATTTCTTTTAGACACTTTGTCTATCCTAAAGATTACACAAAAAAAAAACAATGCGGGTGTATTTTCTTTAATCATCTATTTATTTCTTTAGAAGCATTATTGCACAAATGACAGTATACAAAATGGTGACTTGTTGCTGGAAATATTCACTCCTCATTTTACTTTTGAGTCATTCGAAAATTGTAATGGATGCGGGAGACTGTTGTTAATATAAATTTAATACTTAACAAAATATAGTAATGGAGTATTATACAATGATGTTATTTATAGTAATGAGGCATTAATTTGTCTTCCACTGATGTTTTATTACGTTTGAAACGAGCTGTTATTCCTGTAGATAAGTAAAGTTTCTTTAAAGCTATGATTGTTTATACGCCACATTCTTAAAACTTCAAAAAAATGTTACTCAAGATTTTATAGTCAATTAAGTTAAAGAGGTACATTTTTCCATTATGTTTTCTTATAATCTCGAAAAATGCCTCTAAGCATCCGCTGTAGATTACTCATTATTATTGTACTACAATTATTGTAATTGTAACCGTACTAGCTTATTAGCCCCTACAATAAAATTACATTTATACTACCAATACAAAGTAAAACGTGATGTACTCGGATTTCATCAAAGATTATAGCTAAGATGTTTTAAACTTTTGTTGCCGCAAGTCGTATAAGGGCACTGAATGAATACTTTAGCCTTGGTTAGTATTCAAAATTTCAGTAAACCTTCTTTAGATTCAATAGATCAATCTATATTTGCCAGAGCTGCGGCAACTCAAAGTAAACCAAAAATAATATAATTATAAAAAGTACTAGCAACATGGTTATTGTTATTAATATGTATTTTTGTGATTGATTTATATATGCTGTGTATTACAAAGTGAGCTCAACATTATTATTGTAGCATAATCTTTATTTCTCGAAAGTCGTATTAATTTTGTAGTATAAATACCGAATGTGATGATTGTTTTAATAAGTACAATTTGTAATGTTTTGATGTGGTGAGCTCAACAGTAAAATTTTAACGTAATCTTTATTGCTCATAATTTGTAAAACGTAGTATACTGTAGTAAGGTAGTATTGATATAAATGCCCCATTGTGAATATATGTAGAGACAAATGCACCAGGAGGTGCACTAGGTAGGATGGCCGAATGTGATGATTTTTGTATTTAGATTAAATCAGTTAGACCAGTAGTAATATTAACTCAATGCAATAACAGTTAACGTTATTAATATTTGTATAAAAATGAGTATTGTTACTTTAACAAATACCGTTATCGTTGTTTATAAAGTGGCAACACAGGTTGCCCCTTCCCCGCCTACTTTCTTACTTGCGAGGAGCACTCGGAAAGCGAGTCAGTCTAGTGCTAACCCCCGAAGTGAAAGGTTGTGGAAATAAATCTATGTTGAAGTGCCGTTATAATTATTATGGTTAGAAATAATGATTTGTATAAAAATTAAGTGTGGTGATCGAATAAAGAACTTTATAAAATTGTGATGGTGTTTGACTCATGATACTCGTAACTCACACGCTGATCTATCCACCTCTTATGTCTCTCCTTGAGTTTCAAATAGATGACTGCAAGTATCACAATACGAGTGGCGTGCGAAACGCCGTAGCAAGCGCACGCGTGTTGTTTATCACACGGGCTCGAGCTCCGTACGCATATTTTTGTACAACTACCCTCCGATATCATGAATGAAAATAGTGATGGAATTTATAACAAAAGCTTAAGTGAAACAAGTGACGCTGTTATTGAGGAATGTGAAAGAGAAATGCAAGATATATTGGAGTGGGACCATTTGGGAACTGAAGGCATGGAAGTACAAAGTCAGAAAAAACAGCAGAGGGAGCAGCCCAGTAAAATGTATGTGGAGAAGAGAGGTCGCGAAGAAAGCGAAGAAGGTGAAGAGAACAATGGGGATGACTTTATTACAGTAACAAGAAGAAAACCAAAACGCCTGAATAGAAGTAACTCGATTAACCAACTAGGGCATGAATATCGGAATCTCGAAATCTCGTAATATCGGAATTTAAGACTGAAAGTTCCGATATTACAATTCCGATATTGAACGACTCAATATCGTAATATCGGAATTTAAAAAAAGTTTTACTTACACTTAAAAGCGTGCAGGCGCATCGCACCACAAACTACAACCTGCCCCAAAGTACGTTTGAGTCATAAAATTTAATAACACCTAAATTTTCGCTCCCCGTGCAAAATGATTTTGGGTGTTCAATGTGTATTATCCTATTCCTGTTGCCAGCTCGCCAAGTATGCTACCAAACCCGTTATACATGTGATACAAGAACAATTATAGTGCTATCTTTATCACTCTTACGTACGCCATTGTTTTTTCATTCACTCAAATACATCCTGTCATTCAGTCAACCTCGTAAACAGTGCAAGTTAAGACGTGTCTGTGTTTTATGTGGCTACTAGCTTTTGCCCGCGACTTCGTTCGCGTGGACTTCAGGTTCGTCCCGTCTAGTCTAGTAATAAGTAAGAAATACGGTAACTAAGCACTGCAGAGCCCTAAATTGTAGCATATATGTTATTCTGATGTGTAAGCTATATTTTGGTAAAGTTTCATTCAAATCCATTCAGTAGTTTTTACGTGAAAGAGTAACAAACATCCATACATCCATACATATAAACTTTCGCCTTTATAATAGTAGTAGGATTTTGCCACGTGCCTGAAAATGTAAGTACATCTAATCGTTATTATCTTAATTAGCATAAAAATACATACTCATAGGTCATTTGTCGAGGACGGCCACATAACATCACGCTATAACAAATAGTATAGTAGTAGTAGAGCAAAATCAAATCGCGCGGACTTAATCGCTAGGAACTGCTAGTATGATTGTAAAAAAATATTGCACAGTTTATTTACAACTTAAAATTTATTTGCAGGGCCACATCAAAAAATAAAGAAACATACTCAGAGTTCCTCAAACAACGCTCATCAAATGTATGGAAACATTTTTATCGATCGGATGACGGCCAAACCGCTGAATGCCAGATATGTTTAAAAAAACTAAAAACTACTGGTGGTTCTACTACCGGCTTGCATACACATTTACGAACTATGCACTCAACCATTGCTGCTGTTAATAACTCTACAGTTGAGCCGTCTTCCTCAGCGAGTAGCGTTACTCCACACACATCACAAAAACAAATGACGAAACTCAAGAAACGTAAACTGATGACCGATTACTTTAGGTCTTCTGATTCAGTGGAAGCTGTGGTTTCTCGAATGACTGCTTTAAATGGTGCAAGTTTTCGATTTTTTTGCTGAATGTGAAGATCTCCGCAATCTCTTCAAAAAAAGTGGATACGACTTACCAAAAACACCAAATACAATTTCGAAAATGGTTTATGAACATGCCGAACAAGCTAAATATGAGCTAGTGAAAACAATCACGACCATGAAGGAAAATGGATCAAGATTTACGTTGACCCTCGACGAATGGACCTCTCTTAGAAACAGAAGATATATGAACATAAATCTTCATAGCAGAGATTTTGGAGGTTTTGAATTTAAAAATCTTGGACTTGTCAAAATTACGGGATCCATGACAGCTACAGCAGCTGTAGCTTTACTGCGCGAGCACCTTGCAAAATTCAATACCGTTCTTGAGGAAGATATTGTAAGCCATACAACCGATGGAGCCAGTGTTATGAAGAAAATGGGTTCATACATCCCGGGCCACCACCAACTCTGCCTTGCCCACGAAATTCAGCTCGCTGTCATAGATAGCTTATACAAGAATACGACGACAACCGCCGAAGCCCTCCAGCAACGAATGGAATCGACAGATTGCTCAGACTCAGATTCAGAATCAGGAAACGAAGATTCGTCAACAGAGACCGACGGTTTCGAAGTAGATAGCTCAAGAGCTCGCACAGCTGATCCAAGACTGTACAAAGAAGTGATTGGCAAAGTACGACGTCTTATAAAATCAATCAGAAAGTCACCTCTTAAAGCCGATGCTCTGAGAGCTTACACTAGTAAAGAATTTGGTTAAAACATCCAGCTGCAGTTAGACTGTCAAACAAGATGGTCCAGCATGACTGACATGATAGGTTCGTTCCTGAAAATGAAAGACTGTATATTTAAACTGCTTATTGACATTAAATCAGATATATCTTTCTCAGATGACGAAATTCAAACGTTAACTGATATCCACCGGAGTTTGGAAGTGGTTAAAATTACTGTACAATCCATTTGCCAACGTGATGCTACACTGTATGCAGCGGACACAGCATTAAGATTCATGCTGAATAAACTTGAACAGCAAAACAACTATCTGAGTTGTAGTCTCGCTGTGAACCTACGAGGTCGAATAAAACAAAGACGACTATTAGTTGCAGGAGTATTACACTACCTTCATGATTCCGAAGGCTTTTACAGTGCTTCAGAAGACGATACATTTCCTAAACCCACGAGTGATCAAATATGTGATGTTATTGTAAATATGTTAAAACGCCTGAAATATAAAGAAAACCTTACTATCACTATTGCCGTCACAGAAACAGACACTGAATCCACGACGACTGCATTATCTTCAGATGAAAGTGATGAGCCCCTAGCTAGTCGCGTTACAGTAAGTAAGACTACCCTGCACCAAGAATTTGAGAAGGTAATGGAAAAGTGCAAACAAACTAAGAGGCCAGTACCTCGTTTAGATCTTCTAGGATTTGTTATGACAGAAAAAGCAATTTACGACAGTGGAGGTGAAAGAGGGGTTTACCTGACCCAAGCATACACTTATCTTGCTTCAATTTTGCCTACGAGTGTCGAAAGTGAACGTGTTTTTTCGTCTGCTGGATATTTTTGTAATAAAATAAGAAGTTTATTGTCCGACAAAATGCTTGACGCTTTGTTATTCTTGAGAACACATTACCAAGAAAAACGTGCATTTAAAAAATAAAGTTGCAAGAAGTCCTTTATTCGAATAAGTGTGGATTCTCCTAGTTATTTTAGATAGTATTGTATACATCACTAAGAAAGTCCTTTTTTTTATAGATGTTGTTCCTAATTGCTGAATGTTGATTTTGCTTGTATAGAAGAAATTTTATTGATGTTAATTGCTAGTTGTTTGAAAATGTAAATAGGACAATAACTAAAAAGTTGTTATTTGTAATTAAATCTAATAAAGACTGATAGCTAATCTTAGTATTGGTACTGGATAAAAAAATATTAAAACCATTTTATTGTTATATATTATTATCTAAAATAAATACGAATATCTGGTTATGTTAAAACTGTATTAACTCGTCAAGTATGTGTAAACGAGACACAATAAAAATTCCATTGTTATGCGACTCTCGGCATTCGTTTGATACCTGACTGATTACGGTACTTAAGAATAATTGTTGTTCCTGATTGTTATTTTGCCGTTTTTTTTATATTTTAAGAAGTGTAAGTTTGTACCAAATTAAATATTTTGATTAATAACATACTTTTTTATTGTTAACCATCCCAAATTGAAATAAACTAATTTAAATCCATAAAAACGTGATTCCGATATTAATATCGGAATTCCGATATTGAGATATAATATCGGAATCCAATATCGGAATTGAAAACCTTCCGATATTGCATGCCCTATAACCAACCTACTATTATTACCGCAGCCAGATCAGAGGACGAAATTGAGGTGTGTATCACTTCTCTTCAGATATTACCTAAACAAATGGCACTAGCTAAACTTCTTAAGTCTGAAAAGATTGACAATATTCTGAAAATTAAGTATAAAAGTCCGTATAAGGTTTTTATTCAAGTCAAAAATAAAAATGAGGCCGAGAAGATAATAAAATGCCACCAACTTTCTGAAATAGGTTGCAAATGTCAAATTCTATCTGAATTAAACCTATCATATATGGAGTAGTCAAAGGCGTTGACCTGGACATCGAAGACAAAGATTTGTTAGAAATAATTCAAACTGATGTCGAAATTGTATCGATAAATCGCTTAAAACGCCTAGATACACAAGGCAAATGGGTGAACAGCGAAACCATACGAATCTGTTTCAACAATCCAACGATACCAGAATACGTCTATGCTTACAGTTGCAGATTCAAAGTTGATCGATATGTTTTCCCTGTAACGCAATGTTCAGGATGTTGGAAGTTTGGCCACCCAGCGAAGTTTTGCCCTACTAAGAAAACCATATGTCCAAAATGTGGTGACAACCACGTCAACTGTGAGATAAAAAACATTAAATGCCTAAATTGCAAAGGGAACCACATTGTTCTTGATAAAGCTTGCCCACACTTCCTAAGAGAGAAAAAGATACGAAATATTATGAGTGAACAAAACCTCACATATCGAAAAGCATGGCAACTTGTGATGAGTGACAAAGAGAGCGGACATAATAAACCATATATAACAGATAATACTGATAGTCAATCTGTAATTCTACCAACACCATCTAACCGAGCCTGGGCGAATAGCACTGAGAGATCAAATTTGAATATCACAACTACGGCAATTATACACAGGGAAAATACAGATTCAGATGAAAATAGAGAGCAAACAGTTAAAGAGCTGATAAACAAGAAAAACCGGTTAAGTGCGTGTCGGACCCGCGCACTGAGGGTTCCGTGCCACCCTTAACTGAATTCAGGGTCCACTTACTTTCACTTAACGAAAACATCACAATATATTGCGACAGCAAAAATAACTTTGTTTTTCATAGTGTTTGTATGAAAGACAAAGTTATATTTGCGGTTGATAAAAATGTGCAATATCTCAAAAACTACTGGTTCGATGTCCTTCAAACCAATTTTCGTTGCAAGTTTTTGTTGAGATCTACATTATATATTTTTTTCAAAATTGTCACTTTCTTAGTTCAAAAGTTAGATGGGGGGGACGCCCATTTTACCACTTTGGAAGCGTCTATATCTCAAACCTTAAAATTTTAGAAAAAATGGTTTTAGAAACCTCAACATCATTTTCAAAGACCTATCCATAGACACCCCACACGCATAGGTTTGAGTCTTTGAGTATATAGCCCCTGGAGATGCCATACACGGGCTACCCCCTCCGGCAAAGTACGTTGGACAACTGTTCAAACGCGTTATATAAAACTACTTGAAGTCGCTACACCGCCATTTTGCATCGTTCCGTATCGCGTGACGCTTCTCTTGAAAAATGGTACTGCACAAGTATTCTCATGTAAAAGGCGATCTGACAGCTCAAATTCGCAACAAGATCGCGTTTCCTACCATAGTTAAGTATTTTTAGTTACTATTAAATGTGTATTTAAGTACAATTTCCATTTAAAGAAAAAACCGTTGCGATACGTAAACGACAGAAAAATGTAAACATGAATACAGTGGTACGGAGGTGAATCGGTCTTAGTGATGTGACTCAACATAATCATTCACTCACTGGCCTTACTGGAGTTAGTTTTATAATCAGTTTTTTTAATTAGATTTTGAATTAAGTAGTAAGTATAATGTATGTTATATTTAAATCTTGTACGGTAAATAAGAAAAAAATACTTTCTTATCCTCTGGTCATACGATGTTGAAATTTAGTCTGAAAATGAAAAGAATTGTTGGCTATAAAAATATTTCGAGGTAAAAGGAATACATTTGGTCCGGGATTATGACTGTATATGTTATATACTATATACAGGGCTACAGGCTTACAGGTTAAGTCGACCTAAATCCTGTAAGACGTGGCAGTTTACGTCATGCTTGAGTGATTTGACTATCGAACCCTATATTAAAAACTTTACCGTTAAGTTATCGGACTTTTAATTTATTTTATAAAAACTCCCGATTTTTGTCTATTGCTCCCCTTTTTCGTGTTTTGTACCTCAACTTTGTATTCTTTTCGCCAATTTTTGTGTAGTATATTAGTTGCTTTATTATTTTTAACACTACATCACAAGTAACTGAACCAACTTGAACCAACATACAAAAATTTAACCAACAATATTGAATACTGCCAGTGCTTCAGCTGCAGCAACAGCTGAAGCAGTTACCCAATCTTCACAATGTGTAATTGTAAGTCTAAGAGCCTTATTGAAATCCTTGAGTGGTTTAAGTATAGATCTGCCAGCTGCTGCATAGTTCCTTTAATCACATAAAATTATTGGCTTTTGGGTTCTACCGATATGTACGAACATATCGGTTTTTAACCGACTTAAAAAACAAACATTTATGTTTGGCTTTTTAGTTTTTTTTCAAATCGTTTTTTTCATTACTATTTATTATTGTTCCAGGACAACCCTAGTGCAATCCTAATGCAGCCAGTGTAAAACGAAAAATGATTTCTTGAGACAAATATTCGTAGATATGCATTACCTGTGTTATTCTGTCTTAACTTTTTACGTAAATTAACGTTTATAGAATAGAATAATCAAACTGTGTACTTAAAATTTGAAGCTCATTGGTAAATACATATCATATATTAAGAGGCTTCGATTTGGACTAATCTACCTGTTAAATGAATATTTGTTGGGGTTATTTCGCTGTAATGGACAACAATCAATCACCGATCAAGTCACCATGTATCAGGATTACTATTTCTAAAAAATATACACATATTCACAACTTGAATTTATAAAAAATCACATGAAAGAAATTTTCAGCGAGCCTCCATGGGCCTCTAAAACTGACTGATAGCCGCCAAAAACGGTTCTGCTACATCGCATCTCGCATCTCTTTTTATCACACAGTTTGCTGCTAGTGATATCTCGCTCTTTTCGTTCTATTCCACAGGGGTAGTAATTTTATGAATAAAATACATATTAAGGAAAGTCTTAACTGGGTCCTAAAATCTTTACCATAGAATTTAAATAAATCATTCCAATTAAATTATCAATTTTTATTGCTTTTCCTTTGTTCGTTCAAATGTTTATGTAACTTTATAATGTGCTTTGTATAGGTGGTGCTGGTGACCCTATTATCATACTAGTGGCTCTGTGAGCTGTTGACCTCGTTTTGTTTCAATATGGCGGAAATTTACCTTTTTATTACTCATCTTTTTTAAATTTTGCAAACTGAGTCGGTCAAAAATATTCAATATACCTACTTATCAAACCTTCTCACAACATTTCATTAGAAACGGTTGAGAAATGAGAGCTCTAGGCGAGAATCATTCAGTTCATTCAGCAAACTGATTTGACTCATTCTTCGCGTGTCCCATCACTATCTTGTTCGTATGCATGCTGCGTAGTTACGTGAAAACTCTGATTGTGTGCGTGTAATGTTTCATGTGTTGAATTTTTTTGAAGTGTGCGTTTATCGCCACAGCAAAATTTGTGTCTGTTGAGTTATTCATCTAATGGTGGTGTGCTGTACGTGTTTACCTCACTCCCCCCTAAAAGTGGTGAAAAAATTTGTTAGACGCGTGTCCGTATTGGCATCTCCAGGGGGCTATATACTCAAAGGTTTGAGTAAAAAAAATTTTTTAGGTTTTAGTTTCATGTATGGGAGCCCCCCCTTAAATATTATTTTTTCTTACTTTTTGTATCTAAATCGGAAAGCGGTGAACAAAATACACCTACCTACCAAGTTTCAGCTATGTGATGCTTATAGTTTTAGAATAAAGTGGCTGTGACATACGGACGGACAGACAGACAGACAGACAGACAGACAGACAGACAGACAGACAGACAGACAGACAGACAGACAGACAGACAGACAGACTTGACGAAACTATAAGGGTTCCGTTTTTTGCCATTCGGCTACGGAACCCTAAAAAAAACAAAGCCAGACTTACCTAAATGCGTAATGAAGTGAACGTCGGGACTGCATATTTATGAGGTTACTCCTATTAAGAAACGGGGTTATATGTGACCTACGCGGGATGGTAAAGCAGAAACGAGCACACGCATTTTGAACTCTCTGAATTATCTTCCTAGTGTAACCAAAAATGCAATCACCCATGACCGTATCCGCATAATTTAGCTTAGATAATATAAGAGCTTCGCAAAGTTTAATTCTGACGTCAACATCCAAATAGTTCCGAACCTGATACAACACTTTTAGTCTATAGAAGCAATTCTTTGCAATTTCAAGAACATGGTCATGAAAACTAAGGCTACTGTCCATAAGAACCCCTAAGTTACGGGCCTCAGTGACCTGTTCAATATCTGTATTACCAAGTTTAATATTAGGGCTGAAATTATTTATTTTATTTACCTGAGCCTCAGATCCAAGAACCATAAATTTTGATTTAAGCGGATTCAAAAGAAGACAATTTTTATCAGCCCAATTTTCAATAGACTCCAAATCTTGATTAATTTTAGCAACAGCTGTCGGAGTTTCATCAGGTTTTACTTGAAAATATACTTGTAAATCATCAGCATACATATGATAGTTACAATGCTTAATAGGTGAAGTTAAATCAGAGCTATACAATATAAATAAAATTGGACCAAGTATAGAACCCTGAGGCACGCCCCGATTCAATGGTGATGACTCCGAAAAGCATTTGAATCCATCCTCACCAATTACCTCTACTCGCTGTGTACGACCACTGAGGTAATCATGGAACCATTTTATAGCCACAGGGTCAAATCCATAATAAGATAATTTGGACAACAAAAGATTGTGGTTTATAGAATCGAAAGCTCTCGAAAAATCAAGTAGAGTCAAAATAGAACCATTACCTACATCTTGCCCCGACAAAATGTCATCAACGACATCCATTAAGGCTGTAGCTGTGCTACGACCAGCACGAAAACCAGACTGCTTTGGAGGTAAAATGTTGTTTTTAATATTAAGATATTCAATTAACTGATGACATACTACTTTTTCTAAAATTTTAGATATAAAAGGCAGAATACTTATAGGTCGGAGATCTTTTAATTCATTGGGATCAGATTTTTTAGGTAATGGCTTAACAAGAGTCTCTTTCCAAGCAGAAGGAAAGACTCCAGATCGCAAAGACACATTAACTAGAGTAGTAATAGCAGTAAGAGTCTGCGGAAGAGTCAAAATTATCATATCCCGCGTAATACCATCCACACCCATAGCATTACTTTTAATATTTATGTTCATTACAATAATTTGATTGAAACGTGTGTTGCCATCCTAATCTTGCGGCGCGCGCTCCTACGCACATCATTTTGAGTACTTACCTATTTTTTGCTTGTTTGAGAACCCCGTAAAGTAGTTGCTTTCAAGACGTTGTTCCCATGACACTAAACTGACCTACCAGGGCTCAATTTTCGCGTGTGCTTTCCCTTAAACTTATCTGAAGACCTGTGTGACTGTGCCTGTGTTCTCGGTGATCACCTACAACCTGGAAACCATCTACTAGCGGATAATAGGTGAGTCCTGACAGACAAAACCTCCCTTATATTTTTTGCCTACCACGTTGAATCCACTGCCGATCTCGAACATCTTTTGGTAGCAGAGCGTAGTTCAAATGATGTGCGTAGGAGCGCGCGCCGCAAGATTAGGATGGCAACACACGTTTCAATCAAATTATTGTAATGAACATATCGCCCGCCCTAAACACGTTAAGTGTTTACGAGAGAGAAAGGAAGGGTAAAAGGAAAAGTTATATACTAAACTGGAAGACGAACCAGCTTCGTCACAGATCTCTTAAGGATACCTGTGGGAGTTTTCACATCAACGACGCGAACAACTTTGTCTTGGCCAGGGTATAAATGAGCAATGCGACCACGGCGCCATTGCAAAGGTGGGAGGTTGTCGTCCTTTATTAGAACTAGTTCGCCAACTTGGGGAGGATTACAAGGAGACGTCCATTTATTCCTTGCCTGTAAGGTATCTAAGTACTCTAAATGCCAACGAGACCAAAAGTGCTGCGTAAGTTGTTGGATCAGCTGAAACCGTGTGAGGCGATGAAGCTTAACATTCTCATAAGGGTACTCAGGTAAAGCGGTTAAAGGCTGACTTATCAAAAAATGTCCGGGCGTTAATACTTCGACGTCGTTAGGATCTGGAGAAAGTGGACACAGAGGCCGCGAGCTTAAAACTGCTTCTATTTTGGTAAAAACAGTTGTTAATTCCTCAAAGGTAAGAGGGGTTTCTCCTATCACGCGTTTGAGGTGGGATTTTGCCGATTTCACAGCAGCTTCGAAAAGGCCTCCCCAGTGGGGGCAGACAGGGGGGTCGAAAACCCAGTTAATATTGCGCTTGGAAAGCTCGGAACTTGAATAGTAGCTTGATTTTGAGACAAGAAGGACTCTAATTCCTGTAAGTAATTACGTGCACCGATATAATTTCGGCCACAGTCCGAGCGGATAAGGCGAGGTAAACCACGACGTGAAACGAATCGGGAAAAGGCAGCAACAAAGGCTTCGGTACTTAGGTCCGACACGACCTTGTACTTAGGTGGACTGCCTTGGTGGAGAGGCAAACAAATACACAAAGGTAACTCTTAACCAACCTTTTATTTCTATAGGCCTGAACTTTGGTGTAGAAGGGGCCCGCGAAGTCAGTGCCTACACCATCAAATGGCCTAGCCGCGGTAACACGGTCCTTAGGAAGGTCACCCATATGAGGCTGGGAGACAGCCGTTTTAAGTCGATAACAAGAAAGGCATTTAAAAATCACATGTTGAATAGCGCGGCGGGCAGACAGGATCCAGAATTCTCTGTTTAAAATAGCCAGAAGGGCATTCGCACCTGCGTGAGCATTTTCACGATGGTAATGGGAGATTAAAATATTCACGAAATTACCATTTTTAGGCAGAAGCAGGGGGTGTCTAGCGTCATAAGGAAGGTCAGAGTGCCGTAAACGGCCACCCACTCGTATTAGGCCTCTGTCATCTAAAAACAGGCTTAATTTCCTGAGGGAGTTGGTGATTGTATCACCCCTCTTCAAACGGTCTAGTTCATCACTGAAGCAGGTAAATTGAACAATTTTCACTAAATATATAAGAGATTCTCTACGCTCTTCAGTACTCAGGAATGAGGAGTAAGTTTTAGGGTATAAAAACCGCCTTAGGTAACAAGTTACATTTATCAACTTGTTCAATGAGCTTTACCGCTCTAATAAAAAGGAAGGGTCCGGAGGAGAAACTTCAGCAGACACTACTAAACAACGTAGTCCCGGGAGGTCATTATTCGAGGTAGGTTCCGCAGTCACGGGCCACTGATTAGGAGACTCGGTCAACCACGAAGGAGAAAACCAAAGAGTGTGGTCTACCAATTTAGAGACGGGCATGCCTCTTGATGCACAGTCGCTAGGGTTCATATAGCCAGAAATATGTCTCCAATGACTAGATGTTGGAGAATTAATAATTTGGGAAACACGATTTGCCTCAAAAGTCTGAAGAAGGTGGGGAGGTGTTTTCAACCAACACAAAACAATTTTGCTATCCGTCCAACTATGGATTGAAGTCAACACAGACGTCCTTTGCAGACAAAGAGCGACGTGATGTAATAATTTAGAGAGGAGGGTAGCTCCTAACAATTCCAACTTGGGAATTGTTAAACGGGTCCTAACGGGTGCAACCTTTGACTTGGCCATAACAAGATGGACGGAGCAATTACCAGACGTATGCTCTGCGCGTAAATAAACGGCCGCAGCATAACCTAACTCGGAGGCATCGCAAAAACCATGCAGCGATAAGGAGGAGGAACCGCTAGAAAGTATATGACGAGGAATAGCCACTTCGCTCACTTTAGTCATATCTTGAATAAAGGTAGCCCACTCTAAAGCGAGGGGCTCCGTAAGGGGATCATCCCAGGAAAGGCCAGATAGCCACAAACGTTGGATAAACTCTTTGGCCTTAAACACGACTGGAGATATCCAGCCACAGGGATCATAAATTCGGGCAATCACATCGACAACTATGGCGGTAGTCGATATCACAGGTAGGGTAGAATTGACAGGTTTAAAGGAAAGGGATACAGTTCCATGGGAATGGACTGACTGTATATTACCTATTCCACGAACGGGCACATGTGAAAAAGTGATAGGTAAGTTCATTTGGTCCGTAACAAACTCTGTAGTAAGGAGGCAGCCTTGGGCGCCGGTATCTAATAAGGCACGGGCTTCTGCGTAATATCCAGACGAAGTTTTAACGTGAATTAAGGCCGTAGGTAAAAGAACAAGAGAATTGCGAGATACTGAAGTAAGGGTAGGTACAGGAAGGCTATCTAGTCAGAATTGTGAAGAATCGTTTGGCTTTGAATGGAAGGCACGTTCATCCTGAGATCTTGGAGGAGGAGCGTGATAAACACGATCACTATTTGGTACAGGCGAAAATCGCCCGCCCGAACGCGGGGGTGAAGCTCTGTGGGAATTACGAGGTGAAAAGCTGTTATAGGCTCTAGTGCGTGGGAAAGTACGTTCCGTCAGGTCACGCGGCGGGGACGTCCTCGGCGAATTTGAAGGTAAGGCTGCGACGTCGCGGTAGGAGCGTTCATGCTGATGCTTCACGGGGGCGTCATCGGCATAACACAGCAACGTATGATGACTAGAACGACGGCAGGTATTGCAGCGATAATCTCGCTTGCATTGAGAGATGGAGTGTTTATCTAGGCATCGATAACACAAACGGGCCTCTTTAACTACATTGACACGTTGACGTGTAGGAAGGCGAACAAACTCGGGGCATTCGCGTACGTAATGCGACGTACTATTACAAACGTGACACTTCGGTGTGGGTGCAAACGTAACAAATGTCTTTGTAGGAGGCGGAGACCGCGCGCTATATTTCGGGAATCGAGTGGAGCTCGCACCAAGTGAGGCAGCAGCGTCGACGACCGAAGCACCACCCACACCGCCGTGATGTCTACATTCATCCTCCAAGAAGGCAATAAGTTGATCAAAGGTTTGCAGTTTATTAGGGTCATCACCAAAACGACGCTCAAAACGGGATTTCAATTCAGAAGGCAACTTCGCAAGGCATAGGTGCACCAGTAAATATGACCAATGATTAACAGGCAGGTCCAATCGTTCTAAACAACGGCAAGTTGAGAGAAGAGGGTTAAGAAACGATACACGTAAGCCGGACAACTTAGGTGAAATATTAGGTAGCATCATTATCTGCGCGATATGCGTATCTGCCAGGACGCGAAGGTTGTGATACCTACGCTTGAGAAGGTCACGAGCCACAGTATAATTGCCCGCTTCAATCTTAAGGTGCTGAATCAACCTACGGGGCTCATCAGACAAGGCACCGACTAGGTAATGAAGCTTTAAGGTAGGGGTCAAAGTCGGCTGATTGTCGACCACACTATCAAACTGGTCTATAAAACTAATCCATCCGTCGGGACGGCCGTCAAATCTAGGTATAGGTGGGTCAGGTAATTTACTAGCCGTGGTGTCAACAATCATGGAATTATTTTCCTTCAAGGGGGTACTAGTACGGGGAGACTCGAACTGGTGGGGTTTTATTTCCTCCAATCTTATTTTAAGGTCATCTACCTTGTCCCTCACAACGCGCATCTCGGTTTTAATTTGAACATATTCTTGTTCATAAATAGCAGGGTCAAGGTTTCCTAACAACTTAGAACAGGCAGCTCTAAACTTATCACACATAATTGGGAGGTCAGAAAGACGCGCACGCATGCGATTAACGGAAAGGTCTCAAGGACGCGATGGGAATCATCAACCTAATCACTCACATAACGAATTTCACCTATAGCCTCATGGTATTCAGCCGTGTCCGTGTAAAGTAGGTCCCTCACGGTCTCGTTACCCGATTCAGAATCAGGCATGTTTGAAGTAGGTATATGTATTTACTTACACTAAAATCAATGGTAATTAATCAACACATAATTTTCAAAAAGGCAAAGGAATGCAGGACGGCTCGGTGAAGGTGTAATGAATAAAATAGGTAAGGAATAATCGCAACTCGTAAACAGCTCGCACAAACACACACGTGGCGGAGGGACGGCGAACGTTATCAATAGCACAACAATAGGCAGGAATGCAAGTAATTAAAATGCGCTCGCGCACCCCGTAACACAATGATGAATTTGGATATTTATTTATTTATCGTCATTATGTAACTACTGGAAATGAATGGAACTATGATGGCTACCGCGTGCAAAGGGGGAATGCAGATTTCACAATAATTACTATGATAGAATGAGACGTTTTATGTAAAGGGTGGAAGCTAATTAATTACGTTAATTTTAAAATTATTATTTAGGCAAAGGTCCAAAATAAACTACGCTCTGCTACCAAAAGATGTTCGAGATCGGCAGTGGATTCAACGTGGTAGGCAAAAAATATAAGGGAGGTTTTGTCTGTCAGGACTCACCTATTATCCGCTAGTAGATGGTTTCCAGGTTGCAGGTGATCACCGAGGACACAGGCACAGTCACACAGGTCTTCAGATAAGTTTAAGGGAAAGCACACGCGAAAATTGAGCCCTGGTAGGTCAGTTTAGTGTCATGGGAACAACGTCTCGAAAGCAACTACTTTACGGGGTTCTCAAACAAGCAAAAAATAGGTAAGTACTCAAAATGATGTGCGTAGGAGCGCGCGCCGCAAGATTAGGATGGCAACACACGTTTCAATCAAATTATTGTAATGAACAATTGGTAATAATTTTAAGTATGTACGATTCATCAACAGATCGCAGGTTGAAGAAAGAAGAATTAAATCGATGATATTCAAAATACGTGAGATCAGAAATGGTGACATCGTCGTTACCAGGAACATTAAGAAAATGACTGTTGATTAAATTAGGGTCACTAAGATGGGGAGGTATAACATTTTTCCTAGTTTTAAAATCTACTACATTATTTTTAATACTTTTCCACAACAATCTGGAGTCTTTCGAATGTTGATTAACATTTTGACTAAGAAATGCTGACTTTTCCGTGTGTATGGCTTTATTAACTCGTCAAGTATGTGTGAACGAGACACAATAGAAATTCCATTGTTATGCGACTCTCGAGAGTCGTTTGATCCCTGACTGATTAACAAAACATTTCAATTCTTTATAATATTTTATATCAGAATTTTTCTTTGTGCGACGGGATTTAGCATGAGCTTCATCTCTTAACTTTATCATAAACTTAATATTAGAAGTGATCCAAGGGTACCTAACTGGTTTAATTAAGCTATGCCTAAAAGGCGCATGGATATCAAATACGTGCAATATATAAGCATTAAAGGACAAAACAGAATCACTGACATTCCCTTCAACAATTTTTTCCCAATTTATATTATTCAAAAGAGTATTAAATTCATCAAAGTTAATATCCTTGAGCGGTCTATAACAGATCCGTTTTGAAGGAAGTTTGGGTTTGGTTATACGTAAATTAAAAGTAATAAAGGCACGGTGACTTAAATCAGGAATGTAATCAACAACTACACCAGATATACTAGTGGTACTGCAAACAACATCAATCAGAGTTTCAGAATGATCTGTGAAGTGAGTTTATTCATTTACATATTGTTGGAAATTGAAATATTGAAAAAAAGATGATAACTTCCTCGCATTGGGATCGTCAGCATTAAGCAAGTTAATATTGAAGTCACCAACTAGAATAATTTGATCAAACATAGATAGACTAGCAACAGACTCAGTGAGAGCATCTATAAAAGTATCTACACCAACCCATTGGGGACGATAAGCTGTTCCGATGGCGAGCTTTACACCATTCAAAGTGACACACAACCACAACTGTTCAACCGTTGCCGTATGCGGGGTCTTTATTTGTCGTGCACTAATACCGTTCCTCAAGTAAAAGCTCACGCCTCCACCGCGGTCGAACCGACCAGGAGGGCGCGGAACATGTCAAAGCCTATAGCCAGAAGGAGCAGGTGCGCGCTTTTCCTGCCCCTCCTTAAGCCATGTCTCATTTATGGCCAATATATCTACAGACCGATTTTCCAACGCTATCACAAATTCCTCATGGCGCGAACCTAAAGAGCCTTTATTTAATAAACCAATCTTAAGCTGTTTATTGTTCAAGAATTGAAAAACGAATGCATATGAGATAAGAATTAACTTTGAATTTATCAGTTTCTTTTTTAATAACGTGATGTGTCTCTCATTAGCATAAATGGAAACTAAGTTAAGACAGAACAAGCAAATCCCAGAAAAATATGTTGAAATTACTTTCTCAGCATCATCACCATTAAGCAGATTACCGACACAATTATAAATTGTAGTATTGCATGAATTAGTAAATGACTGAGCAAAAAATATCAAAGTAACATGAAATGTGCAACTTACATTCAATAAGAAATTAATCAGCATAAAAGCGCTTATGCAACAACTTAAAAGCAATTGACTTAATAATACAACAACTAAAGTCTTAACCATTAAAACATGGCATAATAAAATAAGTAACAATTTTAACAAAAATAAACATTTCAAAGTTATACAAATGTTGACATTTAAGCAATCATTAGTCGAACAATTACTATGGAACTTTGTTTTCATTACAATATAAGCACAATGCGCATTCCTTGCGAAAACACATACAAAGTGATCAATTTGTGTTAGTATCACAAACAGCATCAGTGCCAAAAACCCTAAGAATGTCGGATTCAGCACGAAGTCGGTGGCGTGCTTTGCCATGCTCTTGCCGCGCAAATATCATTCCCTCGCGCGTCCACACGTATTTCCAGCCGAGACGCCTCGCGACCTCCCGGGCCTTCAGGAAAAGCTGCCTATTGTTGCGAGTTAGACGCTCATTAACGTAGAACTGTCTGGGCGGAGAGGAAACTCCTGGTAGGCTGACGTCATCAGTGGTGAGACGGCGACGGACTCGCGCGGCCTGCAGCACAGCGTTGCGCTGAGAGTGGCGCACCAGGCGCACGGCGAAGGGCCGCGGCCGCCCAGCAGCGCCAGCGGCAGCAGGCCCAGAGATGTGTGGGGCACGCGGGGCACCGACTCGCTGAGCGCTCACTATATCACGCTCATCCATATCAACACCCAACTTCTTCGCGACATTTAGCACAATGTGCACAGGGTTTTCGTTACTAATTTCTGGATACCCAGCTATCTCGACGTCGCTCCCAAGAGACACTTGGTCTTTTTCTTCAATATCAAGTTTAAGCTGAGTAATTGTTTCTTGCAAGCTGGATATCAGTGTGCCATCAGGTTCACAGATCTTGACTTCGAGATCTCCAATGCGCTTTTCAAGTGAGTCTAAGCGAGAGTTCTGCGATTTAATAGTAGAAGTAAAATCAGCGACAACCGAACGAAAGAGACTCATCTCGGTGCGGACAGCTCGCATTTCTTCAAACAGCATCCTCATGTCTATAGAGCCGTCATCTTTCAGACTACTTTTCTCATTGGAGATGTCGACAGAGACATCATCTATTGTAGTCAGCCGAGCTCTCTGAGTAACGTTAGAAATAGATTCAGGCGACAAAGCAGGGTGTGTAGCCGGAGAATTACCTTTAAGTTTTTTCCCGCAATTGGAACATTTCCAGCTATCCCGACGCAATTGGTCATGTTTGTAAAAAGAATAAAATCTTTGTGTACTGAGATTTATGCAATCAAGATCAAAAAACCGGCCAAGTGCGTGTCGGACCCGCGCACTGAGGGTTCCGTGCCACCCTCAACTGAATTCAGGGTCCACTTTCTTTCACTTAACGAAAACATCACAATATTTTGTGACGGCAAAAATAACTTTGTTTTTCATAGTGTTTGTATGAAAGACAAAGTTATATTTGCGGTTGATAAAAATGTGCAATATCTCAAAAACTACTGGTTCGATGTCCTTCAAACCAATTTTCGTTGCAAGTTTTTGTTGAGATCTACAATATAAATTTTTTTCAAAATTGTCACTTTCTTAGTTCAAAAGTTAGATGGGGGGGGTCGCCCATTTTACCACTTTGGAAGCGTCTATATCTCAAACCTTACACTTTTAGAAAAAATGGTTTTATAAACCTCAACATCATTTTGAAAGACCTATCCATAGACACCCCACACGCATAGGTTTGAGTAAAAAAAAGGTTTTAGTTTCATATATGGGAGCCCCCCCTTAAATATTATTTTTTCTTACTTTTTGTATCTGAATCGGAAAGCGGTGAACAAAATACACCTACCTACCAAGTTTCAGCTATGTGATGCTTATAGTTTCAGAATAAAGTGGCTGTGACATACGGACGGACAGACAGACAGACAGACAGACAGACAGACAGACAGACAGACTGACAGACAGACTTGACGAAACTATAAGGGTTCCGTTTTTTGCCATTCGGCTACGAAACCCTGAAAACAGCTTTACACAGCGAACAGCGCATAAATTCGCTTTTGTTAGTCGTAGCGGGATTTATACGCCTTTTGTCAGATACGCAAAATGCCAGGTACGCGTATTGTCAGATCGGCAGACTTTGTCGCAAAATGTCAAATTCGCAAGTCGTCAGAAATGCACTATGACAAATACGCAAAATGCCATATAAGCTGAATGTCAAATACTCAAATTGACAAATACGCAAAATGCCATGATTACATTTTAAAACATGAACGACAGTTCAGAGGAAGTCAGTAAAACCCATTTTCTATTTAAGTCAGTTTAATCATCAAATGAATTTTAAAAAAAAAACAATATTTAACAGAAAAACATGATAATTGAAAACAATTTTTATTTTAAATAAAAAAATCTGCGAAAAATATAGATAATATTGTAGACACACCATTTATACCTACAATAAAGAGTGGTAAATAATTTTTAGATAAATGGTTTTAATAAACAAAAACGAATTAAATCAGAATGGAATATTACGATTGTTCAATAATAAAATCAGCAAATTTTAGCTATCTAATTATGTAGTACGTACACCCACAATTAATAATATCAATACTAGTGTATCGAAACTAACGCAAAACCTCATAAAACTGAATGTAACCATCATTACTTTTAGAACTTGGCTAATTCGAAAAGTTTGATTTCTTACTGGCTTTATGAGTTTTTGACTTTTTGCGCAACTGACCTTTTGCGGTTCTGGCTTTTTGCGTATGTGGCATTTCGCGTTTCTGACTTTTTGCGTATCTGTCCTTCTGATTTTCTGGCTTTTTGCGTTTTTGACATTCTGCGAAATCTGACAATACGCGTGTCTGGCATTTTGCGTATCTGGCATATGAGACATGCTTTATTGTTTATGCGATATGTAAATAAAGTATTTTAATTCACAAGTCACGCCCTCCACGACGAAATTCAGGAACTAACACAAAGCTCAATACAAGTGGTAGACGGTCAATACGGTATAAACGCAATCAATAAGCGTAAATATTAGTCCACACGTGACACGGTAGATGGCGTCACAAACATCGCACGAGAAAACATTATGTCGAGAAAAATAAGAATAGTTTTGAGGTTATAATTATTTTGAAAAAATATTCTTTAGTTCCTACACTGAAACATTCATTATATTCACTACTTTCACTGCAGATCAGTTTCCACTTAACACCACAGTATGTTTTTCCACAAGAATGTCATATGAATCAAGAACAATGCTCCAAGACCGCCGGCAATGTCGCGCTTTTTTCAATGATTTGTAATGAGCCCCTCAACGAGATAACACTGTCACATATGAATCGAACTCCGAACAACCCTTTAAGATGGTCTTCACAATAAAATCACAGGTTTTATCATTTTAATTAATATTCGACACGGAGCTATGCCTAAACGCGGCAACAGCGCCCTCTACTCTGTGTACTACCTTGCAAGTAACAAAGTAGAAGGGCAGCCTGTGTTGCCACTTTATAAACAACGATAACGGTATTTGGTAAAGTAACAATAATCATTTTTATACAAATATTAATAACGTTAACTGTTATTGCATCGAGTTAATATTACTACTGGTCTAACTGATTTAATCTAAATACAAAAATCATCACATTCGGCCATCCTACCTAGTGCACCTCCTGGTGCATTTGTCTCTACATATATTCACAATGGGGCATTTATATCAATACTACAACAGTATACTACGTTTTACAAATTATGAGCAATAAAGATTATGTTAAAATTTTACTGTTGAGCTCACCACATCAAAAACATTACAAATTGTACTTATTAAAACAATCATCACATTCGGCATTTATATTAGCACTACAAAATTAATACGACTTTCGAGAAATAAAGATTATGCTACAATAATACTGTTGAGCTCACTTTGTAATACACAGCATATATAAATCAATCACAAAAATACATATTAATAACAATAACCATGTTGCTAGTACTTTTTATAATTATATTATTTTTGGTTTACTTTGAGTTGCCGCAGCTCTGGCAAATATAGATTGATCTATTGAATCTAAAGAAGGTTTACTGAAAATTTGAATACTAACCAAGGCTAAAGTATTCATTCAGTGCCCTTATACGACTTGCGGCAACAAAAGTTTAAAACATCTTAGCTATAATCTTTGATGAAATCCGAGTACATCACGTCTTACTTTGTATTGGTAGTATAAATGTAATTTTATTGTAGGGGCTAATAAGTTACTACGGTTACAATTACAATTGTAATAATAATGAGTAATCTACGGCGGATGCTTAGAAAAAATGTACCTCTTTAACTTAATTGACTATAAAATCTTGAGTAACATTTTTTTGTAGTTTTAAGAATGTGGCATATAAACGATCATAGCTTTAAAGAAACCTTACTTATCTACAGGAACAACAGCTCGTTTCAAACGTAATAAAACATCAGTGGAAGACAAATTAATGCATCATTACTATAAATAATATCATTACATCATTATATTAAACTCCATTACAATATTTTGTTGAGTATTAAATTTTTATTAATAATAGTCACCCGAGCATCCATTACAATTTTCGAATGACTCAAAAGTACGATGGGGAGTGAATATTTCCAGCAACAAGTCACCATTTGTATATACTGTCATTTGTGCAATAATGCTTCTAAAGAAATAAATAGATGATTAAAGAAAATACACCCGCATGTTTTTTTTTGTGTAATTTTTAGGAAAGACAAAGTGTCTAAAATAAATAAAATAATCAAAATTTATCTAAAGGTCAATCTTAAGAAAAAACAATATTTGAGCTCATTTTATTACTTTTTGAAAATTATAATTGTGTAGCTTACGTGGCGCAAGTTTCGCCTTCCAGTTCCCATTAATGTTATGAATTATGTTATATAAGGTTTGGCTAAACTCTTATATTATGATAATTGTTGGTAGTGTTCGAATAACTTGGTGCTTAAATTGTCTGATCTCAAACTGTTTTATAAGATAGTGGCACAGAAATAATTTAATGGAACATTAAAGATATTTTCTTTTACTGGGAGAATAGAATTTAAAAAAAAAAAAAAACATATATTTGACATTAATTACACAATAACAAAGTCAACAACTTTTTTTTATGTTAACATCTACTGCTACTGTGTACATGTTTTCGTAAATAAATAAATCATTTCTAATGGTTTTTAATGTTGTACTGAAATAGCTCCCCGTAAAGTCAAGCAACGATATGCTGTGTACATTTGAAAAAAAAAAAAGCACATCTATTTCAAAGAGTTGCAGAAAAATATTAAAGTAGAACCTTAAAAAAAACACGAATTTTAAAGACTTTCAACATTATTTACCTATATATTTGTCATGGCCTAAGAGGGCATGGTCCAATTTACAATTAAGCTATTATCACTCATTTGCAGCAAAATAATCCCTCCTTTTTTACGTATTAAATATAAAATGTAATTGATGTTTTAGTTCCAAGTGTTCTAGAAAAATACGTTGTTTAACATTCGTGTCCCAATAACTAACTTTTATGGCTGATGAAATTTTTAAATGAAATATCTACGTTGGTCCCAAGCCGATTTCTATGAATTTGTTATAATAAATTGACGGATACTTTGGATCAGATTTTTTTTTAAATCGAAAAATTTGGAAAAACTTTTTCATGTAGGTGACGTAAAGAGTGTTCTAAAGAATAACTCTGTACGTTTGTCATTTTTGTGTCTTTTAATGAATTTACAAAGGCATACTTGATTCTGAGGTTTACGCGAATACTTTTCGATCAAAACAATTTACCACCAGCACCCGTTGCATGGGTTGGCTTGTCGCGTCGCGCGCGACGCGGTATAGATAGATATAGGTATATAAACGATCGCAAGATGTCGATATAACTGACGCTATGCTAACTTTCCTAAACTGTCAAACTTGTATAAAAAACGGCAGCCATAATGCAGCCATTACGCACTAGAGACAAATTGTCTACGACCTCGCGTTATAGATATATTAAAAGACTGTACCATGCGCGTGGAGATAAATTATCTAGGTAGACGCGGTAAAACGCGCGACAAACGGGTTTATCGATGTGCCATGCAACGGGTGCAGCATGGGATTCTATTCTACTCTCTCTTCATGGATAGGAACGTTAATATTGTAATTAATGAGTAATGATTACTCTGTAAATGACAAATACAGAAGAAAACTCTTCAGAATTTACTTTTTATGTTTAGTTTTAATATTTATAAATATGCGTGCGCTCTGATTCTAAGAGAAATTAGTGAACTCATCTTTTTGGTTGTATATATATATATTTTTCTACTACATCTTTACTGTATTTACCAACTAGACAATGTAATAAATGAGAAAATTCTCATGATGCCTACTACCACGATACAGGTTAAGTACTAATTCGATGGTAGATGGCTGATTGTTGTTATATACTATGTTTATGTGTTTGCGTTGAGAGGGATCAATGAATCGGATTTCAAAGTAATTTTATTTTACTGATATTTTCACAGAAATTCAACTTTTATCTTTTGACGTAAGCAAATTTGTCAAAATAATAAAAGGAAAATTCAAAAAACAATATATCTAAAAAGATATTGGTTTGCCACACTATGAACTACTATTATTGTTATTGAAGTGGTGCAATAAATGTTTATGTCTGTTATTCTAAAGTTTGACATCTCATTCTACCTCGTGTGTTCATAAGTTTTGAGACGAAAAAAAAGAGGCATAACTTTTTAAATAATTAACTTATATTTCTAAAATTTACAGTGAACACTAAGTAGATAATAATCAACAATAAAATATATCTTTTATTCAAAATGTCCACCCTTGTTTTTAAAACAGGCCCTTAGACGATTTGGCCAATCATCAATGGCGGCACGAATCTTTTCTAGCGGGATTCGCTTTGCTTCTCGAACAAGAGCTCGCTTCAGTGACTCCAAGTTTGGGTGGGACTTCCGGCAGGCCCTGAGCTCTAACTCAGTCCATAGGAATAATCCAGCGGGTTGAGGTCGGGGCTGGAGGAGGGCCATTCGTTCGCCGCGATGAAGCCGGCACATTTTCTCTCAACCAAGCTTGGGTGGTTTTTGTTTTATGGGATGGTGCTGAGTCTTGCTGGAAAACCCAAAATTTGTTGTAAAATAAAGTATGAGATAGGGGTTTCACAGCAGGCTCTAAGATGTCATTTTGATAATTCTTGGCTTTCACCTTGACGCCTTGTTGACAGAAATGGAGCGGAGTGACACCTTCATACGAAACTCCCCACCATACCATCACACTTGCCGGATGATGAGTACGCGAGACATTCCGTGCTGAAGCTGGGACATCCCTTGCTACTTTTGGCATAGACTTTATTGTTTTGTCGGTTGAACTTTTCTTCGACATTAAAAAAAATTCTCATCGGTGAACAGTATCTTCCTCGCATCGTGTCTCCTAAGCAGTAATGGGCAACGTTCGCGTCGCAATTTACGAAGCCGATCGTTTAAAAAGTGAACTTTTCTACGGCTATACGCCTTTACCTTAAGATCATATTACAATATTCTGTTGACTGAAACGCGCGAAATATAAGTCTGCAGAGCAATTTTTTTCTGAGTGCGACATGGATTTCGGTGAAGTCGCTCTCGAATGATTTTGATGTTCGCAGGCGTCCTAACAGAGCGTGGCCGACCACTCCTTTTGCGATCTTGCAAGGAACTTGTCTCATTGTATCGTTTGATCCCTCTCAACGCAAACACATACACATAGTATATAGGTATAACAACAATCAGCCGTCTACCATCGAATTAGTACTCAACCTGTACCGTGGTAGTAGTCATCATGAGAATTTTCTCATTTATTATATTGTCAAGTTGGTAAATACAGTACAAAAAGATGAGTTCACTAATTTCCAAATTAGGAATCTGTATTTTGGCGATCCATAATTTTACTAAACTTGTGGAATCAAGAGTGCACGCATATTTATAAATATATCAAAGTAAATTCTGAAGAGTTTTCTTCTCTATTTGTCATTTACAGATTAATCATTACTCATTAATTACAATATTAACGTTCCTGTCCATGAAGAAAGAGTAGAATAGAATTCCATGCTGGTGGTAAATTGTTTTGATCGAAAAGTATTCGCGTAAACCTCAGAATCAAGTATGCCTTTGTAAATCCATTAAAAGGCACAAAAATGACGAACGTAAGGAGTTATTCTTTGGAACACTTTCTCTGCGTCACCTACATGAAAAAAAAAGTATTTCAAAATTTTCGATTTAATAAAAAAAACCTTACCCAAAGTATCCGTCAATTTATTGTAACAAATTCAGTTTAACCCGTAGAAATCGGCTTGGGACCAACGTAGATATTTCATTTAAAAATTTCATCAGCCACAAAAGTTAGTTATACTTCAGTATTCGTCCTCGATATTAGTATTATACACATGTAGTATCGCTTGCACTTATCACCACATAGCACAAATTTTAGAGCTAGATAAAAATAAATTACAGGTAAAAAATGTTACTTCCAGATTTTAAAAATATTTCCGTATCCTGTAAAAAGAATTAAATAAATTAAGAACACTTCCGTTCCGTCACTTCCTCCACGCCATTGCTTTTGAAGCCTTCATTCGCTATTTGTGCTTCGCCACTAAAGCACGTCAATTCTCGTTCCGTGCAGAATAAATTTAATAATAGTTTTTGTAATTCAGTGATTTTAGTGAACTATCAAGATTGGATTCCTTGAACTCAAGACCCTTCCGAATCGTTGAACAAATACGTACGTCTGTGCGTAAATACAAGGTTTATAGCACCTCGGAATTGTATTTCGGACTTTTCCACGCTTAAACCATTTCGGCCTCGTCTGTTCAGTCAATACGCATCGTACAGTATTTTGGACTGTTTGTGCGTACTACAAGGTTTCTAGCACTCGGAATTGTATTTTGGACTCTTCCACGCTAAAACCATTTAGCTTCGTCTTCTCAGACCTAGCTCGACTGAACACGGCCGCTGCAGTCGACGGGCAATGGAGAAAAACCTACACATGTGCAACCCGCATGGGCGGCGTCGCATCTGCCCTTTACATCCAGAGCTGATGTAGTCCTGCCACCAACACCGCCGCAGCCGTCCACGTCTCGTGATGCAGCTGGGACGGAGAGCAGTCGACAAAAACACCAGAGATCGAGATGCAACCGGTGAGTCATTAAAAATCCTGCAATAAATGGACGGTTTCCAAACCAAACCTATTAGATATTTTCTTTGGACCGATCCTACTACTTGCCTAAGCATGACAATCGCCACACATCTGTGTTAATTTGTGTGTGTTCATCTGACTGAACATGGCCAAACCTGGCTACGAAAGCTAAAACATTTATTTAACGCCGCTGCCCTTGCCCACTGTGCAACGCGCAGTACTACACACACTATTCATCATCATTTCATTTTATTTTATTTTTACCGTCAAAGAAACTACAAAATCTACCAGAGCAGTAGATCAGGCTGACTATGTAGTTTTATTTTGGTTTATGTAGTATATTTCACTACGCAAACTTTAAAAATTGCATAGAACAAAGGGGTAGATTCCTTGTCTGACATCGTTGTTTTTTACAAGTAGCCCTATTAATTGCCAAAGGTTGCAGGTTGTAACCCTGCTTAAATTTATAATGGTTTTTGCAATTCTCTTTATAACTTTTTCGTCGCGAACAAACAGGTATTATTAACATTTAATAAAAGTTGGAATACAGTGAGTGCACCACGCAGATAGGAAGCAGTCCTTATGGATTTACCACCAGCTACCGCCAGCGCCATCGCCAGTGACGTCCTCGAGCATGGGATCGCATCGTCAGTCGGACCGCAACACAACCGCAGACTGCAGAACACGAGGTACGCTACGTGAGTCATTTGTAAAACAGTATAGCATATGATCAGACACTATCAGGTGAAAAGTTATCTTTTGAGAAGATGCGAGTCGTACTTTATTATAAGTCGATTATCGAGCAAACACAGTTTTATAAATTAGACAAGTTTTTCTTTTCCATTGCTACTATATAATATTATACAGAACGTGATCTTCAATCTTCTTTCGAACACGTCAAGCTTATTCTTTTTCAAATTCATTTGATTTGAAATCATTAGAAAGAGTAAAGGAAAAAACACAATTTAACCTCTAAAAACAGATTATATCTGTATAGTCGGTACAGTGTAAATTAACTTCAAAACATTGTTTTATAACCATTAACCATCATCGACTTAACTAACCTTGTCGTGACAGATTATGTTCTGTAATACAATATTACGTGTTTTGTAAAGGAAAGGAATTATTGTAGATTTTTTACAATTTCCTTAAGATTTTTTTTTTTTATCCTCAGACTTTCTAACTTTTTACAACAACAGTTCAGTTGTTTTTTACAGGAATATTTTGGTTAAATAGAGAAGATAATTAATTTTGCAAGAGTTTTAGATATAAAATATTACTGTTAGGATGTTCGGTGCATTTCACCATAATATTTTGATATTATTAACCAAGGTAGACTCAAATTAAAACTGTGGTTTTGTATGCTTTTTTACTATTTAGGCTACATGAATGTATTTATTTGGAATACAACAAAGACATCAAAAATAAGTAACACAATGCTTAAGTACATATAAGGATATCTAGACTTATTCAAAAAAGCTACACATCTTTTCAAGGCTCAATATATAAACTTTTCCTTTTAATTCTAAACATTGACATGCTGCATGCATACAGTTAAATTATTTTTTAGCTTTGCTCATTTTTTCCTTTTTTTTTTGTTTAAAAACATGCACAATCTACATAGTTTGTTTTTGTTTTATGCTGGATTTGACCATGAACTAAAGCGTACATGACTATTTAAAAGACTATGATGCTTATGATCGTCATATGAATATTATACCGATTTATATCTTATCCAATGTTATTGGTGGTTAGATTTTATTTATAAATTCTATCTAGAAAATCAGCTGTGTTACTATGGTTGTGAGATTATTCTGACGCCTCAACAACGGGGTAGGGCGCGGCCTGTGAGAACGGGTCAGCAAGCGCTCAGTGATTACAACTAGAAACAATATGTTATCATTTGGAATTTTTTGGAGCTGGAATATTTACCGCATAATTTCGAAATACTTTCATTAGGTAGGTAACATAGTGATAGCTGCATAAAACTTGCGAGAAGTAAACAATAATACCCACATTTTAATTTCTACAAATATTTGCAATTCTGTTAAATATAAAATATGTTTATAACACTGTTTTATAGGAATTAGTGACGCGATGTCACCCGGATATGAAAAGAAACTAACCCTCACGGATGTGTTCATCAACATTATTTTGTCATTCTTTTGTAAATGCTACCGGCGATCCCTTAGTGTTTAATTTATCACTCCCTCACCCAGCGCTCATTCCCTGAATGACGGATCCATCATCAAAATCCTAGTGTAAATATTTAATACAGGGTTACAGTGTGTGATTTTTGTTAATTTGGTACACTTAAACTGTTAATTTTGTACCCGTATTTTCTAATATTATTAAAATATGCGCCAAATATGCATCGTGGTGATTGAACGCGGACGAATTTGTCGTTAATACATCTATTAGTTGTAAAAAAATTACAACTAACTTTTCAGTTGCTTGTTTTTTCAAAAGTGTAAGAATAAAATTTATATGATTATAGCAGAAGCAATAATCAGGTTATATATGTCATGTTCTGTTTTTTCTATCGACACTGCTGGCAGATACTAAGCGTAGTTCACTTGATGCCAGTAGGTAATTACTGTAACACCATTATCCCTTTTTTTGCCTAGATTTAAAGACTGAAATCTCTAATAGGTATAAAATAATGATTTTTTTTCAGTAAATTGTGCCGAACTGGCAATTTATAACATTGGTATCCTCTCTTCATAAAACCTGCAAGAAGTTGTAATAACGGACATTGTAATGGTTAATATGTACAACAACATGTTACAGCATTTCAGTATGATATTTGTATCAAAAGATGGTATTGTTATTGCAAAACTAACAATATCTATTGATTTCTATAGAACAATTAATTACTAAGTTGATTTCAGATTACCTTACTAAACTAACCTAACCTAACAATAAACAAAGCATTTCAGTATGGCATTATAAAAAGGCAGTTTTATTGCTTTCAATTTGGTTTTCAAGATTTTGAAAATGAAGTTCTTTTTATGATGTTGTAAAGGAGTTTATAGGCTGCGCACTAATTTATGAAAACATAATGTTACTTGAATATTTTATTTAGTAGACCATCTGGATTAACTATTCAATCGTGATCTCATTAGAACAAATGGGTAAAAAATGATCGTCTCATAGTTTTTTGTTACAACTCGTACTTACTTACTGGTACTTACTTACTAAGAGTGTTTTCTTTTACAAATAATTTTAGAAATATGTATATTTTTTCTGATAACCCAATCCTTATTCAAATAACGAGCTTAACTACTTATTGCTTCCTAGGCGCGTCTCATGCGTTTACAATTCAAAAATGAACCTTTAAGAAAATCTGATAACTTATTGTCTTCTGATTAGAAAACCGTATATCAATGTGACTTTGCGGACTAGTGGAGTTGACATATTCGCGCACAGCCCTAGGCATCATGCCTCGACGTCCACAGCCGATATTAATGTCAACCTGTATTAGTAACTTGGTTGAGCAACTCCAAAATAACCTCGCACGGGTATAAACCCGTACTAGTATAACTATTATAAAATAGTTACTGTAGACAGTACATTTTGTTATGATTTTGCTAGTTCCTTGTTGTTAACCTGATAAATAATTCTTGCTTAATGATTGATATTCATACTATCATAAGTGGTGGATTTCGTAATTAATGTTTGTGAACTGATTACTGTGGTACTTGCAAAATATTTCGATCCTGCCTGTCTCCCGTCCTTTTCCTATGCGCACATCGTCATATAGCCGCATCTCACGAAGTCATCGTGTCAATCATTCGGACATTCGTTCAAAAACGATGAACTTCGGATTGCCGCCGTTGGACTGTTAAACAACTGACACGACGAGAAAAGCACGCGCCCCGGACCGTCGTCGCGTGTGACCGCGTGGCCGCGAGAATCAACCAAAATCCAGAATAAATGTCATAGTGGTGTCCTATTAAAGGATAATGGGACAATCGTGCTTGTAAAGGTGAAGGTGCACAAAGCAGATCAAGACGCTCGGCCTACAAAAATAGTAAGTGCGCTCCAATTCACCCTATTACCCATTGAATTTCCACTTATTTTTTTTGCAAGTTTTAGAGCCTTCCGCAAATAAAAACATACAGTCCATTTTTTTCATATCTTTCAATGAACCAGCCGCTCCACGTGGTGGTTTCAATTTCGGCGCCACCACCCCTTTTTTTTTGGTCCTTCGAGCCGGATAATTCTTAAATTCTTCGGTCATTTCTTTAATTACTTACAATTATCACGCTTAAGCACGTTATATTTCACTAATTTCGCATTTTAGGTACATAATCATACGGTCACTGTATGGCGTAGATTAAATAGTTAGTCGATTTCTATTCATATTTAACCGCCTCGATAACTATTTAGTTTTTCTTCTTTTACTTCCGCACCGCATCTGCGTAGTACATACATCGTGATTATTCCTAAATTCATTTCATAACGTAATAAAAAAAAAATATATACTAAGGACGCCATATTGAATGCGTGTTCTATTCGCATTCCATTTGTTTGTCGTTCGATTCCGCTCCCTACTTCAGCCGCGCGTAGGTCCGGTCGTTTCAGTTCTTCGCCACTCGCTAATCTTTTTTTATTCGCACCCGCAAACTTTAATATTCTTTTACCGCATTCATTATATTACTCACCGCAATTATCTACTATTCCTATAACTATACACGCTATTTAGCTATTTTTAAGATCAACTTATTTGGTCAACCGCTATTCACAATGGGTAAAGCCGCTAAGAGAAGAGAAAGTGCAGGGCAATTTGTAGAAGAAACTTTAAATACTGATAAAAATCAGCTTACCTTATATGGTATTAAACGCGATGTCATATTTAAACGCTTAGAAATCATTTTTTCCCTTGCACAAAAGGCTGAGCAAAACCAACAGCATCAAAAGGCTTTTTGTGCCTCTGCATGTAACATCGACAGTCTCCGTAATGAATATCAAGAACTTTTAGATTCATATAACTTACTAAATTTGCAAATCAATCCGGACGTTAGTGTCGATTATGATTCGTGGACTTCCTTTGAGGACATGTATTGCTATATAAAACAAGTTTTAGTCGACATTGAAAAGTCTAATATTGCTCATAACTCGCCAACGCAAACTTCTACAACTTCTAAGCCTCGTCTTCCGCCCATTGATTTACTGTCCTTTAATGGGGACAGCAAAAACTGGCCATTGTTTTATCAACAATTTAAAAGCATGATACATGAAAATTCGTCGCTTACTGATAGCGAAAAAGTATTCTACTTGGTGGGTAAGCTCACCGGGCAGGCGTCGTGCGTTTGCGCAGGGCTGCCTCCCACCGCTGAAAATTATAAAATTATATGGGACGCACTCGTGCACAAGTACGATGATCCTCGCTCTCTCGCATCGGCATACCTTAATCAATTGTTGCATTTTAAACCTTTGACAAACACAAACTCAAATGGATTAGATTCATTTATTAATAATTTTGACTCATCTGTTGAAGCACTCAAGCAATTAAAGCTTAGTGACTTAAATGATTATATTTTCTTGCATCTCGCCTTGCAGAAGTTAGACACAGACACGATTAAATTGTTTGAAATTACATATCGAAAAGATAATATTCCTACTTATCATAATTTAATCGAATTCGTAAAGGAACAACGTAAAGTTTTATCCCGTTCTGTCACTAATAATAAAATTCATATTTCTCAACCGCAAAACAATAAATCACCCGCTAAGCACAACCCTACGCCGTCAACTAAAACCTTTGTAAATACGGAGTTAGGGTCGGGCGCCAGTACCAGCGCTAGTGATAAATGTGCATTGTGTCAAAACAAACAACACGAACACGTCTATTCGTGTCCTTCTTTTATGAAATTAACCCCGCATGATAGATATAACTTTATTAAAACGCACAATTTTTGCAACAATTGTTTAAGTATCCGACATAAAACTTTTGCATGTACTTCAAAACATAATTGTTCTTATTGTTCTATGCGACACCACTCCTTATTGCACTTTAATTCTCCCGCTAAATCTAATTCATGTAATGTTGGAGCAACGGTGTCCGAACCCGCTACTTCAACCGCTATCGCCCGTGAATGTGAACCTACTCGCACTGTGCCGAGCGGTCATATCGCGTTATCTACTCATACCCGCTACGCTAATGACTCACCGCACTCTCTTGAAAATAATAACGCCTCTGTCTGTACAGTTTCGTACGATCGCGTTTCTTGTTCTCAAACGACGACTTTATTAGGTACCGCTAAAATTAAAGTTACTGATTGTAATAATCAAACTCATTTCTTGAGATGTCTAGTGGATCCTGGCTCTCAGAGTGATTATATATCCGCTGATTGTTGCAAGCGCTTATCGCTTCCTATTAGTAAACAAAACCGCTATACAGAAGTTCAAGGTATAGGAGGAGCTACGCAAAAAATTGTAGGTATCACCGCGCTCAAGTTTACTTCTCGCTTTGATAATAAGTGCGAATATTCTATAAAGCCCTTGATTGTAACTCAGATTACGTCTCAGCTGCCCGACTCGCACGTCGATGCATCGGCTATAGATTTTATTAATGACCTTCCACTTGCTGATGATGAGTTTTCACAACCTGGACCTATCGACGTACTTTTAGGAGTTAAACTTTATTGTGAAATTTTACTTTTCAACAAAATTAAAAATTCAAATGATAAGATGCCCTCCGCCTTCGAAACGACTTTAGGTTACTTAATTATGGGTGACGCACCCATTGTTTCTCCACAACCCGCTTCTCGCACGCTTTGTGCTTTTACATCTGACCCGCTACATCAGATTGTCGAAAAATTTTGGGCCGTCGAAGAATTGCCCTCTCGCAAGTTCTTAAGCCCTGACGATCAACAGTGCGAAGATATTTATACTGCTACCACTGTTCGTAATGCTGATGGCAGCTACTCTGTTGATCTTCCCTTTAGGGATGACCCTCAAACTTTAGGCAATTCTTATTCCACTGCTAAAAAACGCTTTTTACTTCTGGAAAAGAAGTTTGCTAAGGACCCTAATCTTAAATTAAAATATGATGATATTTTTCTTGACTACCTAAATAAGGGTATTATTTCCCGCACCGCACCTGAGTCATGTGACGCTCCAGGTTTTTATTTACCGCATCACCCTGTAGTGCGCGACGACAAGTCAACGACTAAGGTTCGCCCTGTTCTGGATGGCAGTGCCAAAACTGACACTGGCCTGTCACTAAATGATATTTTACACACCGGTTGTAACCTACAGGCTGAGATTTTTCACATTCTTTTAAATGTACGCCTCTTTCGCATTGCATTTTTTGCAGACGTAAAGCAAATGTACTTGTGTATCCATACTAACTCACCACACCGCAAATATCAACGTGTTTTATACCGTTTTTCTAACAATGACCCGCTGGAAGTGTTCGAGTTTAATCGAGTTACGTTCGGACTCAGATCGTCGCCGTTTTTGGCACTCCGAACCTTGCGTCAACTTGCCAATGACGAGCGACATAACTGGCCCGAAGCTGCAGCCGTCCTTGAAAGCGATATTTATATGGACGATCTGGCTTCTTCTGCTTCTTCCCCGCAGGAAGCAGTCAAGATAGCACACGATCTGATTAATCTTTTCAAGTCTGGTGGTTTCGATTTAGTCAAGTGGACTTCTAACTCACTTGAATTGCTCGAACACATACCCGAGTCGCACCGACAATCTGAATTTATTTCCTTTGATGACGGAAGTACATTTAAGATTTTAGGTTTACGTTATTTACCTGCACAAGACACATTTGTTTTCGAAATTTCTAACTCCTCGCTAACTTGTACTAAACGCGCTATTTTGTCCGCCACCGCACGCCTGTACGATGTCTTAGGACTAGTCGGGCCCGTTATTCTCTACGCTAAATTAATAATAAAGGAGCTTTGGCTTCTCAGTCTTGATTGGGACGACGTGCCCCCATCCCGCATTGTTAATTTATGGCAACAATATTTATCTGAGCTACCGCTAATTTCCCGCATCTCATTCCCGCGTCATGTAGGTATAGATCCCGATTCAAAAGTTTCCTTAGTAGGCTTTTCAGATGCCAGCGAGTCCGCTTACGGCTGTGTTATTTACTTACACGTTGAGAACGGCAACCAGACGCCAATTGTTTCGCTTCTCTGCTCCAAATCTCGTGTGGCTTCTGCTAAACCAAAAATCACTCTCTCTCGCTTAGAACTAAACGGGATTCTATTACTTTCTCGGCTTCTAAAGGAAGTCCATGACACTTTGTCTAAAAGACATAAAATAAATAATATTTTCGCTTTCTCCGATTCACAAGTTGCCCTATGTTGGTCAGTCGCTTCACCACATAGGTTTAATTCTTATGTTGCCAACCGCATTTCGCAAATTCAGGAAAATATCTCACCTGAAAATTTATTTCATGTACCCGGTGTACAAAACCCCGCAGACTGTGTGTCTCGCGGACTGACACCTGCGCAGTTAATTCAAAATGAAATCTGGTTTAGAGGGCCGCATTGGCTTTCGTTGCCGTTACTTAATTGGCTTCCGCAAAAATTCGAACCAAATAAATCGCTATTGCCCGAGGAAAAAACTATTTCTCATGTTACTAAACCCGCTCATCCTATCGAACATCCACTTCTAATACTCGCTTCACGATGTTCCACTTGGAAAAAACTTCTTTGCAGCACTGTATACGTGCTGAGGTTCATAAAGAAATTGCCGCTAAATAGTGTGGTTACCGCAGACGATTTAAATGCTGCCGAATTAGAAATAATTCGTGTCGTGCAGTCTGTAAGTTTTTCTGAGGATATTAAAAGAATTTCTTGTGGCCAATTATGTTCCGCCAAATTATTAAAGCTATTCCCGTTCATTAAGGACGGAATACTTCGCGTCGGAGGACGCCTCGCAAACTCTTCTTTGGATTATTCATCTAAACACCCAATTTTACTGCCTAAAAAAGGACACATTATTGATCTTTTAATAGACTCTTATCACCGGAATAATTGTCACGCTGGTCCACAACTTTTGATTTCCATATTAAGATCAAAATTTTGGATTATATCCGCCAGGCGCGTCGTAAGACAGCGCATACATAAATGTAATACCTGTTTCCGGATGAACCCGAAGTCTACATTTCCGCCAATGGCTGATTTGCCTAAGTGTAGGTTAGAACAAAGTAAGGCCTTCTTACACACAGGTGTCGACTACGCAGGACCGCTGTACATCACTCCTTATCGCAAGCGTGGCGTTCGTAGTGTGAAAGCCTACTTATGTTTATTTATCTGCTTAGTAACTAAAGCAGTTCATTTGGAACTTGTTTCTAATTTAACCTCCGCTTCTTTTATAGACGCATTTAAACGCTTCATATCACGACGCGGCCCTTGTTCGTTTCTTTATAGCGACAATGGCACAAATTTTATTGCTTCTAAATCTTATTTTAATGAGCTTCACGAATTTCTTAAAGGTGATGATTATAATTTAACGTTTCATAAAGAACTCGCAAAACACCGTATTGTTTGGAAGACTAATGTCCCCACTGCTAGCCATTTTGGAGGGATTTGGGAAAGCAATATTAAAAGTGCTAAATCCCTATTATTTCGCGTGATAGGAAATCAAATTCTTACTTTCGAGGAGATGTCGACTGTTCTTGCGCAAATTGAGGCAGTTTTGAACAGCCGACCACTTTATACCTTAAGCTCTGACCCATCAGAGCCACTCGCGCTGACACCTTCACATTTTTTATCTACTGCACCGCTCGAGTATCTACCCGCGGCTGACTTATCTGAAGAACGAAACAGTTTATTGTCTCGCTTTTCATTAATGGATTCGCTTGTTCAATCGTATTGGAAGCGGTTTAAATCGGAGTATTTACATAATTTGCAATTGCGTGAAAAATGGAATACGCCTTCAAATCCAATCAGAGTTGGCAACGGGGTCCTTTTAAATGTTAATAACGCTCCACCTTTACAGTGGCCATTAGGAATAATCACAAACCTATTCCCGGGTAAAGATGGAATAACTCGCGTTGCGGAAGTAAAAACAAAAACTGGCACGTATAAGCGTCCAGTCATACGGCTATGCCCGCTCCCAACTCAGTAATCAAACTTTAGTTTTCGCAGCTTGCGTTCCAAGTTGACGCAACTTAGTTTTTTAATATTTCTATTTTTTTTATTTATTATTAATTTGATTGTCTCGCTCTGTAGTCTATTTATGGAGCGATCTTTTCTCTTGTTTTGAAGGGTTACTTCAAGGCCGGGGGGATGGTGGATTTCGTAATTAATGTTTGTGAACTGATTACTGTGGTACTTGCAAAATATTTCGATCCTGCCTGTCTCCCGTCCTTTTCCTATGCGCACATCGTCATATAGCCGCATCTCACGAAGTCATCGTGTCAATCATTCGGACATTCGTTCAAAAACGATGAACTTCGGATTGCCGCCGTTGGACTGTTAAACAACTGACACGACGAGAAAAGCACGCGCCCCGGACCGTCGTCGCGTGTGACCGCGTGGCCGCGAGAATCAACCAAAATCCAGAATAAATGTCATAGTGGTGTCCTATTAAAGGATAATGGGACAATCGTGCTTGTAAAGGTGAAGGTGCACAAAGCAGATCAAGACGCTCGGCCTACAAAAATAGTAAGTGCGCTCCAATTCACCCTATTACCCATTGAATTTCCACTTATTTTTTTTGCAAGTTTTAGAGCCTTCCGCAAATAAAAACATACAGTCCATTTTTTTCATATCTTTCAATGAACCAGCCGCTCCACGTGGTGGTTTCAATTTCGGCGCCACCAATAAGTAACTTATTTGTTTAATATGATTCTTTGAAAGAATTGATCAAGTACTTACTCATAGATGATATTTCCTTCTTTCATGCTCTAAACATCTACATGTGTATAATACTAATATCGAGGACGAATACTGAAGTATAATTAATGATTAAACGAACTTACCTGTACGTGAAGTTCTATCATAATTATACGAAGTATTCGTCCGAAGATATTAGTAGAAAGTCCCACCCACCCGATGCATACTTTTTGTGTTGACAAAAACCCATCTCTAGGAAATATCATCATATTATTATCTGTAAACTAAATGAAGGCTTCAAAAGCAATGGCGTGGAGGAAGTGACGGAACGGAAGTGTTCTTAATTTATTTAATTCTTTTTACAGGATACGGAAATATTTTTAAAATCCGGAAGTAACATTTTTTACCTGTAATTTATTTTTATCTAGCTCTAAAATTTGTGCTATGTGGTGATAAGTGCAAGCGATACTACATGTGTATAATACTAATATCTTCGGACGAATACTTCGTATAATTATGATAGAACTTCACGTACAGGTAAGTTCGTTTAATCATTAATTATTGGGACACGAATGTTAAACAACGTATTTTTCTAGAATACTTGGAACTAAAACATCAATTACTTTTTATATTTAATAAGTAAAATAGGAGGGATTATTTTACTGCAAATGAGTGATAATAGATTAATTGTAAATTGGACCATGCCCTCTTAGGTCATGACAAATAAATAGGTAAATAATGTTGAAACGCTTTAAAATTCGTGTTTTTTTAAGGTTCTACTTTAATATTTTTCTGCAACTCTTTGAAATAGAAGTACTTTTTTTTTTTTTTCAAATGTATACATCATATATCTTTACTTGACTTTACGGGGAGCTGTTTCAGTAAAATATTAAAAACCATTAGAAATGATTTATTTATTTATGAAAACATGTACACAGTAGCAGTAGATGTTAACATAAAAAAATTGTTGACATTGTTATTGTATAATTTATGTCAAATATATGGGTTTTTATTACTATTATTTTTAAAAAAAATCTATTCTACCAGTAAAAGAAAATATGTTTAATGTTCCATTAAATTATTTCTGTGCCACTATCTTATAAAACAGTTTAAGATCAGACAATTTAAGCACCTAGTTATTCGAACACTACCAACAAGTTATCATAATATAAGAGTTTAGCCAAACCTTATGTGGCATAATTCAAAATATTCATGGGCACTGGAAGACGAAACTTGCGCAACGTAAGTTACAAAATTATCAATTTTCAAAAAGTAATAAAAGAAGCTCAAATATTGTTTTTTTTTTAAGATTGACTTTATGTTAGATACATTTTGATTATTTTATTTCTTTTAGACACTTTGTCTATCCTAAAGATTACACAAAAAAAACATGCGGGTGTATTTTCTTTAATCATCTATTTATTTCTTTAGAAGCATTATTGCACAAATGACAGTATACAAATGGTGACTTGTTGCTGGAAATATTCACTCCTCATCGTACTTTTGAGTCATTCGAAAATTGTAATGGATGCGGGAGACTGTTGTTAATAAAAATTAAATACTCAACAAAATACAGGGTGTTTCATGTAACGTGTCAAGCCGATGCGTGGTAATAGGTGAGTACCATACCTATCCATTTCACCCCCATGTATGTTAGACAAATATTTATAGTTTAGGAGTTATAATTTTTTTTCGATATTTTTCATGATGCACCTAGACGATATCTTTAAAAAATTACAACTATTTTTTGGGTCCACTTTTCTCAGATATTTTGATCTCAATAGAATGCCCATTATTTGCAAAATTATAAGTAAAAAATTCGCCATCCTAACTTAGACACAAGATACAAAATTATTGATCGATACTAAAAAATATTGCATTAAGCAGAACCGAATAGAATTTTCAACATAAATTTAAAAATATAAAAAAGGTTTTCCATAGTTTCTGACTAATTTTAAAAACTACTTGACTTCATAAACTTTCATTACAATACAAAAAATGATCTACTTAATGGGTAATTTTTGATGCTGAGAAATGAAGGTGCGGTTATGAAATATTTCCCGCTAAATAAACGCACCAGTCAGGCAATTGTGTTTTTTCTTACTCATCATTCTCTTGCCCTGTTCCCAGCTTATCTGGGGTCGGCGCAGTATGTTTTACGCTTCCACACTATTCTATCACTCGTCACTGAATCATCCACTCCTTTCACACTCATATCATTTTTCACACAGTCCATCTATCTCTTCTTCGGTCGGCCTCTTCCCTTCCAGCCATCCACATTCATACTCTTTTAGTTACATGACTTTCTTCACTCTTGCACGTCCCATTTGTTTTTAAAGATTGGTACCAGCAAACTGTTGCACCAATCATCAGGTATCATTTCTTCGTGCAACAGCTTATTGAAAAATAAAGTTAACCACTTCCTTCCCTCTGCTCTTACCAACTTCCAAACATCCACTGGTATATCATCAGGTCCCACGGCCTTCCCTCTTTTCATACTATTTACTGCCCATTCTACTTCCTCTTCACTTATCTCCCTTACTAATCCTACGTTGATAGGGACATGCTCTAGTTCCCCATTCCACTCATTCTCTTCGTTCATTAATTTTTCAAAATAGTTTTCCATCGTTTTTTTATTCCATCATCGTCAGCGAGAACTTGCCCGGCTTCATCTTTTATACATTTTACATGAATTATATCTCTTGTTCTTTTTTCTCGCGCCTTCACAATTTTATATAGATATTTTTGGCCTGCAGGACTACCTAAATTACTGTAGAGTTTATCATGCGCTTTTGCTCTTGCCACGGCTACTGCATCCTTCATTTGGAACCACGTATTAGTAACAACCAGATCGAAGGCCAAGGCAAATTGTAGGAGTGCTTCTCCCTTGTTGTTTCTGTCACTATATCCCCATCCACCATGTACCCTTTCATAATTGCAGTTTTCTTTCCCTACATGCCTGTTAAAATCACCTCCAGCAAAGACTTCTTCATGCGGTGGAATAGCCATCATCACAGAATCTAGGTCTTCCCAAAATTTTTCTTTGACACTATCATCACATCCTACCTGTGGTGCGTATGCACTTACGATGTTTAGTACAATTCCTTCTAGCATAACTTTTACCATTATCAGTCTATCGTTTACCCTTTTCACTTCTATTACTTTCTCTTTCAGACTATTATCTAGTACCACTCTTACGCCATTCCTCTTTCCGTCTCCTCCACAATAATAAAATTTGTATCCCTCACCATTTTTTTTTGCTTTAGCTTCATTTCATTTCGTTTCTTGCAGGAATGCCAAATCCAGCATCCGCATCACAGGCAGACTAAGTACTAGTCTGCCTGTGACCACGGATGCTGTAAAGCATTCGACACGTCAGGCATTAAATAAAAATAAACGTTCGCGAAGTCAATCCGTAAAAGTGTGTTTTAATTAGTAAAGGTTTTACTTATTAACTAAACTATTAAAATTAAAATATTATGGAAAAGTTTTTACCAACGAGTTTTTGTTTCAGGATAGTGCAAAATATTTAGAAGACATTTTGTTTTCCGTCCATAAAAATATGAAAATAATTTGTTATATTTGCAAAAATAAATATAATACTGTCTAACGATTGATTTTTATTTTTATTGAAAATTCAAATATTGGTACTATAATTTATGTGATTCAATATTTTAATTCCCTTACCTATTATTGGGTGTAAATCAAAACAAAAATAATAATAGTACACGTATTATAATATAAAATAGCAATATTAAGAAATACATCACAAAAAACAATTCAACGTCAGTATTAGATGGGCTTAAATACAAGTTATACCCTAAATCACAACAGCAAAATAGTAAAAGAAAGGCCTAACTTTGAACTATATTCTTTAAATATTTTTTTTTCGTATTCTTAATATTTTTGTCCAAAATGGCCCATGTCTACTTTTAACACATACACTAGCGATGAAGTGTGCTTAATTTGAAAGTTGTAGCTGATAAAATAAAGATTTAAGAGCCAATAATGTAAAAAACCGCCCAGCGCCGGTTTGTTTTTTGGCTTTTCCCAAAAAACAGTTTTTTGTAGTTATGCCCATACATTATTAAGGCTGCGATATGTAGAGACAAATGCACCAGGAGGTGCACTAGGTAGGATGGCCAAATGTGATGATTTTTGTATTTAGATTAAATCAGTTAGACCAGTAGTAATATTAACTGAATGCAATAACAGTTAACGTTATTAATATTTGTATAAAAATTAGTATTGTAACTTTAACAAATACCGTTATCGTTGTTTATAAAGTGGCAACACAGGCTGCCCCTTCCCCTCCTACTTTCTTACTTGCGAGGCGCACTCGGAAAGCGAGGCAGTCTAGAGCTAACCGCCGAAGCGCAAGGTTGTGGAAATAAATCTATGTTGAAGTGCCGTTATAATTATTATGGTTAGAAATAATGATTTGTATAAAAGACAAGTGTGGTGATCGAATAAAGAACTTTATAAAATTGTGATGGTGTTTGACTCATGATATTAGTAATGCCTAAAGGCTGAACTAAACACGCCCCTATACCTCTCAGTATAGGCAATTCCCCCTGGTCACTATATGCTAGCCCTAAAGCCTTTGCATCACTGACCCTTATTAAAGAGCATTGGCTGCCTAGATCAACATGACAAGAGATAGGTTTGTCATTTATCATAATACTCAACACATACTTATCATTTGTATTACTGTCCAAAACTTGGTTTAGAGTGTCTTTGTTTGATTTAGAATTTTGATCAAAAGTTATAAAATCATTTAACAATGTACTATCTGAAAAACAATTATCGTTATGTTCAAGTTCTAATTTTGACACCTGTTTCTCGATTTTAGTTTTGTCTTTATCCCCCTGACAATCATTGCTTCTATTTTTAACACTATAAGCCGTTTTATTGCTATAGCATGCAGTAGTCTGGTGTCCTAACTTACCGCATTTGTCGCATTTTGTTAGAGGTTTGTCGCAACGGAAACTAGGATGTCCTATTTCGTTACAATTATAACAACGAATACTGGTGTTTACACCACCAGTTCTCATTGTGCTTGTACCCGGTCTGTTATATTGTGTGTTTTGCCTATCTGCCCTACCTCTGACGTCACGACCGTCACGTGCCTGGCTAGGTTTTACGGTCTTTAAATACTTAAGCACCTGCTCAGGTTCCTTAAACTGAGCGGCTTGAGCTCCGACTTTGATCGTCCTATCGTCAATACCATGCAGAATGCAATCTACTGCTCTTTTACCCTGAATTTGACATCTGTTAAGAAGATTTAATTTGGCATAATAATAGTGATCCAATGACTTTCCGTATTTACATCGTTTCGTGGGACATGGGACATGGGACATGGGAAAGCATCAAAAAGCATTTTTTTTCCATTCACTCCACGTATGCAGTAAAGATGGAAGACTCTGATACCAAGATTTAGCAACCCCAATTAACTTTGGTAAAGAATAATTGAAGATCAAACGAACTTACCAAGTGAAGTTCGATCTAAATTATGTGAGCAGATTCATTCGACGTGATTTAGGTTTAACATATTGTAGTAGCGCCATCTACCGTAAGCCTTTGCACAGATAAGTTTAAAGTTTTTTTTTTTTTTTTTACTATGGCAACTCTGTTACCCCCGCTCCGTCTGGCTGTGGTGGTGGAACGTTCCGACATTTTCAATCGTCATTAAGTTTAAAGGTAGGTATTTGTTTAATTTATTTTACGATCTTTTTTCAAAGTTGGGTTGGGATTAATAAATAATATTTATTATTAGACATAGGGTGGGTGACAGTAAATCACGTCGAATGAAGCTGCTCACATAATGGATAAACTGTACTTTAAAGGCCGCTGGTCTGGCGTTTCATAATTTTTTGTCAGAAACTACACGATGCAAGAAGTCTTTTGGTGAAGTCGGTTTTTGAAGCAACCTTGTAGTTTTCGAGAAATAAATTATTAAAAATCGTAAAATTATATCAACTTTTTGACTATTTTACGTCACCATTACTGACTACCAACCTTAAAAAAACTATACAATCTGACAGTTGCGTTTCGTTACGTGAAAGTTGATTCTATACAGTCAATTTTGACAAAATTTTTGGGTCTTTTTGGGATAATTATGTTGCAAATACATTTTAGATGTAAAATTTTATGTATTTACGTGTAATTTATTGAAAAGATTAATAATTCAATTTAATTTTAAATGAAATATCGTGTTTCTACTGTGCAAGAACGAAACGCAACGACGCCATTTTGTTTATGCGCCGTGCTTGTGCTGCATTTCTCAAATGTCAGTCATCATTTAATGAAACACAATTTACGGATAATTTCGCGAAAATTTATTTGATTTTTCATCCCGACGTTTCGAACACTTTACAGCGTTCGTGGTCACGGGGTAGACTAAGATGTTATTTGTCATTTACATAGTTTTGAAAAATATTAAACTACCATCATACTCATAATTAATTTACGTTCCTATCCACGCAGAAAGAGCTAACCGTGTCTTGAGATCTTGCAGTGAGTGGTCTGGCTTGGGTCTTCGATAGAACCGGATCCCATGCTGGCGGAATTTTCCAACCATCTTCTCTATTGAAATTTGGATGTTTTCTAATTTCTATGGCTTCACGTAACATACGAGGAACGAACCGACGTTCTTTTGAAAGTATTTTGGGTTGGTCAAAACGTATGAAGTGGTTGGGTTTATCTAAAGCATGTTCACACACTGCAGATTTCATGTTCCGTCTATGTTTTACGTCAGCTATATGTTCTTTTATCCGTACGCCTATACTTCGTTTGGTTTGCCCGATGTAGGAAAGGCCACAGTCACATTCCAGTCTATACACGCCTGCATCTTGAAGAGGTATGGTGCACTTGACAGGTGGTAAAAATTGGTTTATCTTCTTTGGCGGCTTGAAATAAGTC
>OY757262.1:8415074-8672763 GCA_963584085.1 Pyrausta aurata | reverse complement strand
ACTGTGGCCTTTCCTACATTGGGCAAACCAAACGAAGTATAGGCGTACGGATAAAAGAACATATAGCTGACGTAAAACATAGACGGAACATGAAATCTGCAGTGTGTGAACATGCTTTAGATAAACCCAACCACTTCATACGTTTTGACCAACCCAAAATACTTTCAAAAGAACGTCGGTTCGTTCTTCGTATGTTACGTGAAGCCATAGAAATTAGAAAACATCCAAATTTCAATAGAGAAGATGGTTGGAAAATTCCGCCAGCATGGGATCCGGTTCTATCGAAGACCCAAGCCAGACCACTCACTGCAAGATCTCAAGACACCGTTAGCTCTTTCTGCGTGGATAGGGACGTAAATTAATTATGAGTATGATGGTAGTTTAATATTTTTCAAAACTATGTAAATGACAAATAACATCTTAGTCTACCCCGTGACCACGAACGCTGTAAAGTGTTCGAAACGTCGGGATGAAAAATCAAATAAATTATCGCGAAATTATCCGTAAATTGTGTTTCATTAAATGTGTAATATTCGCGTAAACTTCAGAAATAAGTAGGTTTGAGAACAGATTTTTGAGTGAGGTTTCTTAATGCTTATAAAGAGGTTATCTGTTCTATTATTTTGACGTAATTCTTTGGTTTTTGTTAAGTAAGTTTGTAAACAACGGGCTGGACAGATTTCTGGACGTGGATTATAAAAAGGAAGCCTAAGTAATGGTTGTGTTGAATTTAATCTTGTAGTTTTAATTATATCGGGTATTTTTATAATGATTTCATTTGGATTAGTTATTATATTTTTAATTTTAATCAAGGATAATGTTTGCACCCGATGTGCAGTCACTAGTGCAAGTAACGTTACAGTTTTCTTGGAAAGAGTTTTTAAGTCAAGGTTTTCATTGGGCCATTTTTGACCCAAAAATGTAAGTACCACATTGGGGTCCCATGTAATATTGTACTTAGGATTAGTTGGCCTTAACTTAAAAACCCCTTTCATGAAACGTTTAAGTCTTTCGTCATTTAAGCTATTGCCTAGTAAAAGTGACAAAGCGGATTTATAAGAGTTGATTGTTCCATACTTGGCGCCTTTGTCAAATATTTCTGTGAGGAAATGTATTATGATTGGTATTGAAACACATGTGTAATCATAATTATATTTAGAGCAATAGTTTATCCAGGCTTTTATGCAGCCGTCATACTGTTTATATGTGTTATTTGACAAAGATGCCAACATAATTTCCACAGACCTCGGTGAAAGAAATTTTCTTAGTAAAGCTTGCCGGATAACCTCGCGGAAACCAATGTTAAGTTGCGGTGAAGACTGTGAGGATCTGTATGGACATAGTAACAAGTTACTATTCGGTGGAAAATAAATTATTTCTGACTGGCATATGCGATTGAACAGAGGATACGAGGCCTGTGTTGGCCAGTATGGGACAACCACAATACCTTCCGCTTTGTCAGCTATGATTTTTTGAAGCATTTTTAATATCATTGAAAAAGGTGGAAAGGCGTAAAAATTTAATTCGGTCCATGAAAAGGTGAAAGCATCGATGACCCATGCATCGGGTTCATTTTTCCAGGTAACGTATAAATTGCACTTGGAATTACAACGACTGGCAAATAAATCAATTTGTGGTGTACCTAACTTTTGTTTTATTTTATTAAATGCATTGTCACACAGTTCCCATTCAGTATCTTTAAATTTCTTCCTAGATAACATATCAGCCTCTTTATTCTCCTTTGTATTAATATAGGACGCAAAAACAACAATGCGACGCCTTTCACACCATTTCCAAAGATTTCGTGCCTCATCATTTAAATGAGGGTACCGGACACTACCCATTCTGTTTATGCATGAGATCGCTGTAACGTTATCAATTCTCAAGAGCAATTCACAATTATAACAATCATTTGCAAATACTTTAAGTCCGAAAAAAGCAGCTTTAAGCTCTAATTGGTTTATATGTAATTCAAATTCATCTTTCTTCCAATGACCATATGATTCATTACCGCTGCAATATGCACCCCAACCTGTGGGTGAGGCGTCGGTGTAAATTTCTTTCATATAAAGATTCGCTCTGATGGAAGAAAAACCGAGATCAACGTTATCAAGCCACCAAAACAGATCCTCCCTTATAAATTGGGGTAAATAAATTATTTATATAATAGCTTAGTACGCATCCAAGCGTATTGTATTGCAGGGCAGGCTGATACTAATAAGCCTACTACTCTGGCAAAATCACGTAATTTACATTTACGGGAGTCTAAACATGTTTGCACATAATTTTTAATTTTATCTATTTTGTCTGTAGGTAAATCTAAAATCATTTTTTGCGAATCAAAGATAAATCCCAGAAATTTACACCGAGTGCCTGGAGTTAAACAACTCTTCTCAGTATTTAATAAAAAACCTAATTCTTGTAACTATTGGGATAAAAATTAATATTCTTTATCTGTGGCGGTTTCCGCTCTGTATGTACTCACTCGCCCTGTGCGATTTCCTCTCTCTGTGTCATGTCGTCACGTTAGAATGTGTTTTTGGATTTTCTTTTTCAATAAATAGTGTTCAAATCATCAAGAATTCTTGTTTATTCGTTTAACCCGAAGTGGTTATGGGCCCAGAGCCCACGCGAGTGGAGAAATAAACAAAGAGCAGCGAAAATAGTAAGAAGAAATAGTGCCGGTGCAACCAACCGCGTGCCGCGTGCTTTCAACCTCAAAATGGATTTAGGAAGAACCATGAATCTCGATAAATTCGATGGGTCGAACTTTAAGCAATGGAAATTCCAGATAAAATGTGCCCTACGTGCAAAAGGATTGGATATAAATGATGTAAAAACGAAAAATAATGCGACCCAGTGGAACAAAAATGATGGTCTCGCAATGTTCATCATGACGTCGGCTATGGACCTGAAACAAGTAGCACTCATTGAAAATTGCGAAACAGCGCGTGAAGTCATGACTAAACTTGAATCCATATATGAGCAAAAGTCAGAGCTTACAAAAATGATGATACATGAACGTTTTTACCAGTATAAAATGTCGCCAGGAGATAGCATTGCACAGCATATAGCAAAGATAGAAAGTCTGGCAAAGCAACTGAAGGAAAGTGGAGAAGATATTAGCGACACTGCAGTTATGACAAAAATACTTAGCACGCTGCCTCCTAAATTCAGATCTCTCCGTCAAGCTTGGATGTCACTCGATTCCAAAAATCAAACTATAGTTAATCTCACAGCACGTTTGCTAGATGAAGAAGCCAGTTTAGATGCAGAAAATGAAAGTGAAACAGCACTTTTAGTAGCAAAACAAAGCTCTAATAAGAAACCATTTCTCAAGACGAACAGAGAACCAAATAAACAACCCACTGACAAGCAACAAAATCACAGATTTGTTTGCTATAATTGTGGCAAGAGAGGCCATTTTGCCAGAGACTGTCGTGCACCTAAACAACAAAATCAAAAGAAGCAAGATAAAGATATGCTTGCATTTAATGCAGTAACAAACGACTGGAGCAATAACATTAATGGATGGATAATGGACAGTGGGGCATCAGAACCATAGTAGAAAGTGCACGTTCCATGCTGTATGCTCGTAATGTATCTCTTAATCTCTGGGCTGAAGCAATCAATTGTGCTGTCTATTTATTAAACCGCACCTCTTCTACTCAAACACCAAATGTCACACCATTAGAACTATGGACAGGAACGAAACCTTGTCTTGATCACATTAGAGTGTTTGGATGTGAGGGATTTGTGCATGTGCCTGATCAGTTAAGAAAGAAGTTAGAGAGCAAGAGTCGTAAAATGATCTTGATTGGATATGAAAACACTAATTACAAAATGTATGATCCAGTATCTAAACGAGTTACAGTGTCACGAGATGTTATCTTTGATGAACAAAAAAGACCTGAATTCAGAAAGGATCAGTCTCAAATATTTATAAATGAAGAAGCAGAAAGAATTTGTGATAGCAGAACGCCTTTGCAAGAAATCTCAGATGAGATGAACAGTTCAGGTATTAATATCAATGAGGAAAGCAGCCAGACTGATGATAGTATGCATAGTTTGATGAATGAAAATGATGAGACTTATGAACCTTCACAAGAACTGAATTTAGATGACATTGAAAGGTCAAACATTACACTACGACCAAGAAGAAATCAAATATTTGAAGCAAATATAATGGAATTAGACATTCCTGTCAGTTATGATGATGCCATTAAAAGTCAAGAGTCTAAATTATGGCTAGAGGCTATAAATGAAGAATTGGAAGCTCACCATAATAACAACACCTGGACATTTGTTGATAGAGAGAACCAGAGGACTATCACATCAAAGTGGGTTTTCAATATAAAAAGGAACCAAGATGGTGAACCAGAACGGTACAAAGCTAGACTCTGCGCCCGTGGCTTTACACAGATCCAAGGCATAGATTACAGTGAAATTTTTGCACCCACTACAAGATATGAGTCAATAAGAATATTGCTTTCTATTGCTGCTGAATATAATTGGAAAATAAGACAATTTGATGTGAAAACAGCTTTTCTATATGGAGAGTTAGAAGAAGATTTGTTCGTGGAAGTACCAGATGGTGTAAAAGCACCTAATAATAAAATATGCAAGTTAAACAAATCACTCTATGGCTTGAAACAAGCATCTCGCTGTTGGAATAGCAAGTTTACAGATTTTATGGTAAAATTTGGTTTTGTGCAGTCGCAAGCTGACAATTGTATATTTGTCGGTAATTTCAACGATATCAAGGCCTGGCTTATATTGTATGTTGACGATGCATTGGTTATGTCTGAATCCAATATCGTTTTAGATCATATATTAAATTATTTAAAAAAGGGTTTTGATATAAAAGAAATGAATCTAAATAAATTTGTTGGATTGGAAATTTTGAAAAATGATCAATGTATCTGTATTAGTCAAAACAATATATAGAACAAATCTATATAAATAAAAATGAATTGATGTTCGTTAGTCTGATTAAAACTCCAGAACGGCTGGGCCGATTGAGCTAATTTTGGTTTTAAAATGTTTGTCGTAGGCCAGGGTAGGTCTAAACGGTGAGCAAATAAGGAAAAATTGCGAGAAAGATAGAGTAAAACGACAATTCCATTTTCCCTTATAAAAGTTGACCACTTACTTTCTGTCAAACATTTGACGGTATTTGTAGTCTCGGTTCCACTCGAATTGAAGAACGCATTAAAACAAGACTTTTGAATCGACAACATAATATCAACTTTGCTCATAACATCATGTATTTAAATTTCAAAATATAAAAATAATGACGAATGACGATTGACTCGATATTGCCCACAGATTAGTAAGAGTATATCTAATATTGCCCAAAGATAATGAATTCAAATTAATAAATATGTTCCACGGGGACTTACTTTTCAATATTTTTACACTTTATTGTTTTTTGAGAGCCTAGGATAAAATATGGCACGACTCAGTCATATATTTTTGCTCTAAATATGTTGTTTTTTATTTGTCGTCGTCGCTAATGGTGGAATTTGAATATTTGTTATTTTTTTTTGTTATAATTATCAAATGCAATAAAATTAATGATTTAATTTAGTAGATTTTTGGTATAATTTTTTTTTTTAGTATATTTCAGTACTGGCAACAGAATGTTACCGATTATAATGTAGCATTCGTCACATCTTAGTAGTATTTTATTACAACCTGGACAGTTATTATTCTGTTAGTTCTGCCGTTCCATCCACTTATTACAAAAGGGACAATGCATTTTAAGGAGTTAAACTATAAGTTCACTATAAGTTCTGTTTTTACATTTGAACAATCTTTTCTTCAAAAGTTAGGTGACAGTGACACTGACAGTATTGCCAGATTACTAAACTACTATTAGGCCGCCCCAACACGAAGTTCACCGGGTCATCTATATTAAATAGATATTTTAGAGATAGACATTTGGATCATGGAAATCGGACGGAGGAGGCGAACCTGGTGTGCTGTTAGGAACCAGCTCAGGTTCGATCATTTAAAAAACTTACTTCTTAAAGGACACGGTCGTATCGTGCCCCAGAGTCGTTTTATGTTTGATTAAAGAAAAGCATTAAGAGACTTGACTATATCATTTTTCAAAAAAAATATTGAATTTTTAATACAATATTGTTTATTTACTTTGCTTTTATCTAGCGGCATATAAATCTACAAAAAAATAGGACAACGATTGAATACAATTTCCTGTCCCCAACAATTGTTGTGTTTGGCAAAAAAGAGCGGTTTCGAGCACTTATTAGCAAACTGACGACCGCTTAACGAAATGGCATATTGTGTCATACTGTGTCATAGAACAGGCAGTTAGTTAAATAAGTAAGCGCTCGCAATCGCTATTTTAAGAAGGAAAATGACGTTTGCCTCCCATGGGTACTAACCTTTAAACCTACTAACCTCTTCCTAAAACTTGAAAAAAAAACTGTGACAAGGAACTTATTTTCGTTGGCTATTGTTTGCGTCATCGTAATTTTCACGCGTTACGCACCCTAGCGGGGCAGTTTTCTATGTTTTAGTTTTAGTGGCCTAGATGGCGGTTTTTCGACACAGATGGCGCTATGATCTAGAAAGACCTGTTCTAAATAGTGTGCAAGAGATTGACCCCACACATTTTATTTCGTTTCATGTGAAAACCCCGCTATAAGCCGTAATTATATTATTTTAAAAGGCGAAGAAATGAACCCATAAAATTATTTTTGGTCGTGACGCATGGATTTTTACTTTTGGGGCAAGCAATGTATGGCGGGTCGACCGTGTCCTTTGGAAGTGACGAATTTCCGTTTTTATATCAATTTGTGCTTTACTTGAATTTTCTGTATTTTTGTCATATTAATTCGTTTTGTTCGGCTTAAGTTTTAACTACATTTTACATAAATCTAAGTAAGTGGTACGAAGTTCACCGGGTCATCTAGTTATTAATAAATTTAATATGCATACAGCACACCCATGTAACACACCTGTTGATGTAAATGTTCAAATATGCAAAGAATCTGATAATAATCAAATTAATTATCCCTACAGGGAAGCCATAGGGTCCTTATTGTTTTTATGTACTGCAACCAGGCCAGATATTTCGTATGCTGTTAATTTGTTAAGTAGATATGTAAACAACCCTAGTTCAATTCACATTGCACAACTCAAGCGAATAATTAGATATCTTATTAAAACAAAGAATTTATGTATAAAGTACCAAGGTCATGAAAACTTAATAGGATATTCAGACTCAGATTTTGCTGGGGATATTGACACAAGAAAGTCAACTACAGGTTATATTTTCATGTTAAATGGAGGGCCAATATCTTGGGCTAGTCAGAAACAATCTTGTGTCGCCTTATCAACAACTGAGGCTGAATTCATGGCTGCTTGTGAAGCTGCCAAGAATATTTTGTGGTTAAAAATTTTTTTTAAAGAGATTAATATCAGTCAAGATTGTACAACTTTGTGTATGGATAATCAAAGTGCAATAAAGTTAATCAATAATCCAGTGTATCATAAAAAGACAAAGCACATTGATGTTAAGTTTAATTTTATTAGAGAAAAAGTCAAACAGAAATTTATTAATATACAGTATGTACCAAGTTCTGATAAGCTGGCTGATATTTTTACTAAAGCTCTCCCTACTCTCAAATTTGAACACATCAGAGATGCGATAATGTCTAACATGTAGGATTTTTTTTATTGTATTACATGTTGGAAACATATTTTTTATGTAATATAAATTTTAGTGGGAGTATTGGGATAAAAATTAATATTCTTTATCTGTGGCGGTTTCCGCTCTGTATGTACTCACTCGCCCTGTGCGATTTCCTCTCTCTGTGTCATGGCGTCACGTTAGAATGTGTTTTTGGATTTTCTTTTTCAATAAATAGTGTTCAAATCATCAAGAATTCTTGTTTATTCGTTTAACCCGAAGTGTAACAACGAACAGGTTTCTTGTAGATTAAAGTTGCATTCTAACTGGTTCCTACCGATACAAAATATATCATCCAAATATATTACAGATATTAGCTTTTTTTGTGATCTTAAGAGTTCCATTACGGGTTTCATAAGCTTGGTGAAAACATATGGAGCTGTACTTAAGCCAAACGGTAAACAGTTAAATTCGTAAAGGGTGCCGTTGTAATTAAAGCGAAGATATTTTCTGTGGCATTTTGCTATGTTTAGAAAGAAATATGCATCTTTTAGGTCCACTGACCCCATGTAGCATTCTTTGGTAATTAATTTAATAGCCGTCCTATAGTCTTCCATTTTGAAATGGGAAGTCTGTATAAATTTATTTAATAATTTTAAATTTAGGATAAATCGCTTATCACCGTTTGGCTTAGGTACAAGAAATATACTCGATACGAATTCTCCGTTTTCATGGCAAGATTCTGAAATTGCATTAATGCTTAATAATTTTTCTATTGCTTTAGTATATTCGAGGTGTTCTTGTTCTGATTTTGGAATGGTACAAGGACTATCAGAACGAAGAGGAGTAGATACAAATGGAATGCAATATCCTCTTATCCACGACAGAATGACTTTATCGTTAGTAATTTTAGACCATTGTGAGTAGAAATATTGCAATCGCCCAGCATATTGGGTTACCTGCGGGTCTATCGGCGATAGTTCCTCTTGCCTGGCGACGGCGCTCTCGGCGGAGGAGGAGGACGCGTATACGACGTTGTCGCACGCGTCTGGCGCCCTCGGTCTGACGGTCGTCCTCTCGATGACTCGATTCTGTTCGGTGGTTTCCTCTGGATAGGGCTCCTGAAGTTTAAATTTCTTCTTTGGTTACTCTTAGGATTAGAGATTTTGCTTGATGACGCAACTGGGTTAGATTTAAGGAGTGTTTCCCCTGTTTTTTGCACGGATTTTGCCGCTTTTAACTTGTCGGCTAAATCCTCGCCAAATAAATATTTGTCACGCCCTGCATTTACAAGGGTGTCGCGTAAACTCGTGTTTATGGAGCTCATGAGTATACTGCGTCGCGTTTTTGTCCCCGCATTGTGACTGTCGCATAATATGCGACATGCGTCGCTGAGCGGTTGAATAAGTGTTTGTTTTGATGTCTCGTTTCGAATTATAAGCTCGAATACTTCTGACAGAGCGGCTAGAGCTATCCCGATTTGATTTTGTTTCTGCATAATAGTTGCATCCCTTTTGGCTAAGACATCCGGTACAGCGGCTTTAGCTTCAGGATTCAGTTCAGGTGCCAAGAGCAATTTGCAGTTAGCTGGTATAAGGTATTTTTTCATAATTGGATCCTTGGCTTCCTTAGAAAAGCCTTTTAATAGTATATCTTGCCAACGGGTAGCTATATGCGAGTGGATATTTTTTCCCAGCGCCAAATCCGCTTGTGGAGCTTCACCCAGGATCTGCAAGATGTCATCGCCGAGGTCAGCTTCGATAACTTCTTGGTTTGAGATATTCGTGGCGTTGTTGTCTGCTGCTGTCGAGGGCCCAGGTTCTGGCAGAATAAGGTCCACGCGTGGTTCTTGAGGGTCACCTTCGCGCGACGATGTTGGTGGCAGTGGAGATAGCAGACTCGGCATGTCTAGTATATCACCCCGGTGATCGATTGGTGAAGCTCTCGGCGTGACAGGCGGTGATGGCGTCAGCGAGGGCAAAACTTGCATCTCGATTTCTGAATCTGCGTAGCAAATATATCGAGGATTAGGTTTGAGCTTAAAGTCGAAACTTGACATTTGTTTCCAATGAAGGAATAAACCGCCAACGACGGTGGTTGGATCAAAAACTTAACCGCCAACGACGGTAGTTTGTGTTGAAAAATAAGCCGCCAACGACGGTTATTTTTAGGTAAGGTATCGAAAATGTCACCGACATTTATTGGTAAAAACACTCACTTTAGGTAATTCACTCGCGAACATGAAAAAATATGCACTTACCTTCATCATCTGATGAAATCACGCGCCTCCGACGCCTTAGTTTCCTCTCCAATTTCTTGATTTTCTTCGAAATCCTTGCTTCTTCCTCTTCTCGTTTCCTTTTATTACCCATAACTTAACACTTTTTAGACACTGTTAAATTATGAAACGCGGGTTATAGTTTACGTGCGCAGGCTACGGCGAGATAACACAGAATGACGATTGAAAATGTCGGAACGTTCCACCACCACACCCAGACGGAGCGGGGGTAACAGAGTTGCCATAGTAAAAAAAAAAAAAAAAACTTTAAACTTATCTGTGCAAAGGCTTACGGTAGATGGCGCTACTACAATATGTTAAACCTAAATCACTCTCTTTCGTCCCACCCATAAATTTCGGCACATTCTTCAATTTTATTCACCCACATAAGGATAGTTTGTTCTTTGGAAAGTGGGTCAAACTCTGGGATTATATTCGTATTAAATGTCAGCTTGGGCTTTTCCGAACTTTTAACCTCTCTTAAAATTGACAACACTTTATCAAGTAAACTATTATCCCTTTCACTTTCTACACTGTCTAAATTAGTATATCTACGTCTCTTAGAGCAACTAGCCTCATCATTCTTGTAAGTAATATTATTTTGACTCACCGACTGATGATCTTCATATAATCGTTTGGTTGCAGCTGCTCGGTTGTGTCCACTTCTGGTTTCTATTCCTGATGTCCTGGTTGTATCCAAAATTACAGACCCGGATTGCGTGCCTCGCAGTTTCCTTCTTCCTCCCTCGCCATTTTGATTTTCCCGCCCAGCTCCTTCACCATCACTTAACTCTTTGCCTCGAGTTATCCTGTGATATTCATCCTCATTACTATTTTTGTCACTCAATCCTAAGTCCTGGATTATCCTGTGACTTTCCTCATCATCCGAGTCATTCAACCCTCTACCTTGGGTTATCCCATGACTATTTAACGGTATATCCTCACCGTTGTCCTCCATTGAATTTGTCGTTTTGTGGACGTAGCGAGAACAATGTATTTTTCTCGTGGATCCCACTTCTGACCTGACGGGATCAGGTCAGTTATGAAATCAAACGCTGTAGAAGCTTTCCTCGTTGCTTTATTTTGCTTTATTTTATTGTCGTCGTTTCATCGATGCTTTGCGTAAAAACAAACGGTCTTCTAATCATTTAACTGACACAGAGCTGCATGATAGTCTCATTTGCACCTAGTAATCAACCAATTTTGACCATAGATTTAACTAATGACACACCTTCTAAAGGTATTACTAAGTGCAGCAAAAATAAGTTCAAGAAATATGTTAGAATAAACCGTTTCATAAAAAAGACTAAAAAATTAATCAAACACCAAAAATCCTTATATACTAAAGTAAAATACATCAATGAGCGGAGACAACTTGGAGATGAACTGGATATGTATTCATTAATTTTAGAACAAAATGTAGTGATAGGATGTAAAATATTTATATGATACTCGTATATTGTAACACTTCAACCTCTAATGTTATTTATTATTCAGTGAAATTGCAATGTTATAAAAGATATTAGCTTTAATAGGATATCCGGTGGACAGTAGCGCCATCTATTCTTTCCCTTTATATTATTAAATAAATCTAACCGGATATCCTCTTAACAGCGCCACCTTTAAGAGTTTACTGTAAAATAATAATTCCATCGGATGTCTGTCATGCAGCGCCATCTTTATTTAATTTGTTAATTATTTAATACGGATTTCCGGCTAGCAGCGCCACCTATAAATTGTATTTGTTAAAGTACTAGGAAATATTCTAATATGAAGGGATATCCGCTTAGCAGCGCCATCTGTAATACTTTGTTTCTTAGTATAAAAGCGCATGCAAGCTAGAAATAGTTCAGTGACCATCAGTCTTCAAGAGTGTTCATTAGTGACCATCAGTATTCATTGAGAGTTCATTGCGTGTCCATTAGAGTTTAGTGTTCGTTAGTTTATTGTGAAATATCAAGAAATATATTCCTTTTATGTGACTTTGTGAGTTTCTTTGTGCATCGGACTTAACAAGTCAGTGCGTGGGATGGAAGAGCATGTGTAAATGCTCTTCGAAAATTACCAACGTCCACCATGAGCCGAGAACTTGTACGGCTTTTTCATCGGCAGAAGAAGATACTGTATCATAATGTTACGGTAAAATATACTGGAGGAGCTGATCAAACCGAAGATGGAGGCAACGCCACAAGGAAATACCAGGCAACAAGTAAAACCCAGCCACCGCTGGGCCATGGCATGGCTATAGCAGGGCCATGAACCCAAAGCGAACTTAACATATACAAGGTACGAAAGCATACAATACTCAGAAATCAGAAACATTTATTTGCTTTAAGCATGGTATTACAATAATGTTAGAACCTACAAGTAGGTTCTCGTGTTCAACTTATTATGTAATGCAAATCTATACACAGTAACATGAACACTTTATTTATTCATATAAATTTTCATTTGCTGAATAAAAGCATTTAGTCAGAAGCAGTGCATGTAATTATATTTTAAACAATGGTGATGACAGAACTTTAAAACTATTTTAGTATTTTAACTGTTTATTAAATGTAAGCAAAACAGAATTAATATCACAAATCAATTTAACACAAACTCGGATAACAGAATCATTACCTTTTCTAAAGAAAATACCCAAAATTTTGTTAGCGTTTTATGATGAAAATTTATTTCTGTTCACACATGGTTACATCGGCTGGAGTCTCTGCAGCAATTTCGGTTTGAAAAGGATGATGCTGTCCGACTACATCACCGTCAGCCTGGAACGCGCTTCTGTAGTTTGGAGACCAATAAGACTTCAACATCAGGAAGAGTACAAGCTTCATAACTTGGTGACAACCTCCAAGCAAATAGATGAATGGTACTGAACATTTGTTTTAAGATATGGTAATTTAAACAAAATGATTCCACCAGTAGGGACTTTTACTTTTACTAGTAGCTTATAGACAAATTGGTTAAATCTTAGAGGTATAGTGTTAAAAGCATAATATTGACGATATATCATTTTTGCTTATTACAAGTTCTACTGAGGAAGAAAATGTTTTAAGTAATTGATTCCTTATGTTGTAAATGAATATGTTAGATCTTATAAAGTGTTAAAAGCATAATATTAAACATAAAGGATTTTTGCTAGACAAGAGTTCAAAGAAATAAATTCAAATAATAGATTCTGCAATTATTTTGCTTGATGATCAATATGCTAGACCTTGCAAAGTGTTAAAGGCATTATGTTAACGATAATATAATACTTTTGCTAAATAAGAGTTTGAAGAAAGAGAAATAGAAAAGTGTTTAAAATAAATTTTACAATCCATTTTAATTTATTAGTTCTAAATGTTTTTATACAAGTATCATAGACTATTGTACTTAAAGTTTACAGTGATAATCTTTCCTATGACAATTAAGTTTTAAAAAAAAATAATATTCAGTTTCTTTTATTTAAGACTAGCGGTCGCCCGCGGCTCCGCCCGCGTGGATGTCAGTTACCGCTGCAAAAAGCCTACCCAGGAAAGACACGGTCAGCAAACAAATGATTCCCATGTCAATTCACAGACACCGACACTAACTTCGACGAAGCAGTCACTATCCGCAGGCTGAACAGATTTTCTTTCTGTGGGTGTTAGTTGTTAAGTCCCGGAGTGCAACCCGTTGTTTTAGGATAGAAAACTTAAGCTATTATTGTAGAGCTTCTCTATACACAACATTTGACGTTACATTATTTTCTGGTAACAAAATATACTGATGCTCGGGAGCCTCGACCCCATGCGTAAAACATTCTTTTCGTAAATAAATTCCTACTAATTTGAATGTTTGGCACAGGGATTTGTTTATCGTGAGTGCGAAAGAAATTTTTACTGAAAATCGCGCCGCGCGGGTACCTTACTCATAGATCTAAACTCCCCCTCCCACACGCTCACCGGGCCTTGGTAAAGCCTACTTCGCAACGGGCCGGCCGTGCAGCAGAAATCGTAATATGTATTTTAATTTCGCTATAACTTCAGAACCAAACGTCCAATTTAATATCGCTATAACTTCAGAACCAAACGTCCAATTTTAATCATTTACAGACCAAATATTATTTACATTAACTTTACTTAGTGATGAAATAATTAATTTTGATAAGGATTAATAGCATGAGTAAAATAAACGCGTTTAAATGTAGTCCAAAAAATAATCAAGATTTTTCAATAAAAAAAATGGTTCTTGTGCCTCACCCGACATAGATAGGTATACCTCTATGTCGCGGACTTTTTTGTGGATATTTATAAGATCTACAATTACTTAGAACATTTTATGGTTCTATATTTAATAGTTTAGGCAGGGTACGCAAAATAAGTAACTGTTTTGGTTGATTTTTTACACGTTGTGTCCGAAAAACCCTAATATCTTACGGAACCCTATTTTTGTTCAAAATTAAATATATCCTATATTACTCGTGGATAATGTAGCTTTCGAATGGTGAAAGAATTTTCAAAATCGGTCCAGTAGTTTATGAGCCTATTCATTACAATCAAACACACAAACAAACAAACAAAGTTTTCCTCTTTATAATATTAGTGTAGAAGTGTAGATGTAGAAGTGTAGATAGATAAAAATTGTTTACTATAGTTATATTGTTACAATCTTGTTGAATATTTTGAATTTAGAAAATAATGATACGATAAAAATATTATATCACAATACATCTAGTTTTATCAAATAACGATCTGTGTAAATGTTAGTAAATGAAAATATGGGTGTGTTCCCTAGGATAGAAAAAACCGGTTAAGTGCGTGTCGGACCCGCGCACTGAGGGTTCCGTGCCACCCTTAACTGAATTCAGGGTCCACTTACTTTCACTTAACGAAAACATCACAATATATTGCGACAGCAAAAATAACTTTGTTTTTCATAGTGTTTGTATGAAAGACAAAGTTATATTTGCGGTTGATAAAAATGTGCAATATCTCAAAAACTACTGGTTCGATCTCCTTCAAACCAATTTTCGTTGCAAGTTTTTGTTGAGATCTACATCATATATATTTTTTCAAAATTTTCACTTTCTTAGTTCAAAAGTTAGAGGGGGGGGGGGGACGCCCATTTTACCACTTTGGAAGCGTCTATATCTCAAACCTTACACTTTTAGAAAAAATGGTTTTTGAAACCTCAACATCATTTTGAAAGACCTATCCATAGACACCCCACACGCATATGTTTGAGTAAAAAAAATTTTTTAGGTTTTAGTTTCATGTATAGGAGCCCCCCCTTAAATTTTATTTTTTCTTACTTTTTGTATCTGAATCGGAAAGCGGTAAACAAAATACACCTACCTAACAAGTTTCATCTATGTAATGTTTCAGAATAAAGTGGCTGTGACATACGGACGGACGGACGGACGGACGGACGGACGGACGGACGGACAGACGGACAGACAGACAGACAGACAGACAGACAGACAGACAGACAGACAGACAGACAGACAGACAGACAGACAGTCTACGCGTTAAGAAGCGCTTGCAAAATTCAACAGGCCTGTTAATGTGACGGTGGCCGAGTGGTATAGGCATACGCCCGGATTGCGTAAGACACGGGGTTCAATTCCTCGTCTGTCACAGGTTCACAGTTGTCTTTTTACAAGTGCAATTTATATTATTAAGTTTGTATGGTGACAAAACACTATAAAAACAAAAATAAACTATAAATTGGCTTTCATCATCTTAACTGATTGTTAAAATATTTGTAAAAATATTTTCCTTCAGATATTGTGAGAGCAATCTCACAACATTGATGATGTCACGCAGCCTACGCGTTAAGAAGCGCTTGCAAAATTCAACAGGCCTGTTAATGTGACGGTGGCCGAGTGGTATAGGCATACGCCCGGATTGCGTAAGACACAAGGGTTCAATTCCTCGTCTGTCACAGGTTCACAGTTGTCTTTTTACAAGTGCAATTTATATTATTAAGATAGGCACTTTCTTACACTCTAATAGTGACTCTATTTGTGATTTTTGTACTTGTCGGGGAATAGAGTTTAGATTTTCTCCCGCGTACGCTCCTCATTTCAATGCCTTGGCCGAAGCAAATGTCAAATCTGCCAAATTTCATCTCCATAGAATCTTAGGTCAATCTCATTTAACGTTTGAGGAGTTGACCTCTGTTTTTGCGCAGATTGAAGCTATCCTAAACAGCCGGCCCCTATGTCCTCTGAGCCCTTCGCCTAACGATTTCCAGCCTCTCACCCCTGCTCACTTTTTGATTGGTAGGACGCTGACATCGCTGCCCTCGCCATGCTTCGTGGACGAACCGACCCATCGCTTGGATCGCTATCAACGCATGGAACAACTAAAACAACACTTTTGGAACCGTTGGTCCACCGAATACGTCGCCGAGTTACAACAGCGAACCAAATGGAAGGTTAAATGTAGAGATCTGAAACTTGACGATTTGGTTTTGATAAAGGAGGAGAATATGTCACCCCTTTGCTGGAAGCTTGGTAGAGTCAGTAAACTCTATTTCGGATCAGACGGAGTTCCCAGAGTGGCTGACGTGAATACTACCAAAGGCACACTCAAACGAGCGATCAATCGTCTATGTCTACTTCCCATCGCAGAAAGCCAAGAAGGTTGAAAGCTGCCATTAGAGCTTTCAACGGCCGGGAGGATGTTAACGCCCCTAAGCCAATGAGACGGCGGGCCGATCACGCCATATATCATCGACCAATCAGAAGCCTCCACGCCAGGATCACGCCACCACCGGACCCGAAGGCGCCGACGGCGCCCGCACATCGACCACTTCGCTTTGCGCCACGGCTCCATTAGCATCTTTTCTTCGTCTTTACTATAGTCTGTAATACCCATTGTAAAATGGTCAGTAAATAATTTCTAACGCTAAGCCTTCTCTCATTTTTCCATCCGTGTCTTGTTCCTATCATGAACAAGTAATGTTACGTAATGTATCATCCTGTTCATAATGTTTACGTTTTCAACAATGCATTCCTTGACCTTGCCGCCTCCACGCGTTCCGCACCGTAGCCAATCTAAGGCAGTCCACGTGGATCTCTAACCAATCATGCGCTAGCGCAATCCTTTGTGACGCCCACCGCCTCGCCCCTTTCTATTCATGCGTAAAATAAGGTCAGTAGTGCTAGACAGCCGAGTGAATGACCCGCGCGTAGTGCTCGTTACAGGATGTTTCGTACTAAATTGTGCTGATATCTTCTTTAATGTGTTAGGCTTTGAAATCTTAATAATAACCAAGTTTTATTTAACGAATGACATGTAGTTATTGGATACTTTAAGTGGCCTTCGGCTGTAAGACGGTTAAAAAAGCACGGTGTATAATATTTATTCTTTACATCAAACATAACTCAACATCAATCATACAACACGTATCAATCACTCTTGTGGATGGCTCGAGTGAATGGTTTTAAATTTTGACTGGCTACATTTCGCCAGCGGGGGGGAGTAATGTTAGAACAACCTGTCTATTCCTTGACCTTCCCTCCTATTCAAAATTCCCGCCTATAAACAAGAAGTTTCTGGAAGCCGGATACTTCAACCGTGGGAAAAAAGTGAATGAACATGAGAATGACCGCTAAAATACGCGTCATTCGTTCACCATTCTCAATCAAGCACTCTCGAAAATAATCTCCAAGCGGCCGGCTGCACGTGCTTAAAATATCACCAAAACCTACAAAAACCATCAGTGTGTGAGTGGTGTGAACAATATTCATCGTTCAAGAAGGAAACTACGAACGGCTACACCAAGGACCGCATCCAAGGCAATTTTCCTCCAACCATCACGTAAGTCCTTCTAACCTTTGATCTCACCAACTTACAACCTGAATTTCCTAAGGGGTTTTACAGTCTATATCGAAGGAATCATCATTTAAACCCTAACACACTTCTTTTTGTTAAGTACCAGCTGTAATTTTGCTCAGTTTACTTTTATTTTATTTTATTTTTTTTGTATTTTTCTGTTAAAGTACCAGCTGTAATTTTTCTCATTTTACTTTTTTTTTTTATTTAGCACCGGCTGTTAACTTTTCAGCCTAACATTTTTTATCAAGCACCGGCTGTCAATTTTTTCAGCCTACTTTTTTTTTTGTATCAGCTACCTTATACCATAGGCATTACTTTAGTACGAACTGACGATTCCAGTATGCATAAACATATTTTAACCATTAAGATATTTTTTTTTTAATCTGCGCGTTGGTTAGTATTATCTTTCCCAATTTTGCATTGAGTACTACTGGTATTGTCAGTTTATTACTAACTGTTGTTGTTGTTTTAAATTAGCAAATAAATAATAATAGGTTGGTAACTGTAAACTTCTCATTAATACTTTTCAAACTACTATATAATTTATTGCAAGCTACGGTACGTAAATATTTTATGGAAAAATATCTTAATACGACTACCTCCTTACTAGTTTGATCATTTTTTAAGTTATAATACAATAACTAGTTGTGTAACACACCTACAATTATGTAAACTAATACATTAGTTTTACTACCAGACAATAGATGGCGCTTTTCATTATTAGCTTGCGGTGACTAAGTTTTTGTACAATAGCATAAGTGATCAAACATTAGTTTCGCCCGTTGTCAACAGATGGCGCTGGCCATTTGTTGTAAAATTTGTAGTCGATGTTGCTCGAAGTACGGGCGGAAGGACACGACGTGACGTCACCGTCAGTAAAAGTCCGAAGTGCGAAGATAGGAGTTTATTCCACAGTTTTGAGGTACAAAAATATAGGGTGCGGACCGAGCAGCGAACAGGTTCGAGCTCAGTGCCTTACAGACTCAAAAATATGGGATTATTAGACGCCCAAGATGGTAAAAACCAATAAGGTGCTCTTCTAGGAACCCAAAGTATCCACTACAGTATTGGAGAGACTAGACGCCCAAGATGGTAAAAACCAATAAGGTGCTCTTCTAGAAACCCAAGAAATGGATTGGATTACATGGTTGGAGTACTTCTCAACTACGCATAAAGTCAGTAGAGTACTTATGCTACGATACAAAAACATATTCAGCGCGAGCTAATTATGGCCAGCGCCATCTGTTGACAACGGGCGAAACTAATGTTTGATCACTTATGCTATTGTACAAAAACTTAGTCACCGCGAGCTAATAATGAAAAGCGCCATCTATTGTCTGGTAGCAAAACTAATGTATTAGCACAGAATATATAATAGTACTACATACAGAACGGACACTCACCTCCCCTCCTTAGTCTGACTTACTTCACTATCGCGCCGGAATTAGGGATCTCATTAGGTGACCGCCTAGCGGGCATGGCACGCGCATGTTTGCGACGTTAGCGGAAGTACAAAGTTTTGTGTACGAGAGATGCCTTAGTACTGTGCAGTGTACGGGTGTCTTTCTTTCTCGAGAAATGACTCTGATAGAAGCTTTTTTCTATTCCCAAAAAGATGAGAGATGGGAAGTAACTTCATACAAAATATGCAACTATAACCTATTCTAACTATTCAGTGAACAACTTTAAAAACGTTAGGTAAAGGTAACATTGTACATAATTATGTGTAGTTAGGAAATTATAATTGTATTATTTATGTGATCAGTGAAATCAGGTGTTGCTAAGGTAGATACTATCTTTTTATTACTCCACGATATCACGTGAATATGACATTACGAAAATTAGTACTCGTTACGTTGTTTACTAAACTAAAGTAAATTATTTACGTTGTTTAGGTATCTGTTTATTTAAGTGAAAATAGCTATGATCGGTGCGGTGTAACGGACTTTGTCAACCCTTATGGCACGCACACAAACGCAGCGTCTGTGCAACACGCTGTCTGTCAATGTATGGCCAAAATGAAAAGTTTCTTCCGAGTGTCCGGGCTGTGGTATTAGTTTACATAATTGTAGGTGTGTTACAGTTGATTATTAAGTAGTATTACTGTCGGCAACTCAATGCAATGAAGTGGGTTAAAATCTTACGGTCCAATAGGCCGCCGGCGGCCGCGTAAACAAAAGACTGACAAAAGAATGCTGATAACCACATCCGTTGTGAATTGCCGAATATTATTCAATTTCAAAATAATACGAGTGAACAAGTCCCAAAAAGCCCACAGAAAGGAACCCCAAATGAAACTAAGGTTCCGATAGCAAGACAAAATTTATTTGTTCGTAAGAACATATAAGAAAACACGTAAACGAATCGTCACCGCGGGTTAACCCAGTACAGCGCCATCTAGCGACTGTTTTCGGAACTTAACTCTTAAGCTTAAACATTGAACATTCCGCCCGACATGGACGGAGTACTTAAAAATAACAGAACATAGTATTAGAACAATACTTAGCAAAAAAAAAGGTACAATTAAATCTTTAACAGAACATAAATATTTGTAACATTAGGTTGGTAACATTAGTACACTTAAAATATCTTATAGACAAACACAAACATTGTACTTACTTATTTAATAATAGGTACATTTATTTCTACAATGGGAAAGCTTTTGTACACAAATAACGAACACTAATCATTATCTTTGATGGGTAGAATAATTAATTTTGAGACAGGCCTTTTAATCAAATTATCTTTGTATTTTGAGGTAACAACTCGGATAACATTGTCCGAGCCAGTATATTTATCAGTGATGCGTCCATAGAGCCATTTTGCTGGGGGGAGATCATCTTCTTTGACCAAAACAACATCACCAATTTCCGGTTCCTTAGCTTGGGTATTCCACTTATATCGGTGCTGCAGTTGCGTCAAGTACTCTTGGACCATTCTTTGAGTTAGATGCCATCGTTTAAGAGTACTAATATTTGAACTTTCATAATTAACTTCAGGAACAAGTACCAATGGCTCACCTACTAAGAAATGACCCGGTGTCAGTGGGCAGGGGTCCTCAGGGCTACACGATATTTGTGAAATAGGCCGAGAATCGAGACACGCTTCTATTTGTGACAAGGTTGTTGTCATCTCTTTAAAGGTAAGCGTGCTATTTCCGATCACCCTCTTCAAATGATGTTTGGTTGACTTTATTCCACTCTCCCAGAGCCCTCCAAAATTTGGAGAGCGGGGAGGGATAAAGTGCCAGCTAGTGTGGTTCGACGCCAACCAACTAGCGATCTCTATTGCGACATTCGATCTTTCCTCACCAAACAACTGCTTTAGTTCACGGGCACTACCAACGAAATTGGTGCCGTTATCGCTCCATAGGCCCGCTACATGACCTCGTCTGGCGACAAATCTTTTAAAGGCTGCCATAAACCCTTGCGAAGTCATGTCACTGACAACTTCAAGGTGAATGTGAATGTGAATGTGTCGAACTTACAATGAGCTAATTCGCAGTGGTTGGGATATCGATGTGTTCAACAATAGGTTCTCCACATTTAAGAAAGAAATCTCACTAATTCTGGGGGCCGAGGCATCTTCTGCCTCACACAGTAATAAGTAGTGTAATACCTGTGTTTTTGTGTCTTTACCTTGTATGTTAAACTTTCTCAAATGTATCTGTTTGTTTGTAAATCATGTTGTGTACACTAATCTTAGGTTGCCGTCTAGTCTGATACTGTATTATCAATGTAAGCTATGCATGTCTGACTGTAATCTGTAAGTGTACCTGTAATCAATAAATCAATAAATAAATAAATGGCTTTTGTCGACATACAAATAAACAAGCAGATATATCCCTTCATGGAGCGATGACCACGACCCTTTGAAACCCTAATGTTGATTGGACCCGCGTAATCTACACCGCTTTTGAGAAAAGGTCGATGTGCAGTGACTCTAGATACGGGTAATTGACCCATATAAGGTTGAGTAGGTTGAGCAGAGTATCGGAGACAAGTCACACATTTTCTTACAAATTGTCTCACGAGACTCTTAGCGCCAACGATCCAATATTTGCTCCTTAAATAGTTTAACATGAGCTGGGGACCGCCGTGTAAAGTCATTTCGTGAGCCTGGCTTATCAAGAGATAAGTGAAATGTGACTTGTGGGGTATGATTATAGAATGCTTCATATCATCTTTGATGCGCGAGGGTAAAGAAAATACTGTCGAAAGGTGATCTCAATTTTCTGGGATCCCTAAGAAAAGAAGACGGTACATTTACAAACACAGACCAAGAAACCTGCACGGTTTTACTAGAAACCCACTTCCCAGGGTGTGAAATCGCGCCAGATCCAGAATGGCCAGAAGAACTCCTAGAGACACCAACATCACAGGAATGGGAAGTTGCAACCAAAATCGTGACAGCGGACAAAATCACCTGGGCCCTAAAAAGCTTCCAACCATTCAAATCTGCGGGACTAGATGGGATTTTCCCAGCCCTTCTGCAATGGAACTCGCAAGATATCATCACCTACCTATTACCAATATACAGAGCCTGTATAGCATTCAAATACATACCAAAGCTATGGAGAGAGGCAAAGATAGTCTTCCTACCTAAGCCCGGTAAGGCAGACTACACGCTGGCTAAATCCTTCAGGCCAATCAGCCTAACCTCATTTCTTCTGAAAACGCTAGAAAGACTGGTGGACAGATATCTAAGAGATAAGGTGCTTAGAAACATAACACTTCACCCACAGCAACACGCATACAGGAAAGGCAGATCGACAGAATCAGCACTACACATGGTAGTGCACAAAATCGAGTCAGCCATCAACAACAAATCATCAACACTGGCCGCTTTCATTGATATAGAAGGGGCTTTTGACAAAACCATGCACAACAGCATCAACCATGCCCTAAGAAAACTAAAGGTAGAACCAGTAATAACAAAATGGATAAACGAGCTGGTCAGCAAAAGGGCAGTCCAAATAACCACACACACTACCACGCGTGCAACAGTAGTCAGGGGATGCCCACAAGGTGGCATCCTATCTCCGCTCCTATGGAACATAGTAGTAGATAGCCTCCTGAGCAAACTAAATGAAAGAGGATATACTACTATTGGATATGCGGATGACTTAGCCATACTGATAAACGGAAACGCGGAAAACCTCCTATGCAGCATAATGCGTGCCGCTTTCCAGATAGTAGAAAAATGGTGTGACGAGCACCAGCTGTCAGTAAACCCGAAAAAGACAGAACTCATCCTTTTCACCAACAAAAGGAAGTTACCAGAACTACAGCTACCAAAACTGTTTAACACCGAATTAGCTCTCTCATCACAAGTGAAATATCTGGGCATCACCTTAGATAGTAAATTGAATTGGGGGAGCCATATCGATGATAAAATGCAGAAGGCCTGTATAGCTTTCTATCAATGTAAGCGACTTGTTGGCAAGAAATGGGGTCTTAACCCAAAGATCACACTGTGGCTATACACATCAGTTATCAGGCCTTCGCTTACCTATGGATCGGTTGTATGGTGGCCCAGAACGCAACTGACCACGATCAAATCAAAACTTCAAAGCCTACAACGTTTAGCAAGCGTCGCAGCCACAGGTTGTATGAGAACCACTCCATCAGCCGCGCTAGAGTTTCTCCTGAATTTAAGACCGCTTCATCTGGTAATCCAGGAGGAAGCAAGGGCTGCTGCCCTTAGACTCAGAGCGAACGGATTATGGAAACAAAACACAGTGACTACACATTCAAAAATCATAGATAGGACTCTGAAAGCAAAACCGCTTTTGGACGCACCTATGGACAGAATACTAGGCCAACATGTCTTCGACAGAAAATACAATATCCAACTCACTGAAGAGCCCAGGGACAGCTCAGGCATAAGGAGGTTCGGATATACACAGACGGTTCCAAAACCTCACAGGGTACAGGAGCTGGAGTCTTCTCGAATGACCTAAATATTAATATATCAACTACTCTTGACAAGCTAAATACAATCTTTCAAGCAGAATGTATCGGCATCACCAGGGCAGCACAGGCGGTTTCAGCCAGAGACGTAAAAGACCAACACATTAAAATCGTCTCGGACAGCGCATCGGTGCTCCAGGCCCTACAAAACAATAGCATCAAATCTGTCCTTATTTGGGAGTGCCATAAAGCACTCCAATCCATAGCAAGCACAAATAAGGTAACCTTGCAATGGATCAAAGGACACAGCAACTCACTAGGCAACGACGCTGCCGACGAACTAGCCAAAAGAGGCTCGGCGACAACAGTATATGGCCCGGAACCATTACTACCTATACCGCAGGCCCAAATAAGAACTTGGCTACGTGCAGAAACCGAAGCAGCACACCAAGCAGAGTGGAGAAATGGTGAAGGTTGCAGGCAAACAAAGAACGCAATTCCGGAAGCTTCGAAAAGGCTTGCCCGCAACCTCATCCGGCTACCAAGAGACAAACTGCGCATGGTTATAGGCACTATAACTGGCCATTGTCTCTTAAACAAACATCTATTCACAATAGGTGTAACAGACAGTCCCCTATGCAGAGGTTGCATGGGGGCAGAAGAAACACCACAGCATGTGCTCATGGAGTGTATGGGTGTGGTGGAACAACGGGCAAACTTTCTCAAATCCCCGGCAACATTCCCAGAGGTCTTTAGCAATCTAGGCAGCTTGCTAGCCTTCTGGGAGAGCCTGGGGTGGTTAGAATGAAAAAAGAAGGACATACGTACAATGGCCCAATCGTGAGGCTAAGTGCGGAAACACCCCAGCCTAACTAACTAACTAATCATCTTTGATGTGAGCATGATTCAGTCTACCACCTACTCTCAAAACTCCATCAGAATCCAAGAACGGACTCAGTGAGGTGAGTTTACCTTTTTTATTTAATTTTCCATTTGTTTTTAAGCTGTTTATTTCTTCACTGAAATGATGCCCTTGACATATTTTTATACAGGTAAGTAAAGCTTTGTTCAATTCCTTTACTGTAAGGACTCTACCTTCATTTTCAGGTTTGTTCCAGCGTAGGACTCGACGACAGTACGACAACACTCTGGTAAGTTTAGACAAAGACGAAAATTTAGAAATCAAGTTATAACCATCAGTAGGTTCACAAGTAGCATGACATTAATTTGATTCTTTGCTTTTTCTCTTCCAAATTTGTATCTGTCACTTCTTTCGAATTGTAGATTAACTTGCTTTCATACAGCCATTTAGGTCCCTCCTTCCAGAGTTGATGCTGCGCACATTCAGATGGCAGCAATCCTCGCGAAGCGCTATCTGCAGAATTATCCTTTGAACCTACGTGTGACCACTGATTTGCATCTGTGATGGTAAGTATCTCAGACACTCTATTTGCGATAAAGGTCTTCCATCTGCTTGGGTGGCTTCTTAACCAGGCTTAAACTATTGTAGAGTCAGTCCAGGCATGTAACTGCGTTTTAGGTACGTCTACCTCTAGTATTTCTGCGACCTCATTCAATAGTTTTGCTAGGAGCACCGCGCCACGTAACTCTAAACGTGAGATGGATACCTGTTTAATCGGTGCCACTCTGGTTTTCGAGGTAATCAAGTGCAGGTGAATGTTCTCGTCCTGGTCAATTATGCGCATGTAGACAACCGCTGCGTATGCGACATTGGAGGCGTCGGAAAAGCCGTGAAGTTCGACGGACTGATTATCTTTACTTGTATTAATCCATCTCGGTATTCGAACGGCTTTTAGACTACTTAAATCATCTCTGAAAGTAATCCAGTCATTAAGAAGTGATAATGGTAGCGCGGCATCCCATTCGATACCGGACAGCCAAAGTCTTTGGATAAATACTTTAGATGCTGTGATAGCTGGAGCTATCCAACCCAAAGGGTCATACAAGCGAGCGATGTCTGAGATAACCTTGCGCTTCGTAACTGGGTGCTCTATAGGGGGAAGCGTAACGATACACCGAAACTCATCACTATCTCTATCCCATGCTAATCCCAGTATCTTTAGCATATCATCTGTTTTCAGCTCTAGATCAGGTCTTTCATCATCCTTTGTCTGTTTTATCAAGTTTGCCAGTTCCTTGCTATTCGTAGACCATTTTTGAAGGGGAAATCCGCCACGATTCAGCATTTTGGTCATCTGTTCATAGATTTCTACTCCTTCAGAAACCGACTGGCAGCCTGTCAACAGATCGTCCATACAAAAATCATTCAGGACTCTAGGACAGGCCAAAGGAAAATGTGGGCCTTCGTCATAGGCTAATTGCTGCAAGGCTCTAACAGCTAAGTAGGGTGCGCACGACAGACCGAAGGTAACTCTTAGGAGTCGGAAATGCTGCAGTTCCGAATCTGGTTCCTCGCGCCACAGTATGCGCTGGAAATCTGTATCCTCCTCCGCCACCTTCACTTGTCTGTACATTTTTACAATGTCAGCGACAAGTGAGATAGGATAGGCTCGCCACCGCATGATTAAATGTCTAAGTTCTGGTTGCAGTGCTGGGCCTACCATTAGTTCACTGTTTAGTGAGACTCCGTTTGAGTCAGTACAAGAAGCATCAAACACTACGCGATTTTTTGTGGTGGTCTTATCTTTTCGTATTATCACAGTCATGATGAGGTATGTAGACGCCGGGTGATTTTGAATCATCAACTACAGCCATATGATTCATGTATAACCTTTGAATAATCAATCTTTAGGTCAGGATTTCTTGACAATCGTTTTTCTAACATAAGAAATCTCTTGTAGGCTATACGCTCTGAATCACCTTGGCTACATAATGGCTCCACAGATTTAAACGGCAATTTCACTATGTAGCGACCTTCCGTGTCTCTTTTTGTAGTTTGAGAGAAGAATTCTTCGCAGAGTTTCTCTTCTTCGCTTAACATCTTGCCTTTGATCGAAGATGGCTCTGCTTCTAGCTCCCAAAATTTCTTAAGCAGGTTGTTGTCACTGTCGTTTAACTGTGTATGCATGTTAATAATAACATTGTGACATTTTTCGTCTTGGCTGACTTGACCAAGTGTTCTGCCAGAGAGAATCCAACCGAGTTTTGTGTTCTGTGCTATTACGGAACCCGGCGAACCCCTGAATAACCCATCTAATAAAATCTGGCTATACACTTCGGCACCTAGAAGCAGATCGATTTTGTTTGGAGTATCAAACGACGGATCTGCCAGAGCCATGGACGAAAATGCTGTAGTTATCTCTACAGAAACATTTCGAGTTGGTAACAATGTCGTTACTTTGTTTAGGACATGAGCGTTGACGGTAATAGAAAATGTGGGATCTAAGCGGGATTGAATTTTAATAAGCACCGTGGATTTTGATGCCACAGTCGTACCTTGATCGCCGCCTAAACCTGATACTATGTTTGTTCCAGGCATCTTTTTAAGACCTAACAATTGCACAGCCGATTATGTGATGAAAGATGCCTGTGAACCCTGGTCTAGTAATGATCTCAGCACCACAGGAGTTCTGAATTTATTGGACTGCACGTATACTAAAGCCGTGGCCAATAGAACTTGACTGTGTGCGTAGGGAAAACAGGTAGTAAAAACCTTGTAATCGTTGGTCTCGCTTGAAGTTGAAGGCTGTGATTTTGAGACCGTTTCGGTAACAGTAGCGACAACAGCCTTATCAACAGACTGATCAGCCTTATCATTGACCGATTTGGGGCTTTTGGGATGGAGAAGTGTGTGATGTGTCCTCTCCCCCCTCGGACGCCACAGTGAGTGGTCGTGTGCGCGGAGCTCCGTTTTGTCGTGCAAATTTTAAATTAGAAAATATAAAGTGAAAAAAGTGCATCTTTTTGCGGCCCCTGAGATTTGAACCGGCGATCCCTGAAGTTGGAACGGTGCGCTTACCGATTACGCTAGGGCGCGTTAACCAGTTACTACGAAATTGCCTATCCGGTTCGGCTGCCTATCACGAGCCCCCGCGGCGCTGCCCGGTGCTACGACGCTACGACTGCCAAGTGCTACGACAATACTACGATTTGTTTATCGTCTACGGCGACGAGGCCTTTTACTGATATCTGTGAATGAAAAACATACTTTGAGAATAAACCAAAATGCCTAATCTTCCGCGCTCACCTCCAGCTACAAGTGATTCACAACATAGAACTGGGTTGCCCCGTGCACTATCACGATCGGACCCTAACGTTTCTGCGGCTGATATTGCTTCGCCTAACACAACTGTGCGAGGCTCCAAGCGCCTACGCATGGGTGCTTCCCCTGAAACTGCGGAAAATACTACCTTAACGTCGGATGTATTTTTCGCCTCTCAGCAAGAACTCACCCACATGTTAATCTCCTGGAAGACGGAACAAGACAAAATCTTGACAAAAATAATGGCAGATATTACTGATTTGAAAGATAAATGTAACGAGATTAAAAAAACAAATACTGAAATTGAGAAATCGATGGACTTTATTTATGGAGAAAATGAAATTTTAAAAAATAAAATTGAAACACTTGAGATGGAAAGAAGAGAAGATCGGGTAAAAATTCAATTACTAGAGAGTCAGTTACAGGAGGCTCAATTTAGCAAAAGATCATCATCAATTGAAATAAAAAATGTCCCATTAAAGCAACAGGAGAACAGTGATGACCTCTTCTCAGCTGCCGCTCAAATTGCAAATACGGTTGGTATGAAAATTATGTCTTCTGATTTACGTGATGCCTACAGATTGCCTTGCAAGCCCGGAAATATACGACCTATTGTGGCTGAATTCACTTCGGTTGCGACAAAGTTCGAATTCTTAGCTAAGGTAAGAAACTTTAACAGAAAAAGAAATGTGATGGAGAAGCTGAACACCCAAAACACAGGACTTTCAAGTGAAAACAAACCAATTTTTGTCGATGAACACATCCCAAGTTCTCTCAAAAGGTTGTTTTATCTTGCCAAGGAATATGCCAAAAACAATCATTACGAATTTTGCTGGTACTCAAATGGTAAAATCTTACTACGTAAGGATAAAACCAGCACTGGAGTTATCACAATTAAAACTGAAAATTGTTTGAATGCTCTGCCTAAGCAACCATGACTAGATTTTAGCTGAACTTAAAAAATAATGATGGTTTACTTATTATTTAACATTTTATTGTTTCCTTGTAGCATGTTCATGCAGTATAGTACCTCTGTATCTGTCTGTTTTTTTTTAAGTCTGTAAATGATTCAACTCTAAGCCTTCTGGGGTATTTTACTTACCTAATTGTATTTTTACTCTGCACCTTTCTAGATGCGCACAAAATGTTATATGTATGTTACTCTGCTCAAGTTTGCAACACTTATGCATACACGAATAGTTGCCGCCGAATTTCTAAAGAAGAACACCCTGTAGATATTTGTGCAATCTGTTCTGCAGTCATTTTTTTATTGCCGCTGAGAACGATTTGTAGGATGTCTAATAACAAAATAATTATTGTTATTAAACTTACAATTCACATGTGTGCCGAGCATCGCAGTAACCATAAACTATGCAATTTTCTTAAAGTACTTTATAAAAATAAAATTCGCAGATACAAATAGATTATTAAAAGAACTTAATGACTTCAATATTTCCAAAGTCCACGTATGCCAACCTGAACAATGTTTTAACACTATTGGTAAACCAGCGAATTATATAAAAATTATACAGCAAAATATCCGAAGTGTAAATAAAAATTTTAACGAATTCTGCCTTATCTTACAGCGTCTGGACCTATTATGTGATATAATAGTTCTCTCAGAATGTTGGCTCTCGTATGTTGTATCGCTACCCGCTCTAGATGGTTATAACTCATTCGGTACTAAAAAGAATTACAATCAAAATGATGGAGTGATCGTCTTCGTTAGTCAAAAGATTAAGTGCAAAATTGAAGAACCGAAGGTCTGCAAATGTAATTGTTTACTTATAAAACTTAATACTAAAACAGTTATAGTTGCTATCTACAGACTATGGGAATTTTAAAAAGTAAAAGTTGGTCCCTTTCTATCATCGCTTAATGATTTATTGAAGTCGTTAAAATCGTATGAAAACATCATTCTGGTCGGTGACATAAATATTAATATCATCAAGATGAAAACACCTCAGAATACCTTGACATAATTGCCTGTAATGGTCTCATTACAGCTCATTTCCTCCCTACACGCAGGGAAAGTTGTATGGATCATGTTGTTATAAAATCAAAATATCGATCACATACTATGATATTGGAAACTGCTCTAACGGATCATGAAACAATCTTATTTTGTTTAAAAACTAAGACGCTTACATTTGTAAGTAATAAAATACAGCATAAAACAAATCAAGAAAATATACTTGCCGATTGCAAAAATGAAAACTTTGAATATGTGTATGACAAAGTTAACAATATCAACTATATCACAAAACTTTTTATTCAACACTTATCAGATATAGTCTTAAAAAATACTTTAACATTTACTTCTTCTTGTAGAAAAACAACTTTAAAACCTTGGATGACCGTCGGTTTATTGAGATGTTTGAGAAATAGAGATCGAATGTACAAAAAACTAAAACAATATCAAAATAACGAAATTTTAAAAATAACCTTCACTCGTTACAGAAATTACTGCAATAACTTGATTAAAAAACAGAAGAGGCAATACGAAAGCCAGCTCTTAAAGGTGGCTGGCAAAAATAATAAGCAGTTATGGAAATCAATAAATTTAATAACAAATCGTATCAATAATCAAGCTCCCTCACATGAACTGCTAAATGTATGTGATACAAAATCAGATTCAAGTAACTCTGTTAACGTATACTTTGCATCCGTTGGCAAAGAACTTGCTGAAAAAATAATTTTCCCCGAAACACCCATACAAAACGCCAAAACCAAATCTCCATGTCATTCTTTTTCTATAAGTTCTACAAACTATTATGAAGTAACCGCTATCATCAATAACTTAAAGACTGAATCTTCCGCAGGTTATGACGGCATATCAGTTAAAATAATTAAAATAATACAGCCTATAATAGTCCCCTACTTAACACACATAATTAATTCTTGTATCTCCGGTGGTGTTTTTCCAGACACTCTTAAACAAGCTATTCTTGTACCCATACATAAATCTGGAAACAAGGACTGTGTGGATAATTACCGTCCGATCTCTATACTAACCACATTCTCAAAAAATTTTGAAAAGATTATAAATTCAAGACTATGCTCATATCTAGAAAACCATAACTTACTGGTAGAGTCTCAATATCGCACCTTTGGGAACAAAGGGTCACTTCTGCAGGATTTCCAACTTTACAGGAGGAGCAAAAAACGTTTTTTTTTAGCGTAGTTCTTAAATAACTTAATACTGTTTTAGAGTATTAACGCGATTCTTACAGATTTACATTGATAAATTCTTAACAGATAAATCGTTACTATTTAAAAAAATCATACAAAAGACGATTTTGAGAAATAAGCCTTAAACTGAGGGGAGGGTACCAAAAGTGTCTTTTTGTTACAAATTGTTAATAGTTGTTTTGCAGAAATGTCCTTTGTAAAAAATAATAAAATCTAAAAAGAAAGTTTAAGAGTATGTTAAGAGGTGATTACCTTTATGTTTTAGTAAAGTTGAATATTATTGTAAACCAATAAAACTAAAACGAGCAGAAAAATACGAAAATACGAAAATTTAACATGATGTAACGATAACATGGAGGATTATTCAATAAAATAGGAGATATTATCAAGTTTTGTTTATTCAAAATCAAATAAATGACATCCAAATGAAAAAAATAATAAACATTTTGAAAGAAATTATATAATAAAGGCTTTCAAGTTATTCTATACGTGATAAAACCTAAGTAATACTGAATTGTTTTCAAAAATATATCTTTCATTATCATACCTTATCAGTTTAGTAGGTATCTAAAGTCTTTATTTAAGTTGAAGTTGTACTAGATATTTAAAATCTGAACACATTTGACATAGCCTACACGTTTCAATTAAATCTAAAACTTAAATCAATCATGTTCAGCCTTAATACGAAAGTAAATTCTCTTATACAACAAGTTTGGCGGACAAAAACTTATAAGATATTCATTAATAAATTCTGAAATTGACATAACACTTGAGCTTACTGATTCGCAGGGCTATGTCCGTTACCTTAGTTCTTCTACGTATCTCCTCGTTTCCGATTCGATCTCGTAGAGAAACACCGAGCATAGCCCTCTCCATTGCTCGTTGTGTGATTTTGAGCTTCTTTATGAGGCTCATAGTTAGAGACCACGTTTCGGATCCGTATGCCAACACACACTGGTAACACACACTGGTTGAAGACTTTCGTCTTCAGACACTAAGGTAATTGAGACGAGAAGACGCTCTTGCGCAGTTTCCCGAACGCTGACCAGCCTTTTTATTCCTGAAATCTGTCACCTAAAACCAAATTAATATTATAGTAAGTATAGTAAGTAATTAGTAGGGATATAGTTATTCTTTTCGGTCCGATACGTTGATCGTCAGCATTTTAGCCGTGTAGATCTTATATATTTTGTTTTGCTCACAATGCATTTTGTCCTCGTCCTTGGTAAGAAAATAATTAATATAAACATAATGCAATTTTACTACTCATGTAACATTTAAACATCAAGTAAATGATTATTGTATTCAAAATGCAATGGCCCTTTTAGGTAAAAATCACAAATAAATCTAGTAAAATTAAGACAAGTATTAACAAACTGTCATTTTACTAAAAACATACTTTATGCTCTAATTTTATTAACCATTTACTTTAATATTAAAAAGACAATTTATATTAAAAACACCTTTTCTTTTATAAACAATGGAATGAAATATGTTTAAAACATTACTATTAAATAAAAATGCTTGTGATATTATCAAAACAAACGGGATTATTTAAATCCAAAAAGTCACTTATATGCAAAAATATCACTACATAATACAAATAAAATGTCATTTATTTACAGAAGTGACGTTTTGGGTCCAATGATACGAAAAGTTTTATGGTTCGATGTCACTTATAAACAGAAGTGTCTTTATGTTTACAACAAACAAATATCAAAATTGGTAACAAAATGTACTTTTTAAATAGAAGTAACGTAATTATTCCAACGAATATGTAAGCATATAAGTCATAACTTACCGTAGTGCCGCTCTGTCAACAACGCGCAAGATCACACTTCGGCTGTCAAGACACTACTGACCGGATGAGACGTTATATTTCAAGCAAACGGACCAATTACGCGAAATAACGTAACGTCCCCCCCGCCCTCAAAGCGATGTTTGTCACGCGATTATCACCGTTTTTACTGTGTATATAAAGTCGATTATCACGGTTTTTTCTGTATATTTAAGTCGTTTTTATAAAATATTGCAAAAGTGACCCTTTGTTCCCAAAGGTGCGACGCACCTTTGGGAACAAAGGGTCACTTCTGCAGGATTTCCAACTTTACAGGAGGAGCAAAAAACGTTTTTTTTTAGCGTAGTTCTTAAATAACTTAATACTGTTTTAGAGTATTAACGCGATTCTTACAGATTTACATTGATAAATTCTTAACAGATAAATCGTTACTATTTAAAAAAATCATACAAAAGACGATTTTGAGAAATAAGCCTTAAACTGAGGGGAGGGTACCAAAAGTGTCTTTTTGTTACAAATTGTTAATAGTTGTTTTGCAGAAATGTCCTTTGTAAAAAATAATAAAATCTAAAAAGAAAGTTTAAGAGTATGTTAAGAGGTGATTACCTTTATGTTTTAGTAAAGTTGAATATTATTGTAAACCAATAAAACTAAAACGAGCAGAAAAATACGAAAATACGAAAATTTAACATGATGTAACGATAACATGGAGGATTATTCAATAAAATAGGAGATATTATCAAGTTTTGTTTATTCAAAATCAAATAAATGACATCCAAATGAAAAAAATAATAAACATTTTGAAAGAAATTATATAATAAAGGCTTTCAAGTTATTCTATACGTGATAAAACCTAAGTAATACTGAATTGTTTTCAAAAATATATCTTTCATTATCATACCTTATCAGTTTAGTAGGTATCTAAAGTCTTTATTTAAGTTGAAGTTGTACTAGATATTTAAAATCTGAACACATTTGACATAGCCTACACGTTTCAATTAAATCTAAAACTTAAATCAATCATGTTCAGCCTTAATACGAAAGTAAATTCTCTTATACAACAAGTTTGGCGGACAAAAACTTATAAGATATTCATTAATAAATTCTGAAATTGACATAACACTTGAGCTTACTGATTCGCAGGGCTATGTCCGTTACCTTAGTTCTTCTACGTATCTCCTCGTTTCCGATTCGATCTCGTAGAGAAACACCGAGCATAGCCCTCTCCATTGCTCGTTGTGTGATTTTGAGCTTCTTTATGAGGCTCATAGTTAGAGACCACGTTTCGGATCCGTATGCCAACACACACTGGTAACACACACTGGTTGAAGACTTTCGTCTTCAGACACTAAGGTAATTGAGACGAGAAGACGCTCTTGCGCAGTTTCCCGAACGCTGACCAGCCTTTTTATTCCTGAAATCTGTCACCTAAAACCAAATTAATATTATAGTAAGTATAGTAAGTAATTAGTAGGGATATAGTTATTCTTTTCGGTCCGATACGTTGATCGTCAGCATTTTAGCCGTGTAGATCTTATATATTTTGTTTTGCTCACAATGCATTTTGTCCTCGTCCTTGGTAAGAAAATAATTAATATAAACATAATGCAATTTTACTACTCATGTAACATTTAAACATCAAGTAAATGATTATTGTATTCAAAATGCAATGGCCCTTTTAGGTAAAAATCACAAATAAATCTAGTAAAATTAAGACAAGTATTAACAAACTGTCATTTTACTAAAAACATACTTTATGCTCTAATTTTATTAACCATTTACTTTAATATTAAAAAGACAATTTATATTAAAAACACCTTTTCTTTTATAAACAATGGAATGAAATATGTTTAAAACATTACTATTAAATAAAAATGCTTGTGATATTATCAAAACAAACGGGATTATTTAAATCCAAAAAGTCACTTATATGCAAAAATATCACTACATAATACAAATAAAATGTCATTTATTTACAGAAGTGACGTTTTGGGTCCAATGATACGAAAAGTTTTATGGTTCGATGTCACTTATAAACAGAAGTGTCTTTATGTTTACAACAAACAAATATCAAAATTGGTAACAAAATGTACTTTTTAAATAGAAGTAACGTAATTATTCCAACGAATATGTAAGCATATAAGTCATAACTTACCGTAGTGCCGCTCTGTCAACAACGCGCAAGATCACACTTCGGCTGTCAAGACACTACTGACCGGATGAGACGTTATATTTCAAGCAAACGGACCAATTACGCGAAATAACGTAACGTCCCCCCCGCCCTCAAAGCGATGTTTGTCACGCGATTATCACCGTTTTTACTGTGTATATAAAGTCGATTATCACGGTTTTTTCTGTATATTTAAGTCGTTTTTATAAAATATTGCAAAAGTGACCCTTTGTTCCCAAAGGTGCGATATGGTTTTAGAAGAGGCAAATCGACCAACGATGCAGTACACGACTTAACCGACTTTATCGTTCGTATTTTAGATAGAGGGAAGCGGTGTCTTACGATTTTCCTGGACCTCAGGAAAGCGTTTGACACTGTTTCCATATCCACGCTTTTGACGAAACTTGAGGCCCTGGGTATACGGGGACTGCCTCACCTTTTACTTAGTGATTATCTTAGAAATAGAAGCCAGAAAGTTAAAATCGGTAACTTCCTTAGCGAGGAGATCCCAATTAACTTTGGCGTGCCCCAGGGCAGTGTGTTGGGACCTACGCTGTTTCTTTGCTATGTAAACGATTTGTGTCTTCTGGAGCTCAAAAACTGTAAAATTATAGCATATGCTGATGACACATCACTAACATTTTATGGAGACACCTGGGAAGAGGTGTACCTCAACGCACAAGAGGGTTTTAACACGGTCTGTTACTGGCTTGCTTCAAACTTTTTGACCCTTAATATTGATAAAACTAAATATATAACATTTGCAATGCGACGGACATTTAAATTTTCATCTGGTCACCAAATAATTGCTCATACGTGTGCATACCCCCCACTTAATGGCTGCTCTTGTAAAAGACTGGAGAAGGTACAAAGCATTACATATTTGGGAATTATTCTTGATGAATCTCTTACCTTTGAAAAACATATAATTGGACTAACTCAAAAAATTAGAAAACTTATTTACATTTTTAAACAACTGAGACACGTCGCTGATAAAAATAACTTAAAATATATTTACACAGCTTTATGCTAATCAATAATATTGTATTGTATCACAACGTGGGGAGGTGCAGCTAAAAATCACATGATTAAATTGGAAAGGGCGCAAAGATTAATCCTTAAAATTTGTCATAATAAACCGATGTTATTTCCAACCTCAACATTGTGTCAAGATTGTGAAGTGTTGACTGTACGTCAACTATTTGTATATAATACTATCTTAAAGCAGCATAACTTGACTCCATACATAAAACCAATAACTGTCTATAGAAAATGCAGATATAAAAATGTGTGTTCTTGTGAAGTGTTTAACACGGCGTTTGCGACTAGGTTTTTCTGTGCTCAAGGTCCAAAATTATACAATAAATCAAATGCTAAACTAAATATCTACCCTAAAAATAAGCATGTATGTAAACATATTCTAACCGATTGGCTTAATTCATTGATATTAATTATTTTCAAAGTGTATTGAACTTGAATATTCATTGTCATTTAAGACTTAGTTTATAATATGTGAGGCCTGGTTCACTACCGTCAAATAAGTATTAACCAACGACTTTTTATGTTGCTTCTGCACAGATAACGCTAACTAGAACTTATTAAGACATTGTGAAGCGGGCCGTTATAGTATTAAAGTATTAAGGTGTTATTCAGGGAACTGATGAACTGTAAAATATTATTTCACACTAAACTGGGGGTGGAGACCTGGTGGTCTGTAACACAAGTATTTCTTACTTACCATAGGTCACCAGTCTCCACAAACAAGTGATTGTCAACAGAAACACTAAACTATTTGCTAACTTTTAATACCTACTTGTTTGTGGTGAGAAATAAATTCATTATTTATTATTATTTATTATATTATGTTTTTTCTTGCAAAGACGACACCTAGTAGACATCGTACACTGATAAACAGAATGGCCGGAGTTAAGACAATTAAAGCACAAGTGTTGAGTTTGAACAAATTCTCGCCTAGAATCTATTTGTTCTTTCGCAAACTTCTTACAATTACATAATTTATGATTGTCCGAGCAAAAGGCACAAGACAAAACGCTTGTGGCAATGTGAGTACAACTTGATTTTTGAACCTTTGTATCTAAAAACTCTAATGATCTAAACCTATTTTCTAAAAACTCTTCAAATTCCTGAAATGTAGGTAGTTCCCGAATTGAATTGGCCATATCTCGTTCCCATAATTTTCGAGATTCTGAATCAAGTTTCTGGCTAACCAAAAATATTATTAGAACATCCCATGAACTTGTTTGTATACCTATATTTTTTAATGCATGTAAACATTCTTTGGTCGTGTCTAATAATTGCTTCAAACCACTACAAGACTCAGAAGTCAACACCTTCTGGCTAGTTAAACGTTTTAAAATACAGTTGGATAAATATTTTTTATTATTATAACGACTTTCTAACTGAGACCAACATATTTGATACTGACTTGCCGTTAAAGGAATATGTCTTAACAATTGCTCTGCTTCACCTGTCAAACAACCGCGGAGATAATGCAGCTTTTGTACATCATCAATACTTGAATTACTGTCAATAACAGAGATAAACATATCACGAAAACTGACCCATTCAGAGTAATTTCCTGAAAACTTAGGAATAGATATCTCAGGTAAACGTACACTAGATCGGTGCTCATTTACCTTACTAACGCTAGGAGAAGTCACAACAGGTACACTTGGTTTAGGTTTTAATATCAATAAATGTTCCCTCAACAAAGACTTACAGCCTTACCACAAATCACTTAAACAAAGTTTTAGGCACTGTTTAACAAGATTTTAAGAAAATCCTTACCACAAATCAGTTTTTGGTGCTAAAACACTCTTTTAAACAGTGTTTTAGTTAAACACCCTCGCCCCTATTTTATCTTGTGTTTAACCTCAAAAAATAGACAGATTGACATTTGACAACTTGACTTGACTCCTGTCAAAAAGTCAAAACAAATCAGCCCCCTTACTCTGGACACAAAACCCGATTCAATGAATATAGCCATCCCTGTCTCACGCATACACGGCCTGGTATGAGTGACAGGGATGGCCATAACCATTGGATCGGGTTTTGTGTCCAGAGTAAGGCCTCAGATTCTTCTCATTCTTCTGTCATTACAACTTTTTTTTAAAGATTTGGGTTTTGTTACTATTCAGCCATCATTTCAAGAAGCTTATGTTCATTTACCCTGAAGTGTGTTGAATGCAACCTGCGTACTAGGAAAAATTAACGAACTGAGTGAATGAATGAATGTTTGTATCTAAAACTGGTGTTTAGCTAAACACTGCCCAAATACCTATTTGTGGTACAAAATGTTAAACACTGTTTTAAACCCTTTTTAAATTTAAAACAGTTTTTAACTAAACATGACTTCAAACCAGTTTTAACGGATGATTTGTAGTAAGACTGTTATAATCTATATATTCTTCCTCAGTTTTGTCATAACTATAATCGCTGTCAGGATCGTGACCTTGTCCAACAGCTTTAAGATGATTCTCCAAAAATAAACTCCATTGTTTTTCTAAGTTTTCCAATCGTACTTCGACATAAGACAATGTTATGCGATCTTTAGGTGATTTTTTAAAGTTAGATTTTGCTTTCATTATTCAGCCTTACCACAAATCACTTAAACAAAGTTTTAGGCACTGTTTAACAAGATTTAAAAAAAATCCTTACCACAAATCAGTTTTTGGCGCTAAAACACTCTTTTAAACAGTGTTTTAGTTAAACACCCTCCCCCCTATTTTATCTTGTGTTTAACCTCAAAAAATAGACAGATTGACATTTGACACCTTGTCTTTCGTTTCGTGGTAAATCAAATTCGTGCTTTCCTATGCTATAGAAAATATTATGGATGATTGATTTCACAACAATTAATTTATTGGAATTAATCAACAAACAAACAAAACAACACACACATTAGACACTATTTTAGACATACTTTTGTAAAATCAAATTCCACTCAGCAACTTTATGACGGTTTGTGTTGGTATCCGTGTTTCTGTTTTCTACCACGTCTTTCGAACTTTCTATAAGCTGTTTATGGATATCCTGAAATAAAATAAACAATTACAATGCTATCATATCACGTTTCCAAACCCCACATACGGCGGCTATGTAGTAGTTATTATTATCCATTTGATTTACCTTTTCGTCTTTTGTCCAATTGTCCGAGCGATCTTTCTTTTTTTGATTCAAGTTGAAAACAAATCAGTCAATACGCAAAAAAATACAACTTTTTACAAATAAATTGAAAACGCGCTCTTTCTTTACAAACTCCTGTAAAAAAGTCAAAACAAATCAGATTCTTCTCATTCTTCTCTTCTGTCATTACAACTTTTTTTTTAAAGATTTGGGTTTTGTTACTATTCAGCCATCATTTCAAGAAGCTTTTGTTCATTTACCCTGAAGTGTGTTGAATGCAACCTGCGTACTAGGAAATGTAATGAATAAACTGAGTGTATGAATGAATGTTTGTATCTAAAACTGGTGTTTAGCTAAACACTGCCCAAATACCTATTTGTGGTACAAAATTTTAAACACTGTTCTAAACCCTTTTTAAATTTAAAACAGTTTTTAACTAAACATGACTTAAAACCAGTTTTAACGGATGATTTGTAGTAAGACTGATTGTCTACAAGTAAAAGAGTATCAGCCATGATGATAAACTTAAAATTTTACAAGTCCTTAAAATATTGATCTTAAATTTTTTAAGTCCTTAGAATATTGTTCGTTCGTAAATTTTCTAAGTGTTTGACACTTGAGTCCGAAAACCAGCGTGGATTCCCCGTCGGTTCACAATTCTTGAAATTATTCTAAGTCCCGGACACTTGTACATTTTTCACTCTTCACATGCACTAATCACGAATTTTCTAAGTTTAAATCTTCTTGTAAATAAGGTTCAAATTGTACTCACAGTATTTCTTCCGCAACACACTCACACTTGTACACGGATGATGTCACTCCAGTTGATGGTTGGATGTCCTCGGGGGTGCTCCCCCCGCGCCGTTAACGAGGTCCGATGTGATGTCAGAGGGCCTTCCCTCTGCCTCTGCCGTAGGTTGACAGCTCTGCTCGCCGCCACCCGTTGCTGGCCTAGCACCATAGGCCGCAATCCACAACCTCTTCAGCGCCGAACGGACATTGCACCAGGTCTACTTCTGTATCGCCTCTTTCCGGCAATAACGAAGGACCATGAACAAGTCCCAAAAAGCCCACAGAAAGGAACCCCAAATGAAACTAAGGTTCCGATAGCAAGACAAAATTTATTTATTCGTAAGAACATATAAGGAAACACGTAAACGAATCATCACCGCGGGTTAACCCAGTACAGCGCCATCTAGCGACTGTTTTCGGAACTTAACTCTTAAGCTTAAACATTGAACAACGAGTCATTACCATACGTAGGTACTATGGTTAGATTTACGTTTTGTTACAAGGCAGAAAGTAGCTTATTTACAACTATTTTAAATGTTATCAATTTCAAGAGCAATATACGGCGTCGCTTATTAATTATTGTACCCGAATTTTCTTTTATTATCACCAATCTTGTATCTGTATAAAATATGCGCCAGACAACACACCAAATATCTTGCTTCGAAGCAAGGAATTATTCTCCGTGTTACGAAGTACCAGACAAGACGAAGGCGCCTCCCATAACGACCTAAATACATGCATGGCTTTGGTACTAATACTCGTACCCATCACGCAAACATTTGCCTATTGCAGGATTCGAACCTGCTTCCGCTGGTTTAGTTGTCAGCGCCAATCACTACTTCACAAAACATGTCGCTGTCGTCCAACTACAGATTTACTACTCAAATCAATAGAAAGGAATGAGTGAACAAAATATTTCAATGCAACTATGAAAATGTAAAGAATTTATTTTAATCAGTCAGGTATCAAACGACTGCCGGGAGTCGCATAATAATGGAATTTCTATTGTGTCTCGTTCACACATACTTGACGAGTTAAAGATACAGCCCGAATCATTCACATTGTTATGACGTGATAAAGTACAAAGCGGAGCAAACACTAATTGTACGTCCCCAATTATTGAGTTTATTTAATCAGTCAGGTATCAAACGACTCCCTGGAGTCGCATAACAATGGAATTTCTATTGTGTCTCGTTCACACATCCTTGACGAGTTAAATGGTAATGCTAAAGTATAACTAAAATCGGCACCATATTGAACTGAATGATAATAAAATTTTGTCTGTTCACTTACCCTCAGATTCCCAACAGACCTCATCCTCGTCGCCACTTGTGCCGTGTCATGGTACATAGGGATCGATAGGGAGTGAAAGGAGACAAATAATATACCTGTATTAGATGTGGTTCACACAGCCACAGACGCACACCCGCCCCGCTCGGCGGTAAGCCGATAACTAACTCGTGACGTGCGCCGGCGCTGGGTCATTTATTGAATCAACACATCACACATGCATTCTAAATTTCAGCTCAATCGGAAACCGGGAAGTGGATCAAATTTAAGTTGCAAGATTTGATTACAGAACGACAGACAACGGGACAGGTGAAACTAAATAAAAGCTTGTAATAAAAACGAAATTGTACATCGGCGCCATCAGAAGATATAACCAGTTTTTCTCATAATTATGGATATTTTGATATTTAAAGGGAATCAAAACCTTAAAAGACATCTTAATAATGTTTTACAGGACATACACAGGCAACAAAAGTGCTCAAATACTTAGTAGATACGGAACCCTTCGTGCGCGAGTCCAACTCCCACTTGGCCGGTTTTTATAACTAATAAAATGAAAAATAAAATAACAAAAAAATTAACCTCTGTTAGCCTCACACCAACGACGTGTAAAATTTAAAACAAATTATTTTATAGGTATTAAATAGTAATAATCATTAAGAGGATTGTACGATTGTTTTATGTCCTAAAAACATTGATTTCCTAGATAATTATATTTTTATTTTTATTTTGACTATCAAATCTATACTAATATTATAAAGCTGAAGAGTTTGTTTGTTTGTTTGTTTGTTTGAACGCGCTAATCTCCGAAACTACTGTTTCGAATTGAATAATTCTTTTTGTGTTGGATAGTCCAGTTATCGAGGAAGGCTATAGGCTATATAACATCACGCTACGACCAATAGGAGCAAAGATATAGTGGTAAATGTGTAAAAAACGGGAGAAAGAAGTCACTATTCCACGCGGACGAAGTCGCGGGCAAAAGCTAGTAATATAATAACGTGAAAATCCTACTAAAATTCATTTAATTATACTAAAAACAGTATAATGAAATGCTTAAAATTTATTGTTGAATGTTTCACAGCAATGTGAATCATTTAAAATTACTTTTATTTTTACTTTTGTAGGAGGAACATATGTTTTGAATCGTTTATATTTATTGATATCAGATTTAAGTGAAACAACCAAAAAAGCATGAAACGTTGTAAATACCATGTGTAACAAATCGAGTATTTTTTAGAAATGTTTCAATTTATATTGAATCATTATTAGAAACTTTTTTGAATAAATCATTTTCAACAAAACGTTTCATGCGTCATAGCACGTTATTTTGTTGGTTAAGTTTGTTTATGAATCATTTTATGATTTTCAGCATGCTCATATTTCATAAAATATAGCCTGTTTTAAATCAGTGTCTTTACTATTAGATAGAAGGTACCCAGATAGGTGGCCTGAGTATAATAACTCAATTTCGACCAAGGTGTGGGTTGAAACGTTTCTATAGAACTACGTCCAATTTTATATGCCAATTCATCCTTCCATCCAATTATTCATATAAGTACTTACATATATGCCTCAAGAATAATTTTAACTCGTCAAGTATGTGTGAAAGAGACACAATAGAAATTCCATTATTATGCGACTCCCGGCAGTCGTTTGATACCTGACTGATTAATAGAACCTTTATACCTTTACATAACTACTCACTTTCATCCATATCCATTTTACTGTCCTCATCATTTTGATTACATTCACCGTTACTCAAATTTTCTATTTCATCTTCGCTATCACTATCATACGCCCTTATAAAGTTTAACCATGGTTGTATTCTTTCTACAGGATTAACACCTTTATACGCCGCTTTACCCTTGCGTTTAGTAATAGGAGTATCCTCTACTGTATATCTGTCGTTGCTCAATACTTTTAAAATTTTGTATGAAGCTAAACATTTAGCTATAAGTTTTCTACTTTTACCCGGGCACAAAATTGACCTTTCTACTCTTACCTTAAAAGTACGTGGTGAGCACCTGGATTTGCCAAACCTGTTGTTCATTACAATAATTTGATTGAAACCTGTGTTGCCATCCTAATCTTGCGGCGCGCGCTCCTACGCACATCATTTTGAGTACTTACCTATTTTTTGCTTGTTTGAGAAACCCGTAAAGTAGTTGCTTTCGAGACGTTGCTCCCATGACACTAAACTAACCTACCAGGGCTCAATTTTCGCGTGTGCTTTCCCTTAAACTTATCTGAAGACCTGTGTGACTGTGCCTGTGTCCTCGGTGATCACCTGCAACGTGGAAACCATCTACTGGCGGATAATAGGTGAGTCCTGACAGACAAAACCTCCCTTATATTTTTGCCTACCACGTTGAATCCACTGCCGATCTCGAACATCTTTTGGTAGCAGAGCGTAGTTTATTTTGGACCTTTGCCTTAATAATAATTTTAAAATTAACGTAATTAATAAGCTTCCACCCTTTACATAAAACGTCTCATTCTATCATAGTAATTATTGTGAAATCTGCATTCCCCCTTTGCACGCGGTAGCCATCTTTTTTCCATTCATTTCTAGTAGTTACATAATGACGATAAATAAATAAATATCCAAATTCATCATTGTGTTACGGGGTGCGCGAGCGCATTTTAATTACTTGCATTGCTGCCTATTGTTGTGCTATTGATAACGTTCACCGTCCCTCCGCCACGTGTGTGTTTATACGAGCTATTTACGAGTTACGATTATTCCTTACCTATTTTATTCATTACACCTTCACCGAGCCGTCCTGCATGCCTTTGCCTTTTTGAAAATTACGTGTTGATTAATTACCATTGATTTTAGTGTAAGTAAGTACATATACCTACTTCAAACATGCCTGATTCTGAATCGGGTAACGAGACCGTGACTTTACACGGACACGGCTGAATACCATGAGGCTATAGGTGAAATTCGTTATGTGAGTGATTGGGTTGATGATTCCCATCGCGTCCTTGAGACCTTCTCCGTTAATCGCATGCGTGCGCGTCTTTCTGACCTCCCACTTATGTGTGATAAGTTTAGAGCTGCCTGTTCTAAGTTGTTAGGAAACCTTGACCCTGCTATTTATGAACAAGAATATGTTCAAATTAAAACCTTAGAATAAGATTAAGACCTTAAAATAAGATTGGAGGAAATAAAACCCCACCAGTTCGAGTCTCCCCGTACTAGTACCCCCTTGAAGGAAAATAAGTCCATGATTGTTGACACCCCGGCTAGTAAATTACCTGACCTATCTATACCTAGATTTGACGGCCGTCCCGACGGATGGATTAGTTTTATAGACCAGTTTGATAGTGTGGTCGACAATCAGCCGACTTTGACCCCTACCTTAAAGCTTCATTACCTAGTCGGTGCCTTGTCTGATGAGCCCCGTAGGTTGATTCAGCACCTTAAGATTGAAGCGGGCAATTATACTGTGGCTCGTGACCTTCTCAAGCGTAGGTATCACAACCTTCGCGTCCTGGCAGATACGCATATCGCGCAGATAATGATGCTACCTAATATTTCACCTAAGTTGTCCGGCTTACGTGTATCGTTTCTTAACCCTCTTCTCTCAACTTACCGTTGTTTAGAACGATTAGACCTGCCTGTTAATCATTGGTCATATTTACTGGTACACCTATGCCTTGCGAAGTTGCCTTCTGAATTAAAATCCCGTTTTGAGCGTCGTTTTGGTGATGACCCTAATAAACTTCCAACCTTTGATCATCTTATTACCTTCTTAGAGGATGAATGTAGGCATCACGACAATGTAGGTAGTGCTTCGGTCGTCGACACTACTGCCTCACTTAGTACGAGCTCCACTCGATTCCCGAAATCTAACGCGCGGTCTCCGCCTCCTACGAAGACATTTGTTACGTTTGCACCCACACCGAAGTGTCACGTTTGTAACAGTACGTCGCATTACGTACGCGAATGCCCCGAGTTTGTTCGCCTCCCTACACGTCAACGTGTCAATGTAGTTAAAGAGGCCCGTTTGTGTTATCGATGCCTCTCGTCGTTGATGGCTTCACTACGCCCCATGGTACGATCTATACCCCGAAAAGCTAGATTCAATGTATACAACTCTCTTGTGAAATCTCATTTAATCTACTTAATTGAAATCTGGGGTAGTGCCTCAAAAACAAAAATATCCGAACTACAAGTACAGCAAAATAAAATAATCAAACTTTTATTCCATTACCCTTATCTGGCTTCCACTGTCAAAATTTATGAGGAGACTAATATAATGAATATTAAACAATTATTTACGTACTGTACTTGCTTGCTCATGCGTAAAATACTGCATAAAACCATCCACACGTCGATTACACTAACAAAGTCACAACAGGTTACAAAGAAGCGCACACGCCGTCGAGCTAGTTACTTGGTTGTACCCAAAGTTCGAACGAATTACGGTAAGCGAATGTTAAGTTTTGAGGGAGCACAGCTGTTTAACAATCTACCCGCACATTTGAAAGGCATTGACTCCGATAATATTTTTAAAAAGAAACTTGCACAGCATGTGCAACAGATTAAAGAATAAGCCTATTGTAGTAAACCTTAGTATACACTACCTTTTTAACATTATACATATACTTAGCTTTTAAAAGACGTGCGCGAACGATGTAAACGTTATTAATAATTTTTGTCTGTTTATGTTCTCAAGTAAGTGACATTATGTTTTTATTGAGAAATAAAGAATCTTTAAACCTTAGATAAACACTCCATCTCTCAATGCAAGCGAGATTATCGCTGCAATACCTGCCGTCGTTCTAGTCATCATACGTTGCTGTGTTATGCCGATGACGCCCCCGTGAAGCATCAGCATGAACGCTCCTACCGCGACGTCGCAGCCTTACCTTCAAACTCGCCGAGGACGTCCCCGCCGCGTGACCTGACGGAACGTACTTTCCCACGCACTAGAGCCTATAACAGCTTTTCACCTCGTAATTCCCACAGAGCTTCACCCCCGCGTTCGGGCGGGCGATTTTCGCCTGTACCCAATAGTGATCGTGTTTATCACGCTCCTCCTCCAAGATCTCAGGATGAACGTGCCTTCCATTCAAAGCCAAACGATTCTTCACAATTCTGACTAGATAGCCCTCCTGTACCTGCCCTTACTTCAGTATCACGCAATTCTCTTGTTCTTTTACCTACGGCCTTAATTCACGTTAAAACTTCGTCTGAATATTACGCAGAAGCCCGTGCCTTATTAGATACCGGCGCCCAAGGCTGCCTCCTTACTACAGAGTTTGTTACGGACCAAATGAACTTACCTATCACTCCTTCACATGTGCCCGTTCGTGGAATAGGTAATATACAGTCAGTCCATTCCCATGGAACTGTATCCCTTTCTTTTAAACCTGTCAATTCTACCCTACCTGTGATATCGACTACCGCCATAGTTGTCGACGTGATTGCTGGGTCCCTCCCGGAAGTAGATGTACCTAAAAGTGTTGTTACCCCTACTAAGCATCTACCACTCGCTGACCCCCTGTTCCATAAACCTGGTCCTATAAGTGTACTACTTGGAGCTGACATCATTGGCCGCCTGTTGAAGCCTGAGTTGTTTGTTTTACCTGATGGCCTTACTGCCATATTGACAATCTTTGGGTTCGTCTTGTCAGGCCCTGTTCCTGGACGTCTTTCTGAAATGGAACCTCCTATGACTGGAGTCTCATTGTCCCAAATAGTGGAAAGGTTCTGGAAGATTGAAGAGGCCCCCCAGCTGTCTAATTCAAACCCTTTGGACTTAGAATGTGAGACATTCTTCAAAGCAACCACCACTCGTGAGAATGATGGACGTTTTATGATTAGGCTCCCCTTTTTACAAGATCGTCCACTCCTCGGTGATTCTAAGGCCAATGCCGTTAAGCGATTTGGAAGCCTTGAAAGGCGTTTGCAAGATAATCCTCATTTTCGTGAAAAATACATATCCTTTATGCGTGAATATATTGAGTTGAATCACATGTCCCTTTCGTCATATGATCACACCCGTGAACATTATTTCATTCCCCACCATGGAGTTTTTAAGAGCGCTAGTGGTAAAATACGAGTTGTTTTCGATGGGAGTAGCCCGACATCCAATAAAGTGTCCTTAAATCAATGTTTACACACTGGCCCTAAACTTCAGCGAGATATCTCCCATATCCTTACGAATTTCCGTATGCACGAAGTAGTGTTTGTTGCCGACATTCGTATGATGTTCCGCATGACCTGGGTACACCCCGAGGATAGAAGGTACCAACTGGTACTTTGGCGCGAGGACCCTTCTCATCCTCTCCTCACATACGAGCTTAACACCAATACGTATGGCCTTCGCTCTAGTCCTTATATTGCGATTCGGGTCCTTCTTGAACTCGCAGAACAAGAGCGGTTGAACTTTCCCCGAGCTGCTGAAGTTATTGAAAGGGATATTTACGTTGATGACTGTCTTAGTGGAGCAGCGTGTATTTCTTCTGCACGGGCCTTAAAATCAGAGCTTGAAGGGATCATGGCCGCTGGTGGGTATGAACTTCGTAAGTAGATATCTAATAGACCCGAACTCTTGGATGATATGCCCCTAGACCATTTACAACTTCCTCACTCAATCGTAGATCAGGGTAATCCGCAGACTATCGCAGTGTTAGGTGTTCAGTACAACCCTGTGAGCGACTCATTTACCTATAAATGTTCCTATGATGCCTGTGATACAGTGATTACAAAGAGAAAGGTATTATCTGTGATTGCCCGAATTTATGATCCCTGTGGCTGGATATCTCCAGTCGTGTTTAAGGCCAAAGAGTTTATCCAACGTTTGTGGCTATCTGGCCTTTCCTGGGATGATCCCCTTACGGAGCCCCTCGCTTTAGAGTGGGCTACCTTTATTCAAGATATGACTAAAGTGAGCGAAGTGGCTATTCCTCGTCATATACTTTCTAGCGGTTCCTCCTCCTTATCGCTACATGGTTTTTGCGATGCCTCCGAGTTAGGTTATGCTGCGGCCGTTTATTTACGCGCAGAGCATACGTCTGGTAATTTCTCCGTCTATCTTGTTATGGCCAAGTCAAAGGTTGCACCCGTTAGGACCCGTTTAACGATTCCCAAGTTGGAATTGTTAGGAGCTACCCTCCTCTCTAAATTATTACATCACGTCGCTCTTTGTCTGCAAAGGACGTCTGTGTTGACTTCAATCCATAGTTGGACGGATAGCAAAATTGTTTTGTGTTGGTTGAAAACACCTCCCCACCTTCTTCAGACTTTTGAGGCAAATCGTGTTTCCCAAATTATTAATTCTCCAATATCTAGTCATTGGAGACATATTCCTGGCTATATGAACCCTAGCGACTGTGCATCAAGAGGCATGCCCGTCTCTAAATTGGTAGACCACACTCTTTGGTTTTCTCCTTCGTGGTTGACCGAGTCTCCTAATCAGTGGCCCGTGACTGCGGAACCTACCTCGAATAATGACCTCCCGGGACTACGTTGTTTAGTAGTGTCTGCTGAAGTTTCTCCTCCGGACCCTTCCTTTTTATTAGAACGGTATAGCTCATTGAACAAGATGATAAATGTAACTTGTTACCTAAGGCGGTTTTTATACCCTAAAACTTACTCCTCATTCCTGAGTACTGAAGAGCGTAGAGAATCTCTTATATATTTAGTGAAAATTGTTCAATTTACCTGCTTCAGTGATGAACTAGACCGTTTGAAGAGGGGTGATACAATCACCAACTCCCTCAGGAAATTAAGCCTGTTTTTAGATGACAGAGGCCTAATACGAGTGGGTGGCCGTTTACGGCACTCTGACCTTCCTTATGACGCTAGACACCCCCTGCTTCTGCCTAAAAATGGTAATTTCGTGAATATTTTAATCTCCCATTACCATCGTGAAAATGCTCACGCAGGTGCGAATGCCCTTCTGGCTATTTTAAACAGAGAATTCTGGATCCTGTCTGCCCGCCGCGCTATTCAACATGTGATTTTTAAATGCCTTTCTTGTTATCGACTTAAAACGGCTGTCTCCCAGCCTCCTATGGGTGACCTTCCTAAGGACCGTGTCACCGCGGCTAGGCCATTTGATGGTGTAGGCACTGACTTCGCGGGCCCCTTCTACACCAAAGTTCAGGCCTATAGAAATAAAAGGTTGGTTAAGAGTTACCTTTGTGTATTTGTTTGCCTCTCCACCAAGGCAGTCCACCTTGAGGTCGCGTCGGACCTAAGTACCGAAGCCTTTGTTGCCGCCTTTTCCCGATTCGTTTCACGTCGTGGTTTACCTCGCCTTATCCGCTCGGACTGTGGCCGAAATTATATCGGTGCACGTAATTACTTACAGGAGTTAGAGTCCTTCTTGTCTCAAAATCAAGCTACTATTGGTTCCGAGCTTTCCAAGCGCAATATTAACTGGGTTTTCGACCCCCCTGTCTGCCCCCACTGGGGAGGCCTTTTCGAAGCTGCTGTGAAATCGGCAAAATCCCACCTCAAACGCGTGATAGGAGAAACCCCTCTTACTTTTGAGGAATTAACAACTGTTTTACCAAAATAGAAGCAGTTTTAAACTCGCGGCCTCTGTGTCCACTTTCTCCAGATCCTAACGACGTCGAAGTATTAACGCCCGGACATTTTTTGATAAGTCAGCCTTTAACCGCTTTACCTGAGTACCCTTATGAGAATGTTAAGCTTCATCGCCTCACACGGTTTCAGCTGATCCAACAACTTACGCAGCACTTTTGGTCTCGTTGGCATTTAGAGTACTTAAATACCTTACAGGCAAGGAATAAATGGACGTCTCCTTGTAATCCTCCCCAAGTTGGCGAACTAGTTCTAATAAAGGACGACAACCTCCCACCTTTGCAATGGCGCCGTGGTCGCATTGCTCATTTATACCCTGGCCAAGACAAAGTTGTTCGCGTCGTTGATGTGAAAACTCCCACAGGTATCCTTAAGAGATCTGTGACGAAGCTGGTTCGTCTTCCAGTTTAGTATATAACTTTTCCTTTTACCCTTCCTTTCTCTCTCGTAAACACTTAACGTGTTTAGGGCGGGCGATATGTTCATTACAATAATTTGATTGAAACCTGTGTTGCCATCCTAATCTTGCGGCGCGCGCTCCTACGCACATAATTTTGAGTACTTACCTATTTTTTGCTTGTTTGAGAAACCCGTAAAGTAGTTGCTTTCGAGACGTTGTTCCCATGACACTAAACTAACCTACCAGGGCTCAATTTTCGCGTGTGCTTTCCCTTAAACTTATCTGAAGACCTGTGTGACTGTGCCTGTGTCCTCGGTGATCACCTGCAACCTGGAAACCATCTACTGGCGGATAATAGGTGAGTCCTGACAGACAAAACCTCCTTTCTATTTTTGCCTACCACGTTGAATCCACTGCCGATCTCGAACACCTGTGTTTTTGAGCTTGTTGAGTTTTACTTATGTGATCATTTACCTCAGACCTAATTTCGTTTAAATTTGTGTTTGAATCAGATTATTCCTCATTATTAACAGATGATCGAATCTTTCCTTCAACCATACTCCGAATAAAACCTCTGCAGGAGTTCATCCTATTCCTTTATTTGTAGTATTATTTAGACCCCACTGAACATCCAAAACCTTACTGTGCCAATCAGATTCCTCACGCCCACAGTTCATTGCCGTTAAAGAATCTAGGACGGTGCGGTTGTACCATTCCACTTGCCCGTTGGCTCGTGGGGTAGCAACCGCATTCATTATGTGTTTGACTCCCACCTTTTTCAAGAAGGCTGAGAATTTCTGGCCAGTAAATGAGGAGTACCTATCGGTAATGATCCTTACGGGATATGCAAAAGTAGCAAAGTATTCTTTGAATACTTGGATTGTCGTAGATGCTTTTGTATTTTCAACTGACTTCAGAACAATAAATTTACTGTAAGCATCTATGATTATGAGTAAATACTTATTTCTGCATTTACTTGCATTGAATGGACTCAAGTGGTTTGCATGAAGGGTGTGAAATGGTTTTCAGACTTTAGGAATGGGATGTAAGTATCCGGACTTCCTTCCAGCTGGAGTTTTGCTAAGAGCACATTCTAGGCATGATTCTACATATTTCTTGACGAACTTTTTCATTCTTGGGAACCAATATGTTTCCTTAATTTTGTCAATAGTTTTATCTACGGAAAAGTGACCAATGTCATCGTGACAAGCTTTTAATATATGCCAGCGAACACCCTTCGGTACCAACCATTTGAGTCCATTTTCAGTTACTTTATAAACATTATTATTTTTCAGTGCAAAATTTCGTTTAATGTCCGCGATATTATTACTTTCCGAATCGATAAGGATACTTTTAATACGTTCTACTTCACTATCTGCTAACTGAACGGTCTATAAGCCAGTCGTTTGTAATCTGAAATATCACTGGAAAATCCACACTATCATCAATACTTTCAGCACAATCTAGTGTTGTAAAAGAACCGAGTCTTTTAGTCCTCATTTTGCGGCTATGAGTTCTTTTTGCAGAACTCAAGACTAATTGGACACTGTTATGCAAAAGGGTGTCAAGTGACCAAAAATCAGGTATGGAGTTATTGGTACCACTGGATTCGCAAAAACGTCCTCTATCTGGTCGCCCAAAGGTCTAACTTCGGAAAAATATAAATTAAAAGTAATTTCACAAAATAACGTATTGCGAAACAATCCATTGGATGTACTGATATTTGCAAAAAGGTTTCATGTGTTCTTGATACCGTTTAGCGATTTACTATTGCTGAATTTATTTAAACAAAAAGGTTTCAAGTCCATGTTTATTAATAGAAATTCTTAAATTATTGTGTTTTTTAAATTCTTGATCTGTCAGGTTTAAAGAGCTGTGTTTTTTTGCACGGGTCTTTAAATAATGACGAAAAGGCCGTAGTTTTAGATTTTTGACCAATAAATTAGAAGACTAGTCATCCTAGTCATAATTCATTTAAAAATATTATTCCACCTAATAACTCCTAAAAATCTATTCAGTTTGACTTAGGTACCTACTTTAAACAAAAACACCTATGTATTCCAAAATCCTTACAATAGAACAGAGGATTTTTATTTTATTAATAGTTATCTTATGTTATTCAGACTTCTTTTTGAAACTTTAAAAAAAATACAGATTTTTCTAATGATTTTACGGAGGCATCTTATTATTTTTGAATAAAATTATAGTTAACTATGGATGTAAGAGTCTTAAGTTTTAATATCTGTATTTTTTATTATTAAAATCTGGCAAAAAGAAGAAGAAGCAATTTACTGAGGTTTTGGAAGTATGAGAGACAAACAAATTGAAAAAATATCCCCGGGGTTATGATTATAGGTCTAGTTGTATTTTGTACTGATACGCCATGGGCAGCCGTTTCGTTAATAATCAAGTACTACAAAATGCATAGAAATACGCGAATTAAATAACGAATCGCAAAAAATCAGAAAAAATGTGTGGATACACCAGAACGTTAGAATTATTGAAGGTAACGCTTTTTATAAACTTATATAAAATAAAACAAATGAAATAAATGATATGATTAAAACCTTTTAGGAAATTGTTTGCAACGATATCCTATTAAAGCAAAAAGGTTTTAAGTGTTTTAATTGCATTTATCTACTTGTATAATTATTATGCACACAAATGAACATCAAATGCATAAAATATACATCTCATTTTGTAGTTATGCCAATTTCCAGGCATGTAAATTGTGTAAATACGAAGTTATAGCAATTTTTAAAAGTGACGACCTTGAAAATCTTTAAGCGCGTTTATCTCGAAATGACAAATTTGTCACTTGACACCATTTTGCATAACACTGTCCAATTAGTCTTCCGAGTCCTGAGTCTTGAGTTCTTTTGAGTCTTTTTAGTTCTTTCAGTTCTAAAATTTTTTGAGTCGTAAGATTTATTCTAAGTATATTTCAGTCCTGTGAGCTCTTTGAGTCTTTTGAGTTCTTCTGTCTGTCTGTCTGTCTGTCTGTCCGTCCGTATGTCACAGCCACTTTATTCTGAAACTATAAGCATCACATAGCTGAAACTTGGTAGGTAGGTGTATTTTGTTCCGTCCCCCCCCCCCCCATCTAACTTTTGAACTAAGAAAGTGAAAATTTTGAAAAAAATATATGATGTAGATCTCAACAAAAACTTGCAACGAAAATTGGTTTGAAGGAGATCGAACCAGTAGTTTTTGAGATATTGCACATTTTTATCAACCGCAAATATAACTTTGTCTTTCATACAAACACTATGAAAAACAAAGTTATTTTTGCCGTCGCAATATATTGTGATGTTTTCGTGAAAGTAAGTGGACCCTGAATTCAGTTAAGGGTTGCACGGAACCCTCGTCGCGCGGGTCCGAGACGCACTTAACCGGTTTTTTTCACTGAGCTACTGAAAGATTGAACTACTGAGCCATACTGAACGTGTGATATAAAGGAACTAGATTGCTTAAGGACTTCAACTGAAGCATTCCTTCAGGAACTACCCAACTCCAGCTGACCCACCACGGCCACTTACTAATATTTATTTTTTGTCATAAAACGCAAGTGTCATCGACAAATTGGCCCCACTTGATCATAGAGGTCAAAAGGTCCTATTTGAACACAATCATACCACAAGTACACCTGCGGAAGCTATGTTTCTCATAGGGCTATCACAGCAAAAGCTTTAATAGATTTAGGGACACAATTACCGATAGTGTATATCCAGTTAAACAAAATACCAGTTATAGTGTGACAGAACCTCATAGTGGAGTTAAATTATATAACAGTCTACAAGAAAACTCTCAAGACCAAAACTTTATTGAATAGGTACACAAGAAATTATTCAAAAGTATGTTATTATAAATATGTGCTGCAGCAACATTATACCATCCTCGCAGAATATTCTCTGGCCCCAGAATAAATAAAAAGCTACATCGAGCATCATAAATAAATAAACTTTTTAAAATAAAGTAAAAACAGCAAATTGGCATTGAAAATCAACGATACAACAATTAATTCAAATCCAAAAGTTACTAATGCTTTTGAGCCGTGTTTGCACATATTGCACTTACAATAACTTAAGAACATACCTGAGGATTTGTGGGGACTATCTGTGCATATGTACGACAAAAGTGACCCCGTGGACTTCAGGCTAATATTGATTCTGTTCTGCCAGTCTTGAGTAAAATTTTTGAAAAGATTATATTTAACCATCTTTTAGCAGACTTTTTATCGAGCAAGTTATTGAGTCAATTAGCCCTTTTCGGCACGACACATTTGAGCTTTTGTCGTTAAAGAGAGACTTTAGAGACTCATCTTGTTAATCAGAATCTAACCTAGATGAGATGAACTGGAAATACTGATATATCTAATAATCATCGCGCGATCATTATTTAGATCCATCGCGATGTGTTCAGTATGGCAAGATACGATATCCCTCGATCTTCTTTTATCGTGCGCGAGATTAGTAGTTTCTAAAGATAGTGTGTAAGTTTATCGAATCGACACATTGTTTCGACACATAGGTACCCAAAAATTATTATACAAACGAAGGTAGTTTTTGGTCATAGTAAGTGAGCTAATATGTATAGATACCCTCAGTTAAACATGAAAGTAAGTGGACCCTGAATTCAGTTAAGGGTGGCACGGAAGCCTCAGTGCGCGTATTCTATTAATAATTCTGAACCTCAACTTTGATTAGAGTTTTCAAAAAATCACCTCTCTACTCATTGTTGTTTTATATAGGTCGACATGTCTTTTATATTTTACAGATATTTTGTTTGAAACTCTAAAGTAGCTGAAAAATAAGGTAGCGACCGTTGAATTTTATCATAATAACCGGCCAAAGAGTTGTAGGTACCTCTGCTCGAGAACCAAAAGCTCCAAGAAAGTGTATGTAACTAAGTAAATATTTTTCAGTCTTTAAGCTTTATGACGTGTATACAGTACTTACATACAAAGATAACTTCTTACCAAATTCGGTGATAGTAGATCGATCGTAAATTTTTATGCTGCTTTTGCATATATTTTTTTATGTTGTAATTATTTCATTTTCAAAGTAAGGCTTTCTAGACTATTACTTCAAAAAGAAAATGTAAATCATACCATTACACTAGTAGAATGAGAATAACGAAGAAAAGAAAATCAATGTTAATCAATATGATTTCGTAGATGTAGAACAACCGTTTTAAATACTTATGTTTTATGTTCATTCATAATTGAAGTCTACACGAGAAAGTATAGTAAATCTTAAATGAATTAAAAGGTAGATCCAAATAAGACCTGCATTAGTTTAAAAAAAAAACCTTTGTTTAACCTTAAACCATGTTCTTACACGCAATAATATTATTATTTCATTTCATTGCAATATTTCACATATAACACGACAATATTTTATTACGAATAAATGAATATTGAATATTCAATAAATAAGTAGGTAGGAAGTGGTATAAAAAAAAGGATGTTATCTTTAACCTTTCAGTAAAATGTAATATATTTGTATTTTATTTACACAAAAAAGTAAAATAAGGTTATGCTTGCTATTTCACGGTTCGGACTTTAGAAGGTCGTTAGTTCTCTTATGAGGTAATGTTCAAAAAGAAAAAATAACAAGAAACATAAGTAGTACACTAACCGATTTATAAATTGGTTGTTTCAAAAACACTAATGACGAATGGTATTGAAAAGAAGTTAATCATTGACAAATCATAATGTATGAACTTGCTTTGACCACCAAAAACATGGTTAATTATTGAAAAGAGGCATTGACAATTATAGTGACTTATGTTTCTTGCATAGTTTCTTTCCAGCACTGGCCCACAGTTGCCCGAGGCTGTGGTAGGGTCTGTAGTGAGTGTATATGAAGGGATAAATATTTTTATTGATTTAATTTATATTAATGAATATTTAGGACGTTGAAGTATTAAGTAAAATATACATATGGGATGCTTTTCATCAGCTTGAACTTAACCCGGACCCGGACTAAAGGCACATGATAACATTCATTTTCGCAAAAGGTTTACAAAAAAAAAGTTAAGTATATCTTTAGCAAGTTGTGACAAAGGTCCCTTACGGCTAGCTCGGCCTGAGTCCTTCGTCAGCATATGGTACCTTGCTCTGCCCTTGCCTAGCGGAAGAAAGAGATGTGTACCTAACTATCTGCAGGGAAACTTGTGAATGAAACCACCTTTACGATGTATACGGCTCTATTCGGTTTAACTTATTACTAATTGTACAATTCTTACCTTATTGGCTACTCCTTATTCTAGCACTATTGATAGACGGGATCCCTGATCGAAAGGCGAAACCATCGTGATTCGGTTAAGTATGATCACTCTGGTATTAAGACGGTCTTGGAAATTCACTCGCGGTTAGATTAGTGGCTAAGGATCGCAGGGACGGGTTTAGGTTCGGTTCGGGGATAATGGTAGTCCAGTTGCTCTTACCCAGCCCTCGCGTACTGATGCCCCTGCTACGTTATCCTAACTGCGAGAGGTCGGACGGACACCCAGCCGCCGACTTGTCCTCACCTATGCTCCCTGATCTCCCAACCCAGACGGTTCCTAGCTGTGAGAGGTCGGACGGACACCCAGCCGCCAACTCGTCCTCACCTATGCTCCCTGATCTCCCAACCCAGACGGTTCCTAACTGTGAGAGGTCGGACGGACACCCAGCCGCCAACTCGTCCTCACCTATGCTCCCTGATCTCCCAACCCAGACGGCTCCTAGCTGTGAGAGGTCGGACGGACACCCAGCCGCCAACTCGTCCTCACCTATGCTGGAGTGGGTAGGGAAGTTAGGGGGGAGGGGGCAGCATTCGCCGGGGACCGGAGAGCAACACTTCGCGCGCCTACTAGTTGCCTCTACGGCCGGGCTCCACGGGACGAGTGCCGGTGCGCTCGGTCGCGCAGCGCCTTATATAGTTACGCGGGGTGGTTGCGGGGTATAGGGGGGCGGTCGCTGTGCACGCGGCCGGTGCGTGTGAGTCGCGCCTACGTCATCGTTGTGTGTGTCGGGACGGCGGTGCCAGTTATATCGATTATTATGCGCGTCATGATGATCGGGCACGTCACAAAGTACCCCTTACGATAGTATCGGAATTGATTACCTTCATGAGATTAATACGTTATGCAGGAAAGTGGATACCAAATGAGGCCACAAAGACCGACCTTTGAAGAAACGGCTGTCGTTGATGTATTGCATTCAGAATATTATGCTATGATGTGAAGTCGTATACCAGAAACGTAAGAATAATATTAATTTGGCATGTTTAATAAGGATTACAAGTATGTGCAGGGTATTTGTCAGTAACTCACAGAGTTACATTAAGAACGGGTACATTGGAGTATGGAATGATGAAACTACACATAGTCAGAATTTAAGTAGAAACGTTTTGCACCTGAATAGAGGTAAAGGAAACTAGCAAAAAAAAAATAGAAGGGAGGATGGAAGAAGGATAAAAAGATATATCAACATGTCAATATCAATATGTATAATAAATATTGATGATTTCATAAATGATTTAATCGAGACAAAAAATAAATAGTTTTATTTAAATTAAAACAAGGGAGGGATGTAGTGTATGTGTAAAAGAGAAGGAAGTATTCTGTCGTCTCCTGCGCACACTGGTTCCCTGACAAGGCCGGGGCGGGGTGGTGGTGGGGATACTTTACTCGCCACCACGATGGAGGACGGACGTGTTAGTCAGTGTGACGTAAGGAGCCGATACCCGGGACGCCGGGTATCGGCTCCGATACGGTGGACGCAAGCTCCCGCGGACTGGGCGCCTGCCTGCTGTAGCAAGGCTGGCCCGTCGGGTTTGCAGCGCGGACACTCACTCTCAACGAGGAACGATGGGCTCAAATTGAAAAAGAAATGCTTGCCATCGTGTTCGGCTGCACAAAGTTTCATAAATTTATTTATGGTCATAACAGGTAACGGTTGAAACGGATCATTAGCTACTTGAAGTAATTTTTAAGAAACCTCTCAATGATGTTCCGGTTAGACTTAAACGCTTGTTATTGAGATTACAACGGTATAATTTAAGAATATGCTATGTTCCAGGGAGGTTAATGTTTGTAGCTGATACTTTATCTAGGGCAATAACAAATGGGGATAGTAATGCAGATTGTCGTATTCAAGAAATAGTAGATTTACATGCGGATAAATTATATTCAAATGTTAATTTCAGTGATGACAGGCTGTTGGCGGTAAGCGCGGTATCGCGCATGGACGAAGGTTCGAATTTTGTGGTAGATTATTACAAAAACGGATGGCCGCATACCAAAAGTTTAGTAGAAGGAAAGGCAAAACCTTTTTGGGATATAAGAGACGAAATCCATGTCATCCTGGGCGTTGTCTTCAGAAATGAAAAGGTAATTATTCCCATTAGTCTTAGGCCTGAAATGCTGAATAGGATACACGAGGGACATTTAGGCATCGACAAATGTAAACAACGGGCCCGTGACGTCATGTAGTGGCCGGGCATGTCGACCGAGATCGAGCGCGTAGTCCGCGCCTGCGATGTGTGCGGAGAGCGGCGCGCCGAGCAGCCGCGCGAGCCCCTCGCCGCGCACGCGCAGCCTAGCCGCCCGTGGGAGGTTCTGGCGACTGACATATTTGAGATTCAAAGTACCTACTATTTGCTAGTGGTAGACTATTTCTCAAATTTTGTTGAAGTCATGTCTTTAAAGGACCTCCGAAGTGTGACAGTAATAGACAAATTAAAATCCATCTTTTCTCGCCATAGGATTCCTAATAAAGGGTCAATCTTGAAAGCCAAAAAAAAACAATGTCCGGGGGCAAAAACTATCCACAACGTTTAAAATTTAATGTAAGATATTTTTTTTCTGTTACTTTAATGTTTAAATTAAATGGGGCACAACAAAAACGGTGTTAATTTTAGCTTCAAACATCAGAAAAAAATCTTCGAAGTCTTGATATTTGATTCCCCTGGGCTGTCCCTTTGTCATTTTTTGAACAAACCATTAATAATTTACCTGTCTATAGTCATAAATATGTGATTTTTTGTAATCATTAAGTTAGAGGGTGAGTTGTTAAATGATTTAATAAATACACAAAGTCTGTTCCAATCACTGTTTTTTTTTTTTAAAAATAGTTTGTGTTTGTCCGAGCGCAACGATTGATTCCCTTGGCGCGTCACTAAATGCCACCTGCCTTGCTATATAAATGTCTACGCCGAAGGCGTGCACATAGGCAAGGTGGCTTTAGTCGCGCTCTAAACATCGCGAGAAAGGTCGAGCGTCTCGACGTTTCCAAGCCGGATTTACGAAGGTAAGAATTTTATTCCCCTGACTTTGTTTCACTAGGTCATTGATTACCCTGGCCACTTTAAATAAAACCGGTTAAGTGCGTGTCGGACCCGCGCACTGAGGGTTCCGTACCACCCTTAACTGAATTCAGGGTCCACTTACTTTCACTTAACGAAAACATCACAATATATTGCGACGGCAAAAATAACTTTGTTTTTCATAGTGTTTGTATGAAAGACAAAGTTATATTTGCGGTTGATAAAAATGTGCAATATCTCAAAAACTACTAGTTCGATCTCCTTCAAACCAATTTTCGTTGCAAGTTTTTGTTGAGATCTACATCATATATTTTTTACAAAATTTTCACTTTCTTATTTCAAAAGTTAGATGGGGGGGGGGGGCGCCCATTTTACCACTTTGGAAGCGTCTATATCTCAAACCTTACATTTTTAGAAAAAATGGTTTTAGAAACCTCAACATCATTTTAAAAGACCTATCCATAGACACCCCACACGCATAGGTTTGAGTAAAAAAAATTTTTTAGGTTTTAGTTTCATGTATGGGAGCCCCCCCTTAAATATTATTTTTTCTTTCCTTTTGTATCTGAATCGGAAAGCGGTGAATAAAATACACCTACCTACCAAGTTTCAGCTATGTGATACTTATAGTTTCAGAATAAAGTGGCTGTGACATACGGACGGACAGACAGACAGATAGACAGACTTGACGAAACTATAAGGGTTCCGTTTTTTGCCATTCGGCTACGGAACCCTCAAAATGTTTTTTGATGATTAAGAATTTCTTTACAAGGATTAACAGTAGGCTATATAGGACTATTAATTGATTTTAAAATAATCATTGGCAAAAATCAATCCATTTAAACAAAATCGAAAGAAGATTAACTTTTCTTGACTCCCCTGACATTGATTCCCCTGGCAAAATGCCAAGGGAATCAGAGATAATTAATTAATAAAACTTTCATATTATTATATTTTAATGCGTAAACCATAATTATTGTGTACAATCAATATGAGATCAAACGAACTTCCAAGTGAAGTTCGATCGTTATTAGTAGGATAATAATGGGCACTCTACGCCAGCCACAGCTTGTGTCAGCAAACTTTCGTTTGCTTCCACGCACTGTCGCTGGCGTATCCTGCCCATTATTATAATTGGTATAAAATGGTGTACAAGTTGACTGAATAAATTTAAAGTACAGTAAATCATGCGTTAAAAACAGTCTAGGGGCAAAGAACTCATTTGCATTAGTTTATAACCTATTGACACGTCTGTCTTTTGATCATTTCGTTAGATACCATCCACTAAAACGGTTTAGTAAAACTGAAATGAGATTTGTGAAACAAAAACAATCACTTAAATTAGAATGTATTTGTCCTCAAGCTTTAAATGAAGATAAGCGTCATGGGAATTTATTGCCTAATTAATACCATACGTAGCATTGTTTGCGGTCCATCAAACTGTGGAAAGACGAACTTAGTAATAAGTCTGTTGCTACACCAAGATGGACCACGTTTTCGGAACTTATATGTGTATTCTAAATCTTTGTATCAACCTAAATATGTGTTTTTAAAAAAATTTTTGGAGCAAGTTCCAGATGTATGAACAAAAAGGCATGCTGATCTACTGATTGAACTATAAAAATAAACTATTTTCTCTTATCTCTTAATAACTTATAAAACGATGATCGGATATTATAACTATACCTGCCTAATTAAATAATGTAAATCAATGTCACAACAAAATTAATTTATTAAACTCGCTTAATACTAAACTTATCACTAAAAAATGTGGGACTACAATCTTCAAACAACAAATTTACGTCCTTTACAAATCGCTGCAAGGTTTTCCACTGGCTGGAGTCGTTCTCCACGAAACAGTTGATGCGCAACAGCGCCTTCTTCCAGCGCTCGTCGGGGGAACTGGTCTCGGCGTCGTCGCGGTGGTAGACCTTTAGCTCCACGTAGAAGTCGCCGTCGGTGGGCGCGCTGCGGCGCTGGGTGCCGTTCGCGACTCTGTTGAGGATGTAGGACGACAGGCTCGACGACTTCGTCTCCTCGACCTCGTACTCCTCTGCGCCGAGACCGAAGATGTCTGCAGTCTTCGACTTCTTGTTCCTGTAACCGATCAAATGTTATATTAATTAACGTAAATAGTGAAATACCTGTCTACTTTTACTTGTGAGTTAACAACTACGAGAGATTCTAATGACAAGTAAACGATTTAGTGTTCATGATAAAATTATGTTCTTTACCTGTGCTAATACAAAAAATAATTCGGTTACGGCTAATAACTTTGACAAGGCTTGTACTTAAATAATAAACCAATAAATGCAAATTTAATTAATCATTTCGTAACAAAAACAAATAAATATGTTACCTTGAGTCTTTGCTGCTGGAGGACGACTTGCGTTTTTTTGACGATGACGATGCTGCCTTTTTTGTGGTCTTGGCTTTCGGCCTTTCTGCGATTGATTCGCACTCGGAGTCTGACCTGAAAGTAATTTTATTTAAATTAAGTACACTGTCTTGATACACGGAAAAAAGGCTCTATGTCTGGATCCACTTTTATTTTATTTCAAAAAGACTTGTAAAACACTAAGTATTACGACTTATCATTACAATTTAAATAACTATTGGAGCAAAAAATAAAAAAAAAACGGTTAAGTGCGTGTCGGACCCGCGCACTGAGGGTTCCGTGCCACCCTTTAGTAAATTCAGGGTCCACTTACTTTCACTTAACGAAAACATCACAATATATTGCGACGGCAAAAATAACTTTGTTTTTCATAGTGTTTGTATGAAAGACAAAGTTATATTTGCGGTTGATAAAAATGTGCAATATCTCAAAAACTACTAGTTCGATCTCCTTCAAACCAATTTTCGTTGCAAGTTTTTATTGATATCTACATCATATATTTTTTTTCAAAATTTTCACTTTCTTATTTCAAAAGCTAGATGGGGGGGGACGCCCATTTTACCACTTTGGAAGCGTCTATATCTCAAACCTTACACTTTTAGAAAAAATGGTTTTAGAAACCTCAACATCATTTTAAAAGAGCTATCCATAGACACCCCACACGCATAGGTTTGATCGAAAAAAAAATTTTAGGTTTTAGTTTCATGCCCCCCCCTTAAATATTATTATTTTTTTGTATCTGAATCGGAAAGCGGTGAACAAAATACACCTACCTACCAGGTTTCAGCTTTGTGATGCTTATAGTTTCAGAATAAAGTGGCTGTGACATACAGACGGACAGACAGACAGACAGACAGACAGACTTGACGAAACTATAAGGGTTCCGTTTTTTGCCATTCGGCTACGGAACCCTAAAAAGTACCTAAGTACTAACTTACATTTTTGAAGTGGTTAAAACTTGTAGTTTCAAACGTAAAACTTGCACACCTTAGCGGAGCGGAGAGCGAAGAGCGGAGGCGACAGCGATTTTGCGGCGTTGACTGCAGACAGCTACTTGCACACACTTGGGTCACAAAGTCGATGAGTGAAAATCGATCGAACAAAATCGTGGTTTTATTGTAAAAAATTTGCTTGCACATCAATATACTTCATTTATTCGAAAAAGGCACAAGTCCATTAATAATGCGAATAAGGTAAAGTAGTCCTAGTTACTTACATACATATTATGCATCTACACTTCCATTAACTAATACGAAATATTATCATTTTGTCCACTTCAAAACCAGTTGTGTCATAGGTATATTATATTCTATTCAATGTAGGTTACATATTTCAATATAAAAAATAATTGTTAGCAACTATAAGGAAAAACCGCTTTCGTTTTAGACACATTAAAATAAATATATCTCAATTGTATTATTTAATCGTTTTACTAATATTTAGATAAGAAAACCTTGTCAATAACACTTATGGATGCAAATCAGAAATAAATGATTTATTTTATTTTTCGTAACTGAATCGAAAGTAATAAAAATGATAAAAAACATAGAGAAACGTAATTAATTAATACCGGGAATCAACTCACTACCGTGTATTTCGTTATAGGTAGTTACACAAAAAATAAAGTGAGTAAAGCCAGTTGTGGTTATTTACTTGCAAAAATATCATTTTTCAGCAGCGGCGGATGTCGGTAAATTTCAATCGCTTTATATTTTGTAGTTTATATTACACAAATTAGCTCATACTTGTTGCGCAGTGCAAGCTATAAAATCGAAAGAATATAGGTATGTTTTATAAAGTCCGTTCATTAGTAAAAATGTTAGTTTAAGTATTTATTCTTTCAGACAGTTGTTTTGGTAAATAATAATTAAAGTAAATCATTTAAAAGTTTGTTATTTATATGTTTGATGATTAATAATATAAAGGACACGGACGACCCGCCATACATTGCTTGCCCCAAAAGTAAAAATCCATGCGTCACGACCAAAACTAATTTTATGGGTTCCTTTCTTCGCGTTTTTAAATAATATAAAGTAATATAAGAGGTAAATAGCGGGGTTTTTACATAAAACGAAATAAAATGTGTGGGGTCAATCTCTTGCACAGGTCTTTCTAGATCATAGCGCCATCTGTGTCGAAAACCCGCAATCTAGGTCACTAAAACTAAAACATAGAAAACTGCCCCGCTAGGGGGCGTAACGCGTGAAAATTACGTTGACGCAAACAATAGCCAACAAAAAGAAGTTCCTTGTCACAGTTTTTTTTTTCAAGTTTTAGGAAGAGGTTGGTAGGTTTAAAGGTTAGTACCCATGGGTGGCAAACGTCATCTTCCTTCTTAAAATAGCGATTGCGAGCGCTTACTTATTTAACCCGTCACGCGTCGAGCTTTTCGAAACGGACGATGGCAGTAGTGCTCAGGGTAATTTATGTACCTAAATTTTTGATGACCTTCATCAGGATTTATCAAAATATCACATTGTGGTTATAATTATACCTTATAAATCATATACCATTATAAAGTATAGGAAATAACCTATACACTGAAAAATGTGTAATAGAGTTTTATAACTTACATAATATTTAATCCATTGGTTAAAATCTCCACTTTGTTTTTGTAAACTTTCGTCACTGTAAACAACACTTTGATACACAAATTTGTGATAGTATTGACACTTATACACTACTCTATTCTATAGATTAACTACTTGCCATTAATTTTCACAACAAAGTTCACAAGAAATAAGACAAATGACTACCCAAATTATAATTATTTACGCAGCGACACCGACCGCGAAATCGTAATGGCGGACTGACCGTTCCGATAGAAAAGTTTGGCACTTTTTTCACCAACTTATTTACTAAAATTGCTAAAACCAATGCTTAAAACATATTCTACACTTCTTTCTTAGTAATTTCATCTATAATTATCGTAATATACACATCCCGTTTAACTGCTTGAGACAGTTTTACCTTTAGCACTCACGGAACAATTGCGTAACAACAACAGTAATGGCGGACACTGAGACCAGGACGAAAAAAATATTATCTTGCAGAAATGTTGTTGCTTGTTGCCAATTGGTCAGTACTAGAAATATGTTCAGAAGTATTCTCTGATTGGTTGTGCAAATTTATACGCCCGGCCAACCACAGAAACTGAGTGAAGGTAGGCGCCAAAGATAACGAATTTCGTTACGGACAGACGTTTGTCCGTAAAACGCGTCGAGCTCTTTTCGCTCAAAGACAAAGGTGTGTCCAGGAATCACTTGACGGGTTAATCAGTCAGGTATCAAACGAATGCCGAGAATTTTTATTGTGTCTCGTTTATACATACTTGACGAGTTAACTAACTGCCAGTTCTATGACACAATATGCCATTTCGTTAAGCGGTCGTCAGTTTGCTTATAAGTGCTCGAAACCGCTATTTTCTGCCAAACACAACAATTGTTGGGGACAGGAAATTGTATTCAATCGTTGTCCTATTTTTTTTTGTAGATTTATATCCGCTAGATAAAAGCAAAGTAAATTAACAATATTGTATTAAAAATTCAATATATTTTTTGCAAATGATATTGTCAAGTCTCTTAATGCTTTTCTTTAATCAAACATTAAACGACTCTGGGGCACTTTACGACCGTGTCCTTTAGATAACAACAACTTAACTTATTAATACTGTTTTTTATAGTTTGTATGAGCATAGGCACGGGGTCTCATTCGGAACATAGGTTTCATAGCTTGTAAATTTTCTCGATAGGTGGCGCTACATGTCTGGCCATCGGTGAAACGGTTTATTAATTTGGATTAAAAACCTAAAATACATGAAGATAATATCCAAAAAATATGTAAATAAATATTTTTAGCCGTTTAAAACAGATAAAACTTTATACTACCCAATTTTATATCAAAAAGTAAAAATGTTGTAAATAGCATAAAAGCACACATAAAAGCATGCTAAAACGACAAAGAGCCCTCTGTCGGTATGTGATAAAACTTTGCGGCATATTTATGAGGTGGTAATAGATGGCGCATTTTGTCCATTGATTATAATGCAACTTTAAAAACTAAGCAAGTACGAATTGCAATTTATTTTTATTTCGGTAAAAGCTCAGGCAGGCATCGATAGGCCACTGGCGGTGGAGTAAACAAAATAATGTTGATAACCGCATCCGTGAGCGTTTAAATTAAACATTGGTAGGTTTATTATAACAATAGGATATAGGTAAATTATTTAAATAGTTTATAACATTCTAAGATTTCTGAACATCATCATCACATGAACATAAATAACCAAACACAATTCTAGCACTTTCCGGTTTTCGCCGAAACTTTGCACAGATTTCATGATTGGCGTCGACTGTTTTTAAACGTTTGCAGTTTACAAAATGTCAAAGGTTATTGCACAATGATAATTGATAATATTGATTGATAATAATAACTGTTTAATCGTCATCACTACGACGTTGGTTTTGTTGTCAATGATGAAGATTTAGGGTGACCATGACTAACAGTTTGGTAGGACAAATAGGATTTTATTTCAGAAATGATCATGAATGACAATGATAACAACAAAGACTAACTTGTTAAACATGTGCTTCTACACTAAGATGTCCCTTAGTGCTAACGATTTCATAAAAATAAATATGTATAATCCGTTTATTTTTGCTCGTCGAATGTTGTTAACATTTTTTCTTTTAAAGAATATCAGTTAACGAAATCAGTAAAAAAAGTAACATTCATTAACTATTTGATTTAAAAAGATCTCAAGTGTTCAACGATAAATTACCTAATGCAGGTTGTGATTGTTCCGTTAAAAGAATGATTTCGTTAAAAAGAAATATCAAGATTGTTTACAATATTCGACAAGCAAAGAAAAACTGACGTATCATCCAAACACTGACCGCGCCATAAGTTACTTAATATCGGTATTAATACCAAAGCGCTACCACCACTGCGCTACGAGCGAGCACCTCTTCTTTCTATTTTGGTATCATAATAAAATCATAATAAAACATTTAAATCACTTCATGTTATGAATGTTTTCAGATTGACAAAAGCAATTACTCTGTTACACTTCCAAGCGTCATCCGGATACCAGATTCGATGGTCCCAATAGCATTGAAAGAGGTGCATAACCAAAAAAAATGGTTCTACAGAGATTATCTATAGTTCTCGTTTGAGAATCTCAATTTTTTGTAATTCACTGTAGCAAACGTCTTTCAAGTGACTATTATCACGCGGTCACACATGTTGTATTTGCACTGCCTTTAATCACTATTTCCAGACACGAATTGGCTACTTGACGCCATTTTGTTTTGCTCAGCCGTGGCACGAAAAACAACTAAATTAAAAAAAAACGGCATTATGCATACTGCGTTTATATTTTACCTACATGAAATGTTGCGGCATTTCATGAAATTCCGCCACTTTTGATTTACATTTCTATCGCCGCTTATATTATTATGCCGTGGCATGTTAATAATGTGGGGAGGCCTATGTTCAGCAGTTGACGTCTTTTGGCTGATAAATAATGACGATGATGATGTTAAATGATGATTATTATATTATATTCTTTCTTTATTGCACTTAAAAGATGTACGGACAACAGCACGTCAAGCTAAACACTGTGGTATCTTATGCTGTTGGAATAAGGGCTATTTTTCAACAAAAATGTATAGTCTGATGTGCTGGCGACTGTACAGAAAATACAAGAAGTCACAATGTGAACAAAGGTGGGCTTATCCCTAAAAGAGATCTCTTCCAGCCAACCCATAGGTGTTGGAAATGAAATAATTGCGGTTATCGGCAGTAATATAATGCCACAATGAGATTATTTTTCGTTAAGTTAGTATAAAAAAATATAAACATGTTTGTTTATCTGCTTAGTAGGTACCTGGGTGACCTAGCTTTGCTGTATTTTATTTTAGACTAATAAGACTAAGGTTTTTGATAAAGGGCACCCAATAATAGTTTTTCTCGTTTAGCAGATAATGCGTAGATAGATTATTGGCGATGTGAAGATTATCCACGCCTTTAGCGGTGAAATTTAGAAGCTGACAACTTTTTTTCAGTCAGTCTTCTATAATACAATTATTACCTGCCCGCCACTAATTAAAAGTTAATAGTTTTAAAGAAATGTTTGTCGTGTCTACAGTTCTATTAATTACTCTTCCACCATGATCAACACAAGCCCATCACCTCTTTTCAATATACTTGTAAAAATATAATATTTACTATGCATGAAATAAATAAATAAAAATAAATAATATTTTTTACTCCATCGTAGTACCTATTTAACTATACTTTAAATCTTATAAAATGTTTTATCTAATTGATGATTTCTATGAAGATGCCGTACACCATGACACTCTTAACTAAATTCGGGATCTACTTACTTTTACCTAACGAAAACATCACATTTGTGACAGCAAAAATATCTTAGTTTTTAGTGTTTGTATGGAAAACAAAGTTATATTTGCGGTTGATAAAACTATGCAATATCTCAAAAACTACTGGTTAGATCTCATTCACACCAATTTTTGTTGAAAGTTTTTGTTGAGATCTAAATCATATGTATATTTTTCAAAATTTTTACTTTCTTAGTTCAAAGGTTAGAAAGGGGGGTGGGACGCCCATTTCACTACTTTGGAAGCGTCTATATCTCAAACGTTAAACTATTGTTTGAAAATGTTGCAAATTTTTCGTTTATTTTTTGAGTTATGAAGTTTTATATATCTAAGCATCGAAATCATTAACATATCATATTTTTATCCAATTTGTTCGTTGTTATATTATTAAGTTACAAAAATCAACAAAATATTTGGAAAACAATAAATAACTTAATGAGTAGGAGTGGGAATAACTGCTTGAATTCGCCAACATAATATAACACACTAATAAATAAAATGTTAATTTTGACGTTATAATAATATTAGTCTTGCTGGACTGTTATGCTATTTTACTGGTACTGCAAACAGAAAAGTGTTATTTTTATTACTTATCGTCGATCTGATATGTTAACGAATTACTGCAACCAAAAACCTGTCTTACTGCACTGACTTAAAACTCAATTTTAAATGTCATGGAAAGTGTTATTTTTATTAGTTATTGTCGATCTGTTATAATATCGAATTACTGCAACCAAAAACCTGTCTTATTGCTATGACTTAAAACTCAATTTTAAATGTCGTAAAAAGTGTTAAATCCCAACGGTTATTTTTATTAGCTCTATCTATCGGTTATGTTATCGAACTACTACAGCCAAATACCTGTCTTATTGCCATGTCTTAGAACACAATTGAAATGATAATAATTAATTTCATTTCTTTGTCGCACCGTCCACAATCATTTCTGCTTAGCCCAAAGGTATGACTGGTAGAGAATGCCATATGGCGTGAACTTTACGAAAACCAAAACGGATGATTTAATCTTATTTAATATCTTCATTGGTTTTAATTCGTCCTATGCGCAAATCAGACTTTATTTCTGATTACTGAAACCAAGTCAAAGGTTCTGACGTAAACGTTGTTAAATCATGGTTACCCTAAAACTATAACTAACGTCGAAAATTGAACGAGTTGTCATTTTCCTTCGGCATTTTGCAAAGCTGCGAGCGTATATCTATACTAATATTATAAAGCTGAAGAGTTTGTTTGTTTGTTTGTTTGTTTGTTTGTTTGTTTGTTTGTTTGTTTGAACGCGCTAATCTCCGAAACTACTGGTTCGAATTGAATAATTCTTTTTGTGTTGGATAGTCCAGTTATCGAGGAAGGCTATAGGCTATATAACATCACGCTACGACCTATAGGAGCAAAGATATAGTGGTAAATGTGTAAAAAACGGGAGAAAGAAGTCACTATTCCACGCGGACGAAGTCGCTGGAAAAAGCTAGTATTATATATAATTGACAACACCATTAACTTAATGAAAACAATGGAATGATAAGTACAATTTGGTGCGCCATATCCACAACGGCCACACACCGGTTTAGCCGCCGGCTCTTGCTAATCTGTAGCTGCCGGACGGAATAATAAGATTTGAGCTGTCTACTAGAATGAAGAATAAAATCATTTTTTTATTAGAAATTATTCCAAAGAAAACTGATTTCCTTCATTGGTAACGCCGGCTTAATAATAACAAACATGAACATGAAACATGAGTAAAAATTGCATGAATGTGAAAATCAACTCAAATATAAATACATAAAACAATACATAAATTACATAGACGTTTAATAACATTTCTGCTTGCACTGTCGAAATAATAATTCGGCGCGCGGCGTGAGACTAGCGTGGGCTCTCCTCGAGAGGTCACGCGAGCCGGCCGAGCCGTGCAACAGCCTCGCTCTGTCTCGCTCTTGCAGTACCTACTAAACTAACCAATCTATCCGTACTCTTTACCCTCATAATGGGGACTGAAACAGAACTACTGAGAGAGCCGTATTGATTGGACGGTCGTTGTGCTAGTGGACAAAAGATAAGGAGGAACTTGATTTATGAAGTACAAATTGCATTCATTTAGGAAACCTACTTTTACATGATGTGATGACGAAACGCGACGTTTTCATTTAATTTATATTTATTGATACACACAACAAATTGTCATAACATATAAAACATTTCAAATTATTTATTGTATTAGTTTTAGGACATATTTTATAATATCTGGATTTTGTTGAAAAGAAAAGAGAAAAAAGTTCAAAACACTGATAAAAACAAAAACAACATAAAAAAAGAATAAGCAGTACTGGGTTTCGAACCTGCGTGTTTCAAATCCGAGGCCGCCTTTCTAATCCGCTGCGCCATCGTGTCATAAACAATAGTAGCGAAATTTACCTTTGAATTTTAGTTACATTATTTTTACCCTATTTTAGTGCTACAGCCACTACAGCAATGAGTTAACGCCATCTATTGAGATACTAAACACGTAGACTAGTTGCGAGCAATCGACATGCTTTTTCCGTGAATCCAGTACACGTAGCGCCATTTATTGACGTGTTGAACACATGAACTAATTGCGAGCAATCGACATGCTTTCCGTGAAGTCCATCAGTCTACGTAGCGCTATCTACGGCTTTTTACATAGCCCTCTCAATACTTAAATTTAGCCCGGAGATATTAGCCCGTTACGGCGGAACCGTTTTCTTGTATGAGATGAGGTATCTGTACTAGTATTATAATATCTGTGGCATAGGTAATATGTGCTTACTTTAAGGACATATTTTACGGAACATGGTAAGATATGTTTTGTAGCAATAAAAGAGCACAATCTTTATGCTGAATAAATTAAAGTGACGTTAATACAATAACATGATATTGTGCGCAGCAAAAGTGCACCATGCATACGCTGCAAAAATGTTGTATGCATCGAACAGCACAGCTTTTTTTTTTTCGAATAGTGCAAGAGCCACAGTGTTTGCACGGAATGTAATACAAACCATAATTGACACAAATGTAAACGCAATTTTAAGTTGTACTTTCTTCTATTTATATTATTCTATATTTCTGTGTGTTGATAAAACAAAGATTTGCTTGAGGAGGAAGTTCCGATAAATTATATTACCAAGTGTTCTTAAAAATCTGTTTACATTTCAAACATATATTAGAATAGCTTTTGCCCGCGACTTCGTTCGCGTCGACTTCAGGTTCGTCCCGTCTAGTAGCGCAAAAAATGTGTTTTTTTACGACCTCACATTAGAAACCTCAAAAATTGTAGCCTTTATGTTATTCTGATGTATAAGCTATATTGTAGTAAAGTTTCATTCAAATCCATTCAGTAGTTTTTACGTGAAAGAGTAACAAACATCCATACATCCATACATCCATATATCCATACTTACAAACTTTCGCCTTTATAACAGTATAAGTAGGATACAATGTTTTAACCAAAAGATCAAAATCATCGTTACACAAGTTTTATGACATAAGGATTAGATACATTTCGATTAAGTCGCATCATATTTAAACAGTGGGGCAAACATAGCATAATTATTTGAGGTCTTTAGTTTCTACCAGTCAACCTGTGTAGGAATATTTTTTTAAGATTGCATATAGCTCCCTGACTATAAGTGCTTAGTGCATGTTACGGCGATACATGTTGTTTGGTACAAGTAAAAGAAGCCTTAAGAAAGTAAAAAATCATTTGAACTCTTAAAATATTAGTAACAAAAAGTGTCTTATGAGTATATCGTTCACGCTTTTTAATAACCAGTTAATTTATGAACCATTTAAAAACGGATGTGAATAAGTAACATAATAGAGATACAATGTAATGTGTTTATAAAACAAATATTTAAATTAGAGGTATTTGTGGTGATGATATTATTTTGATTCAAGTGTTTCCACGTATTAAATTCAACTGTAATTTATCGGTAGCAATCGGTACTTGTTCAGGCTAAATCACTTCAGCTTATGCACATGACCCACACAATTCAAATCTTCTTTAACATTCTTTACAAACAACTTCGTTAATTTGTGTCGTACCGACCACTAGTGCTCGTAAAGTAAAACGACAATTAATTCACATTTAATCTTTTTCGGTTATTGTATTCACGGATGTAACCTAACAGTAAGCTGCTATGGGTATAAATTTTATATTTATGTTGAATGGAGAGTCATGTGCCATCCTGGTACAGAAAATTGAATTCTGTGTGAACTCTCGAGGCAATCTGCTCATTCACATGATTTAAAGTTTTACCCATCGTGCTACCGCTGTATAAGGGCATGAGTCCAAGTGGCCTGTGGATACGAACCGGCGGGGATTTGTGAATTTATTGGTTCGTATTAAACTTTACAGCACGTTATACAAGTAGAACTTAATCGATTCATACTTTCAATCTTGATATTTGTATACATGGATGTAACCTAACAGTAAGCTGCTATGGGCATAACCTTTATATTTATGTTGAATGGAGAGTCATGAGCCATCCTGGCACAGAAAATTTGCTTCTGTATGTACTCTCGAGGCATTCTGCTCATTCGCATGATTTAAAAGTTTACCCATCGTGCTACCGCTGTATAAGGGCATGAGTCTCAATGGCCTATGTATACGTATTTTTCAAAAGAAATATGAATTGTGATTTGGTTTTAACTTGTATATCCGTGAGCGGTAGTTTAGGAAGAATGACAAGCAATTTATATGTTAAATGTGATTGGACTTGATTAGTGATCTGACTAAATGACTACCACTTGAATTGCACAGTAATCATCATGATATCTTGGGTAAGTCATTGTTACTTGTTTTAGAATGTTAATTGTATATCAGTTCAGATAAAAAGTCAGTCATAAACCAAATGAATCCAACTTGTCGTTAATATACAGGGTGTTTCATGTAACGTGTCAAGCCGATGCGTGGTAATAGGCGAGTACCATACCTATCCATTTCACCCCCATGTATGTTAGACAAATATTTATAGTTTAGGAGTTATAATTTTTTTTCGATATTTTTCATGATGCACCTAGACGATATCTTTAAAAAATTATAACTTTTTTTGGGTCCATTTTTCTCAGATATTTTGATCTCAATAGAATGCCCATTATTTGCAATATTATGAGTAAAATAATCGCCATCCTAACTTAGACACAAGATACAAAATTATTGATCGATACTAAAAAATATTGCATTAAGCAGAACCGAATAGAATTTTCAACATAAATTTAAAAATATAAAAAAGGTTTTCCATAATTTCTGACTAATTTTAAAAACTGCTTGACTTCATAAACTTTCATTACAATACAAAAAACGATCTACTTAATGGGTAATTTTTAGCTTAAATCGGCCGTTGAATGTGGCATATCGAAAATATCTTGATTTTCATTATTTTTATTTTTATTGTTACCTTTGCATATTTTTATCAAATCTGATATTTAGTGTCCCTCTATGTTTAAATAGAGCTCATTTGATAACAAGTACATACATTATGTACCTACTACTATCTTTAACCACGACCATATGAGTTAATGAGGGATCCAAAATTTTACTTACATTGCACTCAAATTTCGTACTTTATTAACAACAAATAAACAAGAAACAATTGAAACTAAGACATGCATCATAAAAATCATCTACAACCCATTTATTCACAAACTAAATCATTTCCTTGAGGCTTGGGAAAGCTAAACTAATCCTTTGAGCTAAGAACTAGCCAGCTTTAGCTTTTTGCCCAAGCAGAATTTTCATTTTGGGTCGGGCTCAGCCCTCAAGTTCAAGCAGTTAGTGATTATGTGATTGCGCCAAAATAACTGCCAATAATTATTAGTGCTCGCTAGTCCCTACCTTAAAGGATTAGTATAGCTATCCCACGCCACAAGGAAATGATTAAGTTTAAGTTAAGCAATCACATAATCACTAACTGCTTGAACTTGAGGGCTGAGCCCGACCCAAAATGAAAATTCTGCTTGGGCAAAAAGCTAAAGCTGGCTAGTTCTTAGCTCAAAGGATTAGTTTAGCTTTCCCAAGCCTCAAGGAAATGATTTAGTTTGTTAATAAATGGGTTGTAGATGATTTTTATGATGCATGTCTTAGTTTCAATTGTTTCTTGTTTATTTGTTGTTAATAAAGTACGAAATTTGAGTGCAATGTAAGTAAAATTTTGGATCCCTCATTAACTCATATGGTCGTGGTTAAAGTTAGTAGTAGGTACATAATGTATGTACTTGTTATCAAATGAGCTCTATTTAAACATAGAGGGACACTAAATATCAGATTTGATAAAAATATGCAAAGGCAACAATAAAAATAAAAATTATGAAAATCAAGATATTTCCGATATCCCACATTCAACGGCCGATTTAAGGTAAAAATTACCCATTAAGTAGATCGTTTATTGTATTGTAATGAAAGTTTATGAAGTCAAGCAGTTTTTAAAATTAGTCAGAAACTATGGAAAACCTTTTTTATATTTTTAAATTTATGTTGAAAATTCTATTTGGTTCTGCTTAATGCAATATTTTTTAGTATCGATCAATAATTTTGTATCTTGTGTCTAAGTTAGGATGGCGATTATTTTACTCATAATATTGCAAATAATGGGCATTCTATTGAGATCAAAATATCTGAGAAAAGTGGACCCAAAAAAAAGTTATAATTTTTTTAAGATATCGTCTAGGTGCATCATGAAAAATATCGAAAAAAAATTATAACTCCCAAACTATAAATATTTGTCTAACATACATGGGGGTGAAATGGATAGGTATGGTACTCACCTATCACCACGCATCGGCTTGACACGTTACATGAAACACCCTGTATATTTAGCTTCAGAAATAGGAATTTATTAAAAAAAACAAATTTCTTACAACAAGTAAAGATTTATTTAAATTAGAGAAAATAACACTTGAAGCATAGGTTTTACAATTTATTTAAAATCACAAAATCAGTCTAAAAATGTTACACCAATCTAGACAATTGCAAAACAAAACCATTTACTAAATAATGACACAAAATAACTTACAAGTTAGTATATTCATTCTAGATTTTTTAGCGGCAAAATTTATAATTTTAATTTGTTGCTGCTGTGTTATAGCTCCAAGTGAGTACATTATAGAACACAACTCTCCCACCCCCCCAACCCGCCGCTTCACCCCTCCCCCCCTTGATAAAGGTCCCAAATTTCACATTTCCTCTATTTTCAGGAAAACTATACAAGCTAGGACAAAATGGTCAAGGACTAAATTATTTGTCAATAAATTACCTACAAATAAGTATTAACATTCATTTTGATACGAGTTATAGTTTTTAAGCTATGGAGCATCAAAGAATACTAAAAATGTGCGCTTAGCAGAAATACAACATTTAACACAAAATAAACAATATAATTTATAAATTTTCACAAGAAATGCGTTTCTGTAGTACTTACCTATCTAAAACAAATCAGTATCGTCATTGTTATCTTCTAAAGGTTTGTCGAATCTACTAAGGCCCCAATGTATGCATATGGTGGAACAACGGAATGCAGCTTTGACATATCCACATACTTTTCTGTAGTCTTTTTTGCAGCTGCATGATACTATTTTCAGTATCTACTGTGGAGCTGGTGCCTATGTGGTATTTAGGGTACAAAGTTACTATTTTTTTCCAGCTTCAGTTTTCTGGGTTGAATGAATTAGCTCGCCATAATTGAACTTGATGAAAAGTATGTGTTGAATTCTGACAAGCAGCTCCTGAAGATGGAAACTTTGATAATATCACCACTGTATTGTTCTTCAGATCAATGTTTTTGTAAAAGTGAACCTCTCTTATATCGTTTATACTTTTTAGGTACCTACTATGATACTATCCGAGAATATATCTTTCTCCTGCCTCTTCTATCTGCTTGCGTGAAGCATCCGGGTTATTTTAAACGTTTATTGTATCTTTTAACTCGGTCTTTTTACCAAACAGGAAAGACTAAACCTTTCCTTTGTTGTAGAATGCAGATGTAGTAGAATATATTCTTACGTGGTGGAGTCAGTCCCAGTAAAAGAACCAACAGATCAATGTCTTGCCCAACCACTACGACAATGTCTTTTCGACGTACTACATAATTTCGGCATTCTAAGGCACAGGAAAGGTTTAGTCTATTTAATAACATATAACATCGACTTGCAAGATACAATAACTCCTGATGCCTAACGCGAGGAGGTAAAAAGGCAGGAGAAAAATATATTCTTGCATAGTATGGGGCTAGGCAAACCTAAAAAAGTATAATCGTGTTACGAAACATTTACGTACTTCAACTTCACTTCTTGACCAACTCTCAAGAACAATACGGTGTTATTATGAAAATACCACCTTCTTCAGCTTGTCAGCATTCAATGCATACTTTGATCAAGCTCTACAGTTGATACTGAAAACAATATCATGCAGCTGCAAAAAAGGCTACAGAAAAGTATGTGGATATGTCAAAGCTGCATTCCGTTGTTCCACCATATGCATACATTGGGGCCTTAGTAGATTCGACAAACCTTTAGAAGATAACACTGACGATACTGATTTGTTTTAGATAGGTATGTACTACAGAAACGCATTTCTTGTGAAAATTTATAAATTATATTGTTTATTTTGTGTTAAATGTTGTATTTCTGCTAAGCGCACATTTTTAGTACTCTTTGATGCTCCATAGCTTAAAAACTATAACTCGTATCAAAATGAATGTTAATACTTATTTGTAGGTAATTTATTGACAAATAATTTAGTCCTTGACCATTTTGTCCTAGCTTGTATAGTTTTCCTGAAAATAGAGGAAATGTGAAATTTGGGACCTTTATCAAGGGGGGGAGGGGTGAAGCGGCGGGTTGGGGGGGTGGGAGAGTTGTTTTCTATAATGTCCTCACTTGGAGCTATAACACAGCAGCAACAAACTAAAATTATAAATTTTGCCGTTTCGCCCATACATTGAAATCTAGAATGAATACACTAAGTCTACGATACCGAGGAACACGCCGAGAGCGATGTGCACGATCCGAGCGCCAGTGAGCAAATGAGCTGCTACCGGTCTGCGCGGTCCTTATATAGGGAGTGGAGGGGCAGTGACGTCGCCTTGGTCACGCCACGTCGAGTCAGGGCTTATTCGGCCTCTCCTGACGCGGAGTCGTCCTCGACGACATCTTGGGAGCGCCGCGGTGAGCTTGGTGCGTCGCGTGGCTGCGCGGCTCCAGCGAGGGATGCCGAAGATGGTCCAGCAAGTGGTGCCGAAGATCGTCCAGCGATAGGGGCAGCTTCCCCAACTGTTATGAGAGACTGACCCTCATCAGAGTCATTAGTATCGCCATCTGTTGTGACAAACTTTATGTTAAGACAAAATTCTTACGATAATAAAAAATATCACTTTCATACATCTCTTTCACACTGATTTTAATTCAAGATTCCATTAGCATAGCAGTAATAAAATAGAGCTCTATTATTAAATTTCATCAAACCAAAATAGTGTCTTCGAAGTTTCTGAATGGTTGACTACCGGTCTCGAACTAATGTTGGCTGCATCTGCAAACAGACAATACTGGCAAATCTGCCTTACATATGACAGAGGCATAAAGTCCGCATGTCACGAATGGACAGAGGCATAGAGTCCGCATGTCCGCGTGAACAGAGGCATAAAGTCCGCATGTTTAGGTAGATAGAGGCATCAAGTCCGCATATCCAGGTGGATAGAGGCATAAAGTCTGCATATCCAGGTTGACAGAGGCATAAAGTCCGCATGTCCACCATCATTACAACAAAACAAGAACCGCTTAACGGGTCTTAGTCATCACAGTGTCGATGATTTAACTTGCCAAGCCAGCTGTTACGACAGAAAATGCGAAAGTAAATTAAGAGTTCATAAGTTAGGTTTAAAGAATTTATTCTCATAAGAAATTTACATTTCACTTAAAATGAGATAACCTACCACTAAATTTATACATAATATAATGATTAGTCGTCGCAGCTCGCTGTTATGTGTATTTTGAGTTTGCGTTTAAACGTTTCCACGCTCTTACATTTCTTGATGCTCTCTGGCAAGTTGTTATATAGCTGTACTCCCTCAAACAGTATGGTCTTTTTACCGTAATTCGTTCTCGGAGTAATTAGTTCTAGTTTATTCTGTTTTCGCAAGTTATGTTAATTAGTTTTTATATTCAAATCCAAATTTGATTTTATTGTTTTAGTTAAGATCTTTTTTATTAAAATGCATGTGTTATAAATGTAAATTTGATTAAGATTAAATATTTTTGTTTTATTATATAATTGTATTGTAGCAGTACGGAACGGATAATGGAATAACACTGTTATTATTTTATTTTGAGTTCTTTGTAAAGAGTTTAAGTTAGATGACGCAGCAGATCCCCAAATTTCCATTAGGTATTCTAAATGTGGTTTGACTAGGGTGTTGTATATGACTGGTTTAATTGTTTTCGGAATACAATGGGATACCTTTCGTAGTGCTCCTAGCAATGATGTTAATTTCGATTGGACGCGCTCAATGTGCGGTCTCCATGTTAATTTATCGTCAATAAGTAATCCTAGGTACTTTTCCTGGTGAGATATGTTTATTAATTCATTATTTATTTTTAAAGGTTCAAATTCAGGTATAACTTTGTTTTTAGCCGCTAGGATCATGTATGATGTCTTTGACGTATTGATGGTTAACAAGTTCATTAACAACCATTCATTGAGCAAGTCCAAGTCCTTTTGAGCGTCGGCGATAATTTTGTGGATTGACTGGCCGAAATAAAATAAGCACGTATCGTCAGCGTATAATGTAAGATGTCCAGTCAATCCATTTTTTTTAATATTATTTACGTATGTTCAAAAAAGCAGGGGGCCTAGTATGGAGACTTGAGGTATACCAAAAGTGATACTTTGAGAGTCACCTACAAAGTTTTCAATTTTAACAATTTGATGTCTATTGTGTAGATATGACTTAAACATATTTAGAGCGGCGTTAAACATATTCCGGCGTCATTCAACTTTAGAAGCAACTTTTGGTGACTGACGGTATCAAAAGCTTTTTTCAAGTCGACGAAAACACCCAATGCAATATCCTTTTTGTCTATTTGAGTTTTAATTTTGGTTACAAGATCTATGGCAGCTGTAAGAGTACTAGACTTTGGGCGAAAGCCGTATTGTTCCTCGATTAAAAATTCTTTTTGAGTAAGATGATCGCTAAGCCGATTATACAAGTCTCTCAAATATTTTAGATATAACGGGCAGCACCGATATTGGTCTATAATTACTCGGATCACTTCGAGAAGCAGCTTTGTATATAGGATTGACTTTAGCTACCTTAAGTGAGTCCGGGAAAATATCGGCTTTAAAACATTTATTAATAGTAATAACCAATTTTTCAACAATGAGTTCTTTTAGGCATTTAATTGCTTTAGTGGATATTCCATCAATCCCAGTACTCGCATTAGTATCTAAGTTATCAATAATCTGTCTTATTTCGTCTGCACTGCAAGGTTTAAGTTCATTTAAAGTTACATCATGGACGTAGTTATGACCATACATTAAGATATATTCTGTGTTTGTGTGGTATTTATTAGGTATTTTATTAGCCAGGTCAGCACCAATTGATGAGAAAAAGGAGTTAAATAAGTTGCAAATTTCAGTTCCATCAGTTACCAAATTAGAATTCGACACCAAATTTGGGGGAGCACAGCTATTTTTTTACTTTATTGACTGCAAGGGTATTAATAAGTTCCCACATTTTTTTTGGTTGATTGTATGTTTCGTGGAATAACCTGTGGTAGTAATCTTTCTTTGTGTTCTTAATCATACTTTGTACTCTATCTCGCTCATTTTCAAATAACTTTTTAGTATTTTCATCCGTAGGTTTTCTTTTAGTTTCCTTCCATAAGTGGTTCCTTAAGTTAATTTTATTAAGAATATCCTTATTGATCCAGTCTTTTTGTGGTGGATTTAGTACTTTAGTTTTCATTACCTTGGCAAGTTCAATGTTTTCTAAAATATGTTTTTCTAAACTACAATAGTCATCTTCAACACTATCTATTGATTTTAATGAATTTTCATATAGCTTGTCGTAATCCAGGGCTGCATATTGAACTCTTTTATTTAAAACTGGGGTCAACTTGCCAACTTCAAGGAATAGTTGTTTGTGGTCTGATAGCGACGATTCCATAATCGACAGACTAAAAGAATGATTGTATATGATTGTACTCACATGGTCTATAATGGTTTTAGTTGTGCTAGTTTCACGCGTGCAGTACATGGGTTCAATTTTATTTAAAATTTCGTATCCATTTTCCTTTACTCTATCTAGGTATTTGTGGACGTATCTATCTTTTTTGAGCAGATCAATGTTAAAGTCGCCACAGACTATAGCTCTCTTCCGCTGTTCTAGTTGAGCTGAGTAGATCTCTAGGAATTTGTCAATTTCAGAATCTCCATCAGGCTTGTATATAACTCCAAAGTTTAGTGACAATTTTCTTATATATACCCATAAATAGTGGTTGTCGTTATCGATGACATCTTCTGTTAGGTTGAATTGTATCGTGTTATGAATATAAATGGATACGCCACCACCTCTATTATCCTTTCTGTAGTTATATATGTGTGTATAGTTTGGAATTTGATATAGCTTAGCATCTTGTTCAGAGACGATCCATGTTTCTGTAAATACTAAAAGGTGGGTTGTCTTGGGTATAGCCTTCAATATGCACTTTATTTCGTCGATTTTGTCTTTATTTCGGATACTACGTAAATTTGTGTAAAAAATTAGGAGTGACGAAGATACGAGTGGGAGATCCTCATATTTATTAATTAAATGATGACGTAACTTAGGAGTATTTGATTGGCCTTGTGCGGCAGCAGGATTCAGTTTTTTATAATGATTTTATCTTTAACAATTCGGGGTATTCCTTTTATATATTTAATAATCAAATCGGTTTCACCATTTTCAAGGCGTTTTTTTAACTCGTTTTTGACAGTCAGAAGATGGTTTTTTTGCGCTGGAGTTTGATCGTAGTAAATTCTAATATTCTCTGGGAATTTTGCTTTATTTTTGAGCAGCAGTTTGGGTGTCACACCATCATCAAAACAGATTTTCAAAGGCCGGTCCTTTCCTGGAATATATTTGCCCAGACGGATCGATTTGCTCGGCTTCGGACAGTCCCCAAGTACCAACGTGACTAGATTCATGAACTCTTGAATGTCGTGATTACTTCGAGTATTGTAGTTTTTGTCGTTTATTTCGGTTATACCTGTAACTACAAGGTTCTTCGCGCGTTCAGAACGCTCTTGGAGTTCTAGGATGAGATGTTCTTGACAAGGAAGTGGCGATTTATTGGTCAAGTTGTCGGAACAGTCTGTGGATTTAATGTCAGATATCTCTTTTTCTAAATTTTTGATTTTATCCTGTGTTATTGAATAATCGGTTTTAATATTTTTAATATCTTCTTTTACCTGTTCAAGTTGTAGAGCATAATTTTCTGTTATTGACTTGATAGACTTAATTTCGTCTCTTATTTCAGCAATTTCTTCTCTGATAATAGATGAGTTTGAGTTTTGGGTAGCGGCAAATTCTTTAAAAAAATGCATTATCTCAGACCGAAAATTTTCAAAATCGTTCTTATATTCCTCCTGTTCCGAGCGTTCTTTGCGTTTTCTCGTATTTACATTAGCAGTGGAGTCATAATTAATAGTTGTTAAGTTCGGCGTTGACCCGCCACTGCTTCCGCTTGCTCCCATTAACGTCGCCTGAGGCGGTGTCCTTTGCAGGTTCATTATTAGGTGAAATGTGTCACTTACGAACGATCGCGTCCTTCCGTGAAACTTCGGCTCGACTCGGGCGCAGCGGCGATCACGACACGGTGCACGCTTGTAGCTATCTAATGTGAGGTAGGTCAAGGTTGCAATTGATATTGGCTTCCTCCTGGTATATTATTCCTTATAGCTCCGGGACCCGTTAGAAAATAGCGAAACTTTTTGCAGTACTATTTAGGTGCTGAGTTTCTGAGTGAATCGATACTTCTTTTAACAGATAAAACGCACTTCATATTTTTCCGATGTGATAATATGGAGCGCGATTCGAAACGCAGCTATATCGTAGGCGAGCGCGACGCGTTTTTTTCAAGTAATACGTAATAGTAAGTTATGTGACCTATTTAAGAATCAGAGGTGTGTAGTTGTGTGTATGTGTGAGTGTGTAATGACCTATCCTAATGAGGGTAACTAACTATCCTGGGACAATTTAACTCTTTTATCCTGGCAAGCCAAATCACAACTCTGTTCGACCTCAAGCCCTCTGCACACTCCCAACTTACTAAAGAAGGCAGCGCAGGTCTCGGGGCACCACTCTCCACGCCAAGGCACCATGTATTGAGCTGCCGCTTGTGTGGTTTTCCCATAGGATCCACTAAGCAGCTTCAGCTCATAGCGGTCGCTCGGTAGACTCCTCATCACCCGATAAGGACCGCGCATACCCGGGTCCAGCTTGCCTGTCGACTGAGAGTATTTAATTACAAAGACGAAGTCGCCCACAGCGAACTTGCGAGGCTCGCGGCGCTCGCGGTTGACACGAGCATCCTGCTGAGCTTGATTTTTATTCAATAGCTCAGTAGCTCGGGTCCTGCACAGCTCCCGCCATGCTTCACGGTTCTGTGAACAATCAACAGCTATATCTCGTATTAGTGATTGAATAACTGGGGTTGCGCCATCAATACCTACTAACAAGTTTAAAGGTGAAGCCTGAGTTGTCTTTTGCCTGGTGATGTTAAGTACAAGTTGTAGCCTCCAGGTCTGCTCAGACCAGGATGCACCCTTATGATTAGCTTCTATGCGAATCATATTAAGCACCGTTCGTACATACCTTTCCACTTGACCGTTCGAGTTGTGCATCTCCGGCGTGATATAGTGAATATCACATCCAATATCGGCCAGCATTCTTGTGAATTCAGCTGATTCGAACATCCGCCCGCGGTCCGTAATGACCAGTTTGGGGACTCCAAATAGTGAAATGGCGTTCACGAAAAAGCGTTTTAATTCGTTAGCATCTTGTCTATAAATTGTGTTTGATAGAAGAAGGGTTACTTACATGGACGTCCTGGGGTAGAGGATTCAGGGCTCACTGGTGCTGGATGTAGCGTCACAGGCACTTTAGTTAATTGTTTTCTTGATTTATTTTGTCGCGGAGCTGTGTTGTGCGCTTGCAATGGTGCGCGCCGCGGGGTGAGGTGTGTGGAGGGGGGAGGAAGCAGGAAAGGGCTGCGTTTATCCAACGTCTATGAACAACTTGGTTGCGTTCGCATTCGCGTAAATTTATTGATTTTAATTTTGGCGCTAACATACACCCCCCCAAAAAAGGGTTGAAGACCCCTTTTTTCAATGAGCAAGCCTTGCACACTGAAATTACATTAATAATTTGTCTGTATTAGACAGTGAAGGCTAAAGTTAGCTGCATCATTCTGATACAAACTTGCAAATGGACTGTATTTTATTTATTTGTTGCATAAATATATATATATATATTTATTAATAAGACATTCATAAATTTCTAAATGCTCTCGTTAAGAAAACAGTTTAGTATGACTCTAAGTTAAGTTAAAGAAAAATATAATATAACTCCACTCCGTTGACATCTGTGTAAGTAAGCCGTTAAGTATGTATGGTAAGGTTACTAATGAGTAGTATAAAGAAATGATGTTTAATTTAAGTTTTTGAAGTATCTACAAAATATTTAGTTTGAGGTTAATCTTAGATTCATATTAATCAAGAGGTAACGGACAAAGCTTAGCCGTAGACCGCTTATAAGTTCCAGTTTTAGTTTTAACTTCTACTACACGCACCACTGAGTCCTGTCCAGGAAACACACTAGTTACACGACCTAAGCACCATTGTAATGGGGGCAAGTTATCTTCTTTTAATATTACTAAATCTCCTACAGATATATTATCCTTTGAAAACTGCCATTTACCCCGCTGTTGTAGAGTATGAAGATACTCCTGGCTCCAACGTTTCCATATGTTATTTACTATAAATTGAGTTAAATTCCAACGAGACTTAAGTGTAATTTTTTCTTCAATTGGAGGTTCTGGTATTGATACCAAAGGAGTACCTATTATGAAGTGACCTGGAGTCAAAGCGGTGAGCTCATTTTGATCTTCAGATAAAGGGCACATAGGCCTGGAATTCAGAATTGATTCTATTTGGGTAAATATAGTTACATACTCTTCAAAAGTTAAAAGACGGTCACCGATGACACGTTTCAAATGAGATTTACTTGATTTTACAGCTGATTCGGCTAAGCCGTTGAAGTGTGGACTCAATGGTGGCGAATACTTCCATGTTATGAAATTATCTGACAAATAACAACTTAAAATTGGACAATTTGTTATGATTCCTTTAAATTGCATTAGTAAATTGTGGGCACCTTTAAAGTTGGTACCTGAATCAGACCAAATCTCTTTAGGTAATCCGCGCCGTGCTACAAATCGTTTAAGAGCTGCCAAAAAGGCCTCAGTCGTGAGATCACTAACAACCTCGAGATGGACAGCTTTAGTTGTAAAGCAGACGAACACGCACAGATAGACCTTCAGAATTTTAGCATTGCGCAGCTTACTACTCTTCATGTAAAAATGGCCAGCGAAATCCACTCCCACAGAAACGAAAGGACGATAAGACTTGTTAACACGACTTGAAGGTAAATCGCCCATGATCATTTGTGCTGGCTGACATTTGAGACGAAAGCAGCGCAAGCATTTAAAAACTCGACTCCTAATAGTGCGTCTAGCAGATAAAATCCAGTAGTTTTCTCGTAAAAGGGACATCAATGTATTTGGTCCAACGTGTAAATATTTGATGTGGTAATGATCCACTATCAACGTAGTGAGATGGTGAGAAGACGGCAAAACTAAAGGATGTTTGGATGCATAATCCAAAGCAGAGTGAGTTAATCTTCCACCTACTCTCAATAGCTCATCATCATCAAAGAACGGTTTCAAGCGTCTAAGACCGGTGCTACACAGTTTGTTATTTTTAAGTTTTCGAATGTCATCTGAAAATGAATTATGCTGTACGATTTTAATCAGACACAAAAGACTACCTTGTATCTCAGTACCTAGTAATGGTCCAGGGTGTTTGGGGTTACCATTTTTCTTATAAAGGCAGTTATGCATAAACCGACGGCACCAGGCCACAACTCGAGTAAGTTTTGTCAACGAGCTATAGTCCCGCTGTTGCATAAAACAGACGGGTAGATGGCGCTAACGTCACGCAATGACGTATCAATGAGACCAAGAATTTCGCGCGGTCGGACCGACGGCACGGTAGCTCAATTGGAAGAGCAGTTGGCCCGGATAGCCAGAAAGATGCTGGTTCGAATCCCGCCCGTGCGCAATTTTTGGTTTCATATTTCATCTTTTGAGCTATAGTCCTTTATGACATCCTCATCAAAGCTTGACACAGGAGGCTGTGTGTTGGCTGCAGCAGCGACGACTTTTTTCTTCTTTAATCCAGGTAACTTGTCGTGATCTATTTGTTCACAGGGAGGTGGCCAGGTTTCTTCTTCGGAGGTGAGCCATGCAGGTCCCCACCACAGGTGATGTCGCGCAAGCTCTAAGGGCGAAACTCCTCTCGATGCAGGATCTGCAGGATTCATGCCAGTTGGTACATATCGCCAACACTCTACTGGAAGCGAGTTCTGTATTTGACTGACCCGGTTTGACTCAAAGACGCTCAGCAAATGTGGATCAGTGCAAAGCCAACACAACACGATTGATGAATCACTCCATGCATAAGTTTTTCTGTGCAGGTTAGTTCTATTTTTCAAGACAGTGGTGACACGAGTCAGAAGACGTGCAAGCAAGTGGGAAGCGCAAAGTTCCAGCTTTGGAATGGTAAGCTTTTGTTTATAAAATAAATAAATAAAATAAAATGGCTTTATTTCAGGCATCACACACCCATATTAAAATGACAAATAAAATAAATAAATGACAGTAAGACCAAAAAAAAAAAAAAAAAAGCAATTTAAGTATAGTTAAAAACAATAAAATGATAAAATATAATATTACACAATAATTAGATATTTTTAGAATTAAAAGTTGGTCATTTCCTATTCGCGCTCCGGTGGACCGATAGCCAATGCGAAATAAATTTATTTCTATAGAGGTCGTTATTGACTACTGCAAGCATTCCGTTAGGTGAGTCACGAACTCTCTGCCAGAAGGAGGCTATACGGCTTCGCAATATACAAAAGAAGTCTGGCACGCCAGACTCCGCAAACATGGCCGATGCGCTGCAAGACCTCGGCAGCCGCATCATAATGCGAAAAGCATTATTGTACTGTACTCTTAGGCTGCCATAAGACTTTCTTGTGTAACGGTTCCATAGTGCACATGTATAAAAACATGTGCAAAATGCCTTGAAAAGAGTAACCTTGACAGCCCTCGAGCACTTTGCAAATCGACGTGCCAACATGTTGCAACGAACGGCCAGGGCCCTGCGCTCCCGCTCCATATCTAAGTCATCACTTAGATGTTCAGTGAGTACGTGACCCAAGTAACGGAACTGCTTAACAACCTGAACTAGCGCCTCATTTAGATACACCGGCGGTACCTTCTCCGGCCCTTTACCAGCACGAAATACCATCACCTCTGTCTTCTTTGTATTATATTTCATGCCATGGCTAGTGGCAAATCCTTCACAGATAGTGAGAAGCCTACGCAAGCCGCCAATCGAGGGGCTGAGTAGCACCATGTCGTCCGCATAACTAAGGTTGTTAAAGCAGACTCCTTGTACATGACAACCAATCTTGGTGCCACTCAGCTCCTCGATCAGGCCATTCACATACAGGTTGAAAAAACCCGGCGAGGTAAGACCCCCTTGACGCACGCCGCACTCTAGTCTATATTCACTAGAGTACGCGTCGCCCCATCTCACAGCGTTAGTTTGGTTCTCATACCAGTACCTAAACAGATCCACGAGTCGGTCAGGTATCCTAGGTTTATTAGGGGCTACCCGAGTCTTAGCTATAAGTAGATGTATGGTCATCCTACCATCGTCATGAACGCATCGCATGTATACTACGGCCGCATAAGCAGCTTCAGATGCATCGCTAAAGCCGTGCAAATCGAAAAAAAGGACCGACCTAGACAACACCTGCCTACTTACTGACACGGAACGCAAGTGATGCAAATTGTCGCAAAAGTCTTTCCAGTCATTTAAGATCTCAACCGGTGGAACGTCGTCCCATTCAAGCCCAAGCTTCCACAATTTCTGCATAAGAATTTTAACGAAAATTACGCATGGGGACAACCACCCATTGGGATCGTAAATAGAACTGAAGGTCAACTACGAAAAACGAAATGCGATACGCAATCCCGAAACGAAGCTTCAACGATACGACAGTGTTTGGCGTACTACGAAACCCTTTCGGATCGAAGTGGTTCAGTCGCAACCACAGACAATATTTCGGAGCGGTATCGTGAACGAATGATAGGGTTGTTTTTTATCTGACTATTTCCAAAAACCGATAATCTTAATAAAATAAATAATTCACTACCTTGATAGAAAGCTAATGTTTAAATAATAGTTTATTTGACATTCCTAATGCTAAACTGATTGATTTTGAATTGATAAATGCCAATAAATGCATCTATCAATGACTTTTATTTGGCAAATGTTGGCTCAAAAGCCAGTATCCCAAACCTACAAATAACGACTTGTCTATGGGCTGTCATCCTTACTAATCTGTGCTGTCATCTGTTTTTTATAAAGAAAGATTGTTTATTGTTGTTCTTTATTTTCGCAAAAATGAACACAAACTAAGTTTAATCAGTCAGGTATCAAGCGAATGCCGAGAGTCGCATAACAATGGAATTTTTATTGTGTCTCGTTTACACATCCTTGACGAGTTAATCAGTGTTTGTAAATTGCCGTTTACGTGGTAACTGTGTAATTGCAACAATTACACAAGTTATCCAAGTATGTGAACCAAAAACCATCTAAAAAATAGTACGACACATCTTAAGAACACCTGAAGATTTTGAGGTCATAAAGACCCACAGCACGTCACAAAAGGGGTGAGGATCGTCTCCCTGGACGTGAAGGATTAGCATGGCCCTGCTGATGAATAAACAAGATGCTCAATGCAACTAAAAGTTACCTCATAAACATAACCTAAACTAGGTAACCTAATAGTGGAAAAAGTTGCTTTTTGTACATAAAGTATGAAAACATAACATACATATAATATTGGTAAGTAAACGTTAATAACAATATATTGTCTTCTTGTTTAAGATGTTAGACGAATAATTTTTTTACTAATTAGTATTTGTTGAATGAGCGTAATGGTTTTGCTGAAAGTGCTCAGACTGAGTTTGTACTTATTATTTATTAGTTACTTCCATGTACAACCATCAAAGTAAATGTAAATACAAGTGATTGACATACTGTTTATCATTACTGAAGTATAACCTGCATTTTATGTTTCTAAAATAAGTAATTAATTTGAATTTTCAGGGCCCTAAGTGGAATCACAATGAGTCAGTGTCAGTGCTACAAACTTCAGACAGAAAACATACTAAGGAAAGTTACTAAGAAGCACTATGCTAACCCAGGCTCTTCTGATATGTGTTGAACATTTTGGAATCAAGTTTAATTATTATATCATTTTATAATTGTAATAAAGACTGTGGTAGTTACATAAATATATTGTATTAGAGTTGACCAGAGTGGTTATGGACTGGCAGCAACAACACACTAGATATATTTTGAACTCAATGTAATTGTACTTGGCTGATTTGTATTTTGTATTGGAAATAAAGGCAATTTTGATTGAAAATTATTGATTTATTGTCATTTTAATAACAGTTCCATTATAAATAATCAAGTTTATTGGTCTTAGGTCTGCTAGGTACAAACTTCATCCTGGACTTTTTCTTAAGGTACGCTAAACTTGAACGACCCAAGTCAAGCTGTGCCGCTTCCATGTAGGCATATTCTCTCATTTGTGAATGAATCTTGTGAACTTAATTGAAGTCTAGCAGTGCCACACACACACACTCATATGTTCAGCAAGTCTTAGACTATGTAAATAAAATAAATAAATGTATTTGAACGACACTTCGACAGAACTTTTTTATTTCTTTCTATTTGTGGCTCAAACTTGTGAACCTAATTGAAGTCTAGCAGTGACACACACATGTTATGCAAGTGTTGGACTATGTAAATAAAATAAATAAAAAAATGTCTTTGAACGGCACTTTGACTGAACTTTCTTTAGTTAGGCATATTTCTTTCTATTTGTGATTCAAACTTGTGAACCTAATTGAAGTTTAGCAGTGACACACATGTTATGCAAGTGTTGGACCATGTCTTGGCACGGCCTTTGACTGAACTTCCTTTAGTTAGGTGTGGATAGAACACTACTTGTGTTCAATCTTGTAAGCTTAATTGAAGTCAAGCAGTGACACACACATGATAAGCAAGTATTTGGACTATGTTTTGGCACAACACTTTGATCCTTTAGTAGGCATATACTCTCCAATTTGTGCTTCAATATTGTAAGTTTCATGAAGAACTAACATCATCATAGTCAGGAACATTTTAACAACATTTTGTGAAAATTCTTCAATCTCTCTTCTACTTTTCTTGATACTTTCTTCTAAAATTGCTTCTTCAATGAGGAGAAAATACATAACAAGCATAATTTCATTGTTTTTTGGATAAAGTACTCTGAAACGATACGTGTAGAGTTATCGTATAATTTGAGGTTAATTTCCGAAACTCATTACGTCAAAATACGATCTATCGCCTGTCAGTCGCGGTCTCGTAGTAGCATTTTTCGATGAATACGTCAAAGAATGAGCTTCGTTTCCGATGACGGATCCGAAGTGTTACATAGTAAGCAATTCGGAAAACGATAATCGTATTGACGGATTTCGTTTTTCGTAGTTGACCTTCTGATTCTCGACAGAATTATACGCTTCGTACACGAGTCACTTTCTAAAGACACTGTGAATTTAAAAGTGTCTGTTTTCGCGTTATATTGAAATCCTAAAATCTTTGTAGAAGCGTGTGAATCTTCTGTGAAGTTTATTTCACAATGTTCTTCAGGAATGTCCGTCAGTAATTGAGGACAGTTACTTGTCCATTTTCGCAACTCAAAACAACCATGTGACAGTAAATTAATAACTTTGTTTATTACATTAAAACCCAACCGAAAATAGTCTCAAATGCAGAAGGCAAGTTGTCACCGACCGTTAATTTTTTACCCTGAAATATTCTCGCGCATGCACCCGAACCTAATAAGATGTCAATAGTACCGCGTTTATAACACTGTGGATCGGCGAGTTTAATGTCTTTAAAATGATGCATTACTGAACTATCAATATTAGTCACAGGAATTTGCGACGTAATTTTCGGCAAAACACACAATTCGACGCGTAACGGAGGGTCATTGACCGCACACGATCGCAAATTCAAATGAAGTTGTCCTTTAGGAGTTATCTTATAGTAGTAAATGAATTGGGAAGTCTAGCTCAAGAACGCTGTATTTCAACCGCTCGCAAGGACGCTAACGGCGCGGCCCGCGCCGCGCCTTTGAAATACATCGTCTTGATCTAGCCTCCCCAATTCATGAAACAATCAGACATACCTGTTCACAGCAACCGATGAACAATGCACATTTAACACCATTATAACAAACACTGTCACCGTTATTGTTTGATAACTTAAAAACTTATTTATAATATCGAACTGAACTGTTTTTTTTTCTTTTTAATTCGTTATGCGTAAATATTTATTTTTAATTACTTTGCAATTTAATAAATTTATGAATTGATTTTGCTTCAGTTTACAGCCGTACCGAAAACGGGTACTTCTTACTGGCTGTATCCCCAACCAGCAGGGCACACACTTTAGCATTGTAATTTGCAATTTCATAACCTATGAATTGGTAATGTTAAACATTGATTTCGAAGGTATTGTTCTAATGCTTCAGTTTACAGCCGTACCGAAAACGGGTACTTCTTACTGGCTGTATCCCCAACCAGCAGGGCACACACTTTAGCATTGTAATTTGCAATTTCATAACCTATGAATTGGTAATGTTAAACATTGATTTCGAAGGTATTGTTCTAATGCTTCAGTTTACAGCCGTACCGAAAACGGGTACTTCTTACTGGCTGTATCCCCAACCAGCAGGGCATACACTTTAGCATTATAACAATAGCAACTTGATCAATGAGAAAACTTTTTACGAATTTTATATTATTACAGTTTTATTATGGGGACATTTAAAATGATTTGTTTACAACCATACCGTAACGGGTATTTCTTTCGGCTGTATCCCGGGCTTGCAGGGCACACACAAAACATAAGAAACATAGCCATAATAAAAAAGTAAGAATATAAGTACGTAAAAGTTATTTTTATCTACTTACTATCAAATCACTACTCACTGAAATTATGAACCACCAAGTACTTACTGAAAAAAAACGGTTCAGTTCACGTAATTGTTTCACTATTAGGTTTTTCTTTTTTCGTAAACTAATAAATTATCAATAACGGTAACTGGTAGTTTGATAAAATTATATAGGAAAGATGTTATGCACACGGGATTATTGCTTCAACTAAAAGGTAGCTAAGGTCAGCGTGACGCGCATGTAATGTTAAGGGAAGTGCATACTGCTTGCACTTATGAATAATGAATAATGAGTATGAGTAAAATAATGAAATTATCTATTTCTAATTTATTCTCAACCACAAACTAGCTGTCGTGGTATCGAATCCCGTCAGGACAAATATTTGTGTAGTGAGCATCGGTTTGCATCGCCACATAAAAATATTCTTAACGATGTTTTAAAAACACATTTTTATCATCTCAGCTTATTAGTATTATTTCTAGCACTAAGTATATTCTAATAAAACAGCTTTAAAATATTACTCACTCAAAAATAAAATCAAGAAAGGAATTGATAATAGACAAGTAGGTATTTGCTTACGAATAAATTAAAAAGGTTTTTTTTTCACACTTTATGATTTCTTCCTTACATTATTCTCAGGTTGTGTATACAACTCTTTATATTCAGCGTATCGCTAACTCAGCTTCCTAAGCATTCGAAGTGTGTAAACCTAAATCTGCTTATATGACGTATCTTGTTATACATTACACTTGCGAGCAACGAATTGGGAGCTAGCAATCCTTAAAAATATTATGGTGTAGGTATGACTTTGTTGATGATAGCCTGAATAAATTGGTCTTAATAATTTCGTTTGGACATTGTTTGAGCTGAATTTATTTGAATGGTTTGGTATTACACTGATTTAATATATTTACCTATTATGCAAACGTTTGAAGGAATATCCTTGATTGTTGAAAAAAAATCTGGTGATTATTTTGATATGAAATATTGCTCATATTTAAAATTTTATGTCTTATTTATAGTTTATAGATATTTGTGGTTTTAATATTGTAACGTTAAGTTGGTGAATCCGATAATTTTGCCATCAACTGTAAACGATGTCAAGTGTGATCGACAAAGGATTTCATGGTATTATTAGTATGTTATAAATAGATTTCGACAAACTTAAAACCTCCTTCTTTGTAGTCGGTTAATATGATTTTTACTCAATAACGTTTATTAAATGAATGGATTTGAAATGGATTATAGGTAAACTTGATTTTGCATCATATAACATTGTTATTTTTATGTTAGTAGGAAGGTACTTTGTGACTTCTTAATTTCATCGTTATTAATTTCATCGCCTTGAGACTGGTTGATGATGAGATGATGAGACTTGGATATAAAATAAATATGCTAGACAAGTTTTAATCCGAAAACTCATTAACGATTAGGTTTTTTAATATTTTTATAGGGTCAATTTGTTAATCTAATGGTTAAATCCTACTGCAAGTCAATCAATAATTTTATGAAAAATATATTAATAATCTAGTGCGAGTCATGCCGTGGACAGTAACTAGTACTTGAAATAACAAATATTGCAAGTTGACGATTTTCTAAATAGGTAATTTTATGAGTAGGTAATTTGATCAACTTGTTTTGTTCGTTTTCAATCAATAGCTGACCGGCATTATTTTCATCGTGTGTATAATTTGGTAATTTTTACTTTATTAGTGTGAGTGTAAATTTGGTATAAAATGATCGGTAAGTACATCAATTGCTATTGCTGTCCGTGGTCACCTCCCGATCATCTTCTTGCTGAAACTTCGTGGTAACGCTGCTCTTCATTCTGTTGGAAAAATGTTCGTGAGTTATTTTTTATTTTATTTTATTTTATTGAGCTCTCAATGGCCTAGACAGTGAAACTATGTTTGTTTTGTGTCTGAAATAATGAGTCAAGGCCTAAAATACCTAAACGTCTTTTTGCAGTGAGGTTTTGTATTTTCATTGACTATTTTAGAGTAGAGTTAAACGAGTTAATTTGTTTGAGAATAGGATATTGTATTGTATTTTTAGAGGATATTGTATTGATAAATCACAGTTAATTTGTATGATTCATATTTTCAGGTCGGAATCAGAATACAAAAACCATAGCGCCGCCGACGCTTGCTTTGACTCAGAGTCTGAGTCGTCGTCGGATCCGGAAGAATATCCAAGGTAATTATAGATTACTACTTAGATTATGAGTGAGCAATAAGTGACGAAAAATTCTATGCAATGCTATGCTAATGCATTTTAATCTTAACCAAACTTATAGAGCATATATATTGTTACAGCCCACCTAAGAAAACTAACAAAACCAGCAAGGGTAAAGTGGTGAAGAAGGAGAAATCTGCCAAAAAGTCTGGGTACGTATTCTAACTCTGTTAATTGAGCCTATATCATGTCATTTAAAAGTGTTTTTTGTAAACTTATTTTTATTTGTTTTATATGTAGGACCGATTCATCTCGCAGAAAACGCAACGCCGCACAGTGGATCGACGCCATACTAGCAAAGGGACATAGGCAACTTAAATATACATGTGTCAGTTTTTGAAAAACAAATCATTCCATCGTATACGTCTACTTATAAGCTGTAAAAAAGATAAGTAGCATTTTCTTATTAGAACCTTATTTTGAGAGCTATGGCATCAAACCTGATTTATTAGTATGGGAAATGGCATAAAAACTAGTGTATCTTCCGATTTTCTTCGTGTTTCGACTTGATTTTTTTATATGGTAATAAGACATATATTTGCTACATTTCCTTCAAACAAACATAGTGCGCCACACGCACCCCTTAAGAGGTAGGGGTCCACTTACTTACTTGACAGCAAAAATAACTTTGTTTTTCATAGTATTTGTATGAAAGACAAAGTTATATTTGCGGTTGTTCAAATTTTGTTAATTGACAAAAATACCGGTTCTATAAGCGTTGACTGGTGTTTTCCTTCTTGTGAACAAATTGATTAATAAGTTATTAATCAATAAATGTGGCTTCCATACATGGAACTAAAACAAAATATATATTTTTTGCTTAAACCTAAGCGTGTCTTAGACATTAGTCTGTCGATCATCATCATTATCAGCCGAAGGACGTCCACTGCTGAACATAGGCCTCCCCCACGGCTTTCCACAACGACCGGTTGTGAGCGGTCTGCATCCAGTTCGATCCTGCGATCTTTACAAGGTCGTCTGTCCATCTTGTCGGCGGACGTCCTACGCTGCGCCTTTAGTCGAAGGGTCTCCAATCTAGAACTTTTCTGCACCAACGGCCATCAGTTCTACGCGCTATGTGCCCTGCCCACTGCCACTTGAGCTTACTGATTCGCAGGGCTATGTCTATGCTATGCTATGTATATCTCCTCGTTTCTGATTCGTTCTCGTAGACTAACACCGAGCATAGCCCTCTCCATCGCTCGTTGTGTGATTTTGAGCTTCTTTATGATGCCCATAGTTGGACAACTGCAACTGGATGCAGACCGCTCACAACCGGTCGTTGTGGAAAGCCGTGGGGGAGGCCTATGTTCAGCAGTGGACGTCCTTCGGCTGATAATGATGATGATCGACAGACTAATGTCTAAGACAGGCTTAGGTTTAAGCAAAAAATATATATTTTGTTTTAGTTCCATGTATGGGAGCCACATTTATTGATAGGAAGTTTAGTTTGTAGAACACATTTATTACACTGTCTTGTCTTTGCATAAGACCAGGAAGCTTTTCATGATAATGATGATGATATGACACACTGTTAACTAACACAATCGTTTCCAGAGATAGGTACAGTAAAGAAGAACCTGGGAATCTTTTATCAGTGCACCGATGATTTACTTCTATGGTCTGACCATTTTATCAGTGTCACCATCGAAGTCGAAATAATAACTTATTAATCCATTTGTTCACAATAAGGAAAACACCAGTCAACGCTTATAGAACCGGTATTTTTGTCAATTAACAAAATTTGAACAACCACAAATATAACTTTGTCTTTCATACAAATACTATGAAAAACAAAGTTATTTTTGCTGTCAAGTAAGTAAGTGGACCCCTACCTCTTAAGTGGTGCGTGTGGCGCACTATGTTTGTTTGGAGGAAATGTAGCAATAATATGTCTTATTATCATATAAAAAAATCAAGTCGAAACACGAAGAAAATCGGAAGATACACTAGTTTTTATGCCATTTCCCATACTAATAAATCAGGTTTGGTGCCATAGCTCTCAAAATAAGGTTCTAATAAGAAAATGCTACTTATCTTTTTTACAGCTTATAAGTAGACGTATACGATGGAATGATTTGTTTTTCAAAAACTGACACATGTATATTTAAGTTGCCTATGTCCCTTTGCTAGTATGGCGTCGATCCACTGTGCGCCGGTGCGGAGTCTGAATCGGAGTCTTCTTCAGGCGAAGAAGATCTGAGGTATAGAGTTGTTTACCCTTAGATTTCACTCGTCTATTTTTCCTTTTTGTATTTTGTTACTAAGCATATGTTTCTATTTCTCCATAAATAAAGCCTTCATTAAAATTATTTTAAAGTGATTAGATGATTTTACTTACAAAGTATACTTTATTACAGGTCTTCTAAGAAAGCTAAAGCCCGCAATAGCAAGGCTAAAGGGACTAGGAAGGAGAAACCTCGAAAAAAGGCAGGGTACGTTAATTTATTATAAGTAATGCATATTTGGTTCTGAAGTTTAGGCGAATACTCATTAAAACACACTTTTAGAGGTCTGCCTGTGACCACGGATGCTGTAAAGCATTCGAAACGTCAGGCATTAAATAAAAATAAACGTTTGCGAAATCAATCCGTAAAAGTGTGTTTTAGTGAGTAATGAGTAATGCATTAGTCGTTTGTTTTTTTGCTATAGTCGTAGGTAAGTACTGATCATTATTTCTTTGTTGTAGCAGTAAAACCGGAGGCATCGTCTGTGAAGACCTGTTTGGAGGCGCGGCTGAGCCTGCTCTGAAGCAACAACCACTGTGGTCGTCGCTATCGAGGCGCGTTGCGGACGGGATCAGCCGTCAAGGCACTCTGCAGGCTGACGGCGACGTCTACATCGACCTGCGAGTCTTCAACGTCGCCGAAATCATCGAGGTTGACCCTCGGGAACGCTTTGACAAGTGGAGCGGCTGCTTGAGGATTCGGCTCAACCACGACGATCCCTTGTGGGAGAGCGTTAAGAAAATATTTAAAGATAGTAATAAGGTATTTAATAACATAGAGCCGACGTTTTACGCGGAGAAGAAAAAGTGAGGTAGCCATAGTTTCATTTTTTTTTTTTCTTTTTTTTTTTTGTTTGTTTAGTAAATACTAATAAGTAATGTTATTTTAGCTTTTCATCCATCCAACCGTAATGTAATTCATATAACACACTATACAACAAACAAAGGTAGCCTAAAATAAGAGGATAATATTTTTTCAAATAAATATATAATAATAATTATGTAACACTAATAAAAATAAATCAAAGGTAGTATGTAATATTTGTTTCACTTAAGCATTTACATTTTTAATTAAATTTACTATTGCCTACCATAACTTCCATTGTATTCTAAACATGAATAGCTCAAAAACTATTTTTTGTTCAGTATGTAATAAATCCATAGTCAGGAAAGTTTTTCCTGGGCACTTGCGCAGTACTATTCACAAAGATAATACCGCATTAAGCTATGACCAAGGGATTGAGACGGTAAATTCAGCTTTTAGAGGTCGCATCGTGTCGTAACGCATCAGTCCCGATCGCGAACAGGCTCCTGATGGTCAGAAGTTGCCAATTACTTCACCACAGCACTTCATGCATTCCATTTCGCCTAGGCTGCGTAAAGTGCTCAATTCTGCCATAGCATCTCACACTAATACTGCCGTCCATAAGGTATAGTGCCGTTAACCGACAATTGGTCAAAATTGACTTTGTAGTACTATCTGGATCAGAAAAAAATGCTGAATCTAACACTGTTACTCATATTTTTCTATCTTGCTTAGTTCCTGAGATACAAAAAATAAGAATGCCGTTAACTGCTTTGCCTTAGCGAAATTACAGAGCTAAAATGCAGTTACAATAAATTACTTAGCTAAAACGCGGCTAAGGGATTTTAACTTGTAATAGCACACATATTTTTTTAAAATTACAACAGTATATTGCCGTTATTAAAAAAATATGTAAAATATTAGACAAAAACGCAGATAAAGTCCAATAGCGGCATTTAAGCGTTGTATTAGGTGTCTGTATTTATTAAAATAACAGTAGCGGGTAGACCATAAATGCTAATTAAATGTAACAGGCTACGTGTTTTTTACATGTTTACACGACTTAAATGCTGTTATCCTACATTCCTAAGCTATAATGCGGTTATGTGCAAAACGTTGAATTGGGTATTTATAAATTGAAGAAAGAGCAGTCTGTGAACGAGACAAAGGGTGGGACGAATTTGTCTGCAAAGGCGTGGAGCCAAGTTGATGAGTCATTTGCAGGTGTGTTTGTTGCGATAACTAACTGACGAAACTTTCTGATTTGTTTTTAAACTATAGTAGATAGCGTGAGTGGAGACATGCTTTTGCAAACCTTTCTCTAGTCTTTCTTTTTTTCTTAGAGAAAAGTCGTCTAACCTGTGCCGTTTTTTTGGTAAAGGACGTAATTCTTCATGGATATATCTGTACTACTCTTTTTTTGCCTCCTTGCTTTTTCGAACAGTGTCTGTACCCTCAGCATTCTACCGGGGAGGATTTTTTCTTAAATGACTAGAATCTGCTGACGAGTTTAAGACATCGACAAAATAGGAGTAAGCACAGAGCGAGTAAGAAGTGTTAACGTTTGGTAGTGAGTTTAATCTTTCATCAACAAAGTTAGTAAACGAAGCCCAATCCAGCTTTTTTAGTGAGTATTTCAAAAGTGGGATAGTGCGATACGAGAGTTACTCGGCGGGGATGGATCTGGTGCACCAAATGCTCTTTTAAGAAAGCAGTGATATTAAATTTGGGGGGCAGAGAGACATATCGACAGCAAAGGCTGGGTTTTGAAAAGAAGATACCCATGTTGTTGGACTACCTTTGTCCAAAATACACAAATTTAGCAAACTCAAAAGATCTAAAAGAATTAAGCCAGGAGGATCCGGGAAGTTGCAACCCCCATAGCGAGGTGTGCGTTCGAATCATTCATCACAAATACTGAAGGAGGAACAGACAAAATGACAGAACTTAATTCGTTTGGAAAGCAAGAAGAAGGGTAAGAAATATATACAGATAGAACATCAATGTATGAAGTTCTCACAGCCACGACATTATTTATCTTGGCTATAATCAGGAAGAAAAAGTTGAGAGTAGGAAAGAGCGCGCCTTACTTGTAAGGTGCTACCAGCGTCTCTATCGTTTCTATTGTCACGAAGGCATGGGTAACTCGAGACGTGAAAGCGGAATTAGCCACGTCTCCGAGATAGCCACGACCAACAGATAATATTAATGAGAAAATTCAGTTAATGTTTTTTTGTGCTTTTGAGTTCCGCTGAACTGCCAAATTCATTTTGGCTCAATTGCGAAGAGAAATATTAAGAAAATTGACAGAGTTCTCAGTATATTACTCAGGTTCAAGACGGTGTTTTGTTTGCCGTTCAGCAATTATAATTTATAGGTCCACGTACCTATGGATTAAGTCACTTCACCAAGTGTTTCCGTTAACTGTGTTTTAATCAATAGCAGAAAGTTAAACTGCTAAATTTAGGAATTAAAATAAATAGTCGTTTGTAAATGATTTCAACACGACATGAAAATGGAAAAGATTTAATTTTGTATTGTCTTTTATAAGAATCTACTTAAGTATTTTCGTAACGCTGTAAGAAACATTGATTATTGCCAGTTACTTCTCTTTTGTTATAAGAAATAGCAAAAAATGAAAAATCTGCTAAAATAATGAAAATATGATAAAAAGTCATTGGAATTGATTGCCACGAGACACAAAAATGCAAATATATTTTTTTTTATTTAAATTTCGATTTTATATACTAAAAATGGTTTTATTATTTTTGTCATAAATTCATTTTTCTGTATTTTCTAGATTTTCAAGTAACTTATGCCTAGCTTAAATGCCGTTATGGTCAAAGGTTTTGTTTTTAGCTGCATTTTAGTCTTGTATTATACACGAATCAAATAGGTTTAGCAAAGACTGCATAATTTACACGCTAATACGAGACTAAAATGACGTTAACTGACATTAGCTGCATTATAGGCAAGTAGTGTCTCGTCAAAAAATAAAAAAGTATTACCGAGGTAAAACGCCGTTACACTATTTAACGGCATTAAAGTTTAGTAGAATTATTAGTTAGGAACTCGTTTTACAAATTTATCAAAATTATTCAAGATCCAACACTTAAATGCCGTTAAGGTAGCTGTAGCGGCGTTTAAGTTGTGTTTATTATGAATTATTTGTTATTTGATACTTAACTAAAACGATAAAATTAGAATATTTCAGAACCTATAATACGTAGCGTTGTGTGAGTTTTTGTGTTCTATAGTTCTTATAAAAACCTATCTGATGGTATATTTAAGTTACAAATTACTCATTTACTTTTGAAACAGCGATTTTTTTTCCGTTTCCCACCTTTAAACCCGTTTTTCTCGAAATGTGGTTTTTGCACTTAACGGCATTATAGTTTGTGGACGGCAGAATATAAAAGTTAACTTTGCATTATTTGCCAACATGATTTTGCCTAAAGATGATACAGTGGAAATCAAATCATTTGCAACAGAAAATATTCCAACCTTTCATAATTACTCGTTTGATGATTTGTTGAATAATGTTTCTCAGGTTATTTGTAAAAAGATAGATGATTTCCAAGAAAAGGGAAGTGGTTGGTCCCTTATGGACATTCTTTATCTCGAAACTAACATTAATTAATATTCACCATTAGGCGGTTCTAGTTATATAGATTTACCAAAAAATATTAAAGCAAAAAAAGCATGCATTAATATAAGAAATAGTGATGAATACTGTTTTGCTTGGACAGTAATGAGCGCTTTATATCCTGATGTAAAAAACGCTAATCGAGTCTCATCGTATCCACACTTCTCTGAAGTTTTAAATACCGATCATATGCATTTTCCAGTATCATTTAAAGATATTAAAATGTTTGAGAATAATAATAAAGAGATTAGCGTCAACGTATATGGGATTGACAAGAAACAAAATATTGTTGGACCGTTATATAAAACATTGTCTCGAAAAAGAAACCATGTTAACATGCTTTTGTTAGAAAAAAACACAAAATCTCATTATTGTCTTATTAAGGATTTAACAAAATTAGTTCACAATCAAATTACAAAGCATCATGGGAAATTACATTTCTGTGAAGAATGTTTGTTATTTTTTAAATCAGATCGAGATTATGATGAGCACGTTTGCGGGGGAGTGGTCACGGTACTACCCGATAGTGGCACTAAAATGCAATTTAAAAACTATCATTGCATGCAGAACGTGCCTTTCGTTATTTACGCCGACTTCGAGACGATATTAGAGCCTTGCTCCGAGAGCAGTGACTCCTATACGGCAAAAGTACAAAAACATTTGCCTGCAGCGTTTGCATATTACATTGTTTGTAATTACGATAATTCGCATAATCGCTTAGTGACATATCGCGGAATCGATTGTGCTACTGTATTTGTTAAGCGGTTGCAAAGAGACATAAACATATTTACAAACTAATTCAATCTGCGTCTGAAACTCCAGTTCCTATAATTTATCGAGAAGAAGACAAATTGAATTTCGAAAATGCTGAACGTTGTTATTTATGTTCTAATTTACTGATTGGTGATAAAGTACGGGACCATTGTCACTTCACCGGTGAATATCGAGGTGCCGCTCATTCCAGTTGTAATCTTAAATTTAGAATACCAAAATTTATCCCGGTGTTCTTTCATAACTTATCAGGTTACGACTGCCATTTGTTTATTCGTGAACTAAGTAGAATTCCTGGCGAAATAAAAGTAATTCCTAAAAACAATGAGAACTACATTTCTTTTACAAAATTTATTCAGTTTTCAACTAGCGATTTTATCGCGGTCCGATTTGTAGACTCATTTAAGTTTTTAGGAACTAGTTTAGAACAATTAGCCAAAAATCTACAGCGAAACGATTTTATAAATTTGAGTGCATATTGTGAAAATGAAAATCAATTAACACTGCTTAGTCGAAAAGGTGTATACCCATACAATTATATGTCAAACTGGAACGTTTATGAAGAAAAGAACTTACCACCAAAAGAAAAGTTTTTTAACAATCTAACCGATGAAGCCATAAGTAATTCTGACTATGATCATGCAAAAAATGTTTGGGATATTTTTAATATAAAAAATCTTGGTGAATATACGGATTTATATGTAAAAAGCGATGTTTTGATACTAAGCGACATTTTTGAAAAGTTTCGTAAAACGTGTAAGATCAACTATGATTTAGATCCTGCATTTTATCTCACAGCACCAAGTCTCAGCTTTGACGCCATGTTGCTAAAAACAAAAGTTAAATTAGAGTTGCTTTCAGATTTAGAAATGATACGAATGATACAAAAGGGAATTCGCGGAGGTATTTGCTTATGCTCAAAAAGGTACGCTAAATCAAATAATCAATATCAGTCAGATTATGATAACTCCCAACCATGCAAATATTTAATGTACGTGGACTGCAATAATTTATATGGCTTTGCTATGTGCAGTTATCTGCCTTACGCGGATTTTAAATTACTCGATAAACAAGAATGTAATGAACTCGACATTACAAACATTCCTAACGACAATGACTACGGTTTTATCCTCGAAGTTGATTTGGAATACCCTGAGAGGTTGCATGACTTACATAACGATCTTCCATTTTGTGCGGAAAACTTTACTCCTCCAGGTGATAAAAATGTTAAACTTATACCAAATTTATATAATAAATATAACTATGTTATCCACTACGTTCATTTAAAGACATGCTTAAAACATGGATTACGACTTAAAAAAATTCACAAAGGAATATCCTTCAAACAAAGATCATATTTAAAGGAATATATCGACTTAAACACCCATTTGAACAAGACTTTTTTAAATTGCTCAATAACAGTATTTTTGGAAAAACTTTAGAAGATACTGAACGTCGAGTAGATGTAAACTAGTAAGTACGTGGCGAGATGAGAGAAATAAGACAAAGAAATATTACTCAGCTGAACAGCTGATTTCTCGTCCAAATTTTCATAGTGCAACGATATTTGATGAAAATTTCGTAGCTATACAATTAAAACGCGAAAAAGTTATCCTTGACAAACCCATATACATTGGATTTACAGTACTAGAGCTGTCTAAAAATCATATGTATGATTTTCATTACTCAGTAATGAAAAATTACTACCATGATAAAATATCATTGTGCTACACTGATACTGATAGTCTCTTATACTCTATAGAGACAAATGATTTTTATTCCGACTTGAAAGAACACTTTTTGTCTTATTTTGATACAAGCAATTACGATCTGGAAAATTGTTTTGATATTATACCTAAAAACAAAAAAGTCCCAGGACTATTCAAAGATGAATTAGGAGGTAAAATATTATTAGAGTTTGTTGGGCTGCGATCTAAACTGTACAGTATTAAAACAGACAGTGCTGAAATCAAAAAAGCAAAAGGTGTGAAAAAGAATGTTACAAAAAAATTAAAGTTTTCTGACTATACCAATGTCCTATCAACTGGTAACGAATTAAGAGGTAAAAATGTGCTTTTTAAATCAATAAAACATCAAATCTTTATTACTGAGCAAAATAAAGTGGCTTTGTCTAGAAAAGATGATAAACGCTTTATTGCAAAAGATAATGTCAACACTTTGTCTTGGGGACATTATTATATTACTGTATAATTTTTTGTAAATAAATGGATAAATGTAAGATAATTATCATTATGATAAGCAGCTAAACCAGTGTATTATATTATTATTATTATATTTTATTGTATATTATACATTAATAAATTTGCTAAACAAAATTGGTGTTTTATTTACGTCTTAGGAGACCCAACATGTAGCATCGGATTAATCAAGTTGAAACTTGTTGTAAATATAAAGCTGATCACTATAAAAAATAAACCTGACACCCTAATGTGGTATGTTGCTAATTTGACGGTTTTGCAATGGTGTTATTTTACTTGTGCGCATACATCATATATGCAACAAACAAGTCGTAACAAGTAAAAAATGCTGATTTGTAGTTTACGGTTGACTGTGAAAGAGCTAATTCAACTTTTTTTTATCGTTTCTACTAAAACCGCCTATTTATAAGTCATTATAATCATTCTTCATTCAGCAGCGTTGAGATTAGCAGCGAGCCAATTCGAGAATTTATGTAAGTAATACAATTATTTTTATAACAATAAAACTTAATTTTGATTATGTTTACAAAATAGTATTTGTACTAAACTAATATATATTTTTGATTGTTACAGAAAATGGAAGAATCAGCCGAGATAATGTTCAGCCAATATGCTCAGGATCCGTTAGAAAATTTTACCCAGCAATACCAGGAAGTAATGAGGAATCAGCCAACAAATTATGAGAAAAAAAGAAGACTAAAACGAGAAATCAATAAGAAGAAGGCGAACGCCTCTAAGTCTTTTGTTATAAGAAAGGAAAGTCGGGGAATTAAACTAGTCCAAATCAAAATATTGGATCTACAAAAAGAATCAGCGATGGTGAGTTCATGTGAAGAAAAAGAAAATGTGATGGTCAACGCGCAGTATGTGGTGCAGGATTCCGTAGATGAAATTGCAGATCTTACCGAGGTTTTAGTAAGAAAGATTTCTAAAAAGCTCTGTGGTGATTTTGGTTTGTTATGATTATTTGTAAGGTTTAATAATAGTGTTTATAATGTATATTAAAATTATATTTAGTGAAAATTGTATCCTTCTTAAGGAATGAATAAACTTTATAAGTAACTAAAATGCATTTTAATTCCTTTCTATTTACTTTTTAAATTAAGTTTAAAAATATATATATCGGTATAGAGGTATCGTGAGTAAAACAGTATATTTTTAAAATTTATTTTTATTAATTGTTTGCTAAACACCATTTTTTATACACAAAACATTTCTCAATGCACAAATATTCTTATGATTAACACAATGAGTTATATAAACATCGTTTCTGTAAAGTTCAGATAATTTCTTAAGATTGGGAATACCTTCATCATTAATATCTATAACATTTTGATGACCACATAAGTCTTGTAGTCATTTCACCTTTTCTGCTCCTTTAACAACAATTATTCGATCTTTAAAGTATGGTTTCATTATTCTTAGAAATTCTTTGTAGTCAATATATCCATCGCTCCAGAAATATCCCCTATTCCTTTCTAACCACCGAACACGCCTTTTTTCTTCTTTAGTAAGTTTTGAGAATGAATGTGGCGGTTTTATTAAAAATATATCAGTATATTGCAAAGTAGCTATAGCCAATTCTTTGACTATGAACTCATTGTGTATATTTTTGAATCCTTGCACATCCACTATTACCGTATTGTTATTCATGTTAACTTTTTGACAATATTACTCAGCGGTTTGTATTCGAATATACAGTCGTTTAAAATCAAACAATATGCTGCTGTATGATCGGGTATATCTTGGTCTGCTTCAATTTCAACTCTTACGTCGATTGACCCCTTTAAGGACTCGTGTTGTCGCGAACAGTCGATAACAAATAGTGGAGCTATGTCTCTGAATTCTTTTAAACTCAACAATGGTTCTGATCGACGTCCGTGATACGACTGTTGAAATCTTGTGTATTGTTCGTATAATAAAGTAAATTTATCATCTGAAAAACTGACATTCAATCCCTCATATGGATAATATGACGAATTTAAATAGACTCTTACATCACGTACATGACAATGATCAAACTCCGCCATTGACAATTTACCATTTTGTTTCCGATTGGTTTGCAAGGCAATCACAACAAATCGTGGTTTCTCTGTTTGGGAAGAAGTTTTAATAGACCAAGTATGCTTACGTGTTTTGGGCAGTAACGGGTATTCATACAGATCCCAATTACGAAAAGCTAATGGAATGGCCCGATCTTTTTCTAAATGCTTTAATAAATTTATTCTTTCACGATCAGATACTTTAATATGTGGTACTCTCCAAATTATCTTACTTATTGTAACATCATTAATAACTTCTCCTGAATTTAACTTAACCGCGTTAAGATTTGAGTTGCTTCTTAGTAACACTAACTCGTGCTTGCAGTTCATTATATTTTTTTCATAATCTTCTGCAAATCCCAATACTTTGTTTAGCGGAATTGATACGGAAAATGCTCCACCAGTGACATTATTTGTTCCTTCAGGCGACCAGCCCCAAACTCGTGCATATTTTGATTCGTTTTCATTTAAAGATAGATAAGATTTTATAGTAGTAGTAACACCAGCATTCTTAATTTTATCAATTTCTACTCCATTTAATTCATATCTCACGTCTTGAAATAAAAACAATGCTGAATTATTAACAAAATGTACATTTGAAACTCCTGTTTTAGAAGTGCTGTCGTATACATTTACTTTTCCTTCGATGTATAGGCTACTAAGTGAAGGCAACACGTACAAGTCTTGCTGGTTTATAGGAATTCTTATTTCATCATTCGTGTTAAAACTTGAGACGTAAGGTTTGTAGGAATGGTACTCAAAACTTTCAATGGTGTTGTCATATGACGTTTGTTGAGATATATTTAAAATATTCATTTTATTAATCCAATTAGCTTGAGGAAATCTTTGTTGCCTTTGGTAAGCTTCTTTTTAAGTTGAAGCGATGTGCCTTTGTGAGATGATCTTTGAAGACTGTCTTGAAAAGTCTTTGTAATGGGGTTTTTATTGAAATTTATCATTTTTTCTTAAAATGTAAATATAATTGCACTTCTTCACCCCGTAAATTTATCTCTTTATTGTCTGCGTCCAACAGCCTATTGTTGATAGCACCTATAGAATTTTGATTTACAGGAAAATTCAAATTTTTAGGTATTTCAATTATCCGGTATCCAGGTGGCACGTTAGGTACAAATTCATAAATTATATGGCTTGCTTTTCCATTAAAAAATGAACCACTAACTACGTCGCATTCAATCCGCACGATGGTTGTTGATAGAATGCTAACAGGATATTGCGATTCAGTACTTATATTTGCTTTTATTGTTTCCATTCCAAATCCTAATATTTTACCCAATGATTCTTTTTTATTAAAATGGATCTCTTTGGAACAAAATATATTCGTTTTCAATGTATTGTTATTGCAGGTCAATTTTAACACACTGTTTTTAATGTTACTTTTTAAATAATCGCATATATCTTGAAGCTCATAAGATCCCTCAGGGATTCGTATAATTTCATTTTCACCATAATAAAACTTATTGTTTCTTTCATCTATATTAGGAATAGAATTGAACGTTGAAAAATACACAAGACCACATTCGTAGTCTCCTCGGAGTTCCAAAGTTGGGGAATAGTTTGTAGACAAAGAGGCTCCGCTCCCAGTTATAGACACAGTGAAAGACATTTTTATAATGACATTTTTATTTCAATAACTTATTATATAAATATTTTTTCCAATAGTTTCTTAAAAATTTAAGACATAGGTGACCACAGTTAACAGTGCCAAAAGATTGATGTCTTGTATAATTATAGTTTATAGGCAAGTCATTCATATACTTTATAAATTCTAAAGGTGGTTTTAAATCACCGAAACTATCATAATATTGAACAAAATTGTTATTCTTTACAAAGGCTACCCAATGCGTGCCAGGATTTGAGATGCTATCTAAATTCAGTATTCCACATTCAATTTTTCTAGGTTTCAATGGCAATGTATCTCTCATGTAAACGCCACGAAAGTGTGGAATATCACTGGAATGTTCTAATATATCTAGGCTAGTTAGTGCACGTCTGGGTAACCGCTTTATTAGTTTTTTGAAGGGTTTAGGTATAAACCCGCTCCTTTTTTATGAGGTTTAATGTATAATCCTTTTCCGAGAGCTAAAGCTTCCATCGTTCTGTTATGTCTTTCAGATTCTTGAAGACTCTTTTGTGCGGCTTTAGAATCATTCACAGCTTTTGCTATACCAGCAGCCCCTCCGGCGAGTGATCCTAATGCTGACAATCCCGCAAATATAGGGATAAGCGGTAAAAGGCCTCCTGATTTTGGAAGTGGAATACAACGGGGCAAGCGTATTCCTTTGTTCTTACTAAATAGTTTTTTTGCTGCTGCATAAGCATATTTTATTGCAGAATGGTGGTCCTTGTATTTACTTTTCTTTAATTCAGACTGAATTGCTTTAACACCTTTCTTGAAACATTTTATACCACTGCCTGCCCTTATTTTGGCTTTCATAGCATTTTTTACAATCCATGAGGCAATTTTTTCTCCTTTACCAGCGTCCTTTGATTTCAACCTCTTCTTAGCCATATCCAAAAGTTTTAAATCAGCTATACGTCGAGCGTTCGAGTTTTTGTTAGTGTATGCAATATCGTGGTACATGCAGGCTTCATCTAATTTGTTCACTCCTCGTTGACCTTTACTTATCCGTTTTTGAAGTTTAGTTCCAGGACCGCAAAATTGATAGCCAGGTAAATGAACTTCAAACGGTAAATGATCTATCCAGCTATTAATTATACCACTACCTCCCTTCATTGATCTGCATAGAGTGAGTTTAAGAAGTGTTAGAGTTGTTTATATACCTATTTGACTAATTCACTTTTGTTTACCCAACTGTTTTCTTCATCACTTAACCCTAACCACTTTACAAGTAGTTTGTTTCCTTTTCTTTTAATAACCTTTTCGATAAGATAAACGTCTGGGAATTTAGTTTTTTGTAGTTCATAGCCGTAAAAAGAACCTAGGATATACTGATTGTGTTTGTCTTCTAATTGATACGTCTGGGGATTTGTTTGATTTATTTTAGCAATACGAAATATTTCCGTGGACTAATTAGGAGTATAACCTTTATAGAAATCACCTTTGTATTTACTTATACGAACAAAGTCTCCAATTTGAAAGGTAGGTCCTTGTCGTATTTTTAGCTGATGGGTTTTATTAATGTTAGATTTTACTTTACTCTCGTTCGATTGATTAACGTCATTCGGCTTAAATTTTGTAATGCGATGCACAGTATTATTGTAGTGTTGCACAACTGAATCTAAATTATTTTGAACCCAGTGATATTTACCACACAGACTAAACGATTTGTAAAGGTGTGATTTTAAAGTTCTAATCACACGCTCTACAATGGAAGCTTTTTTAACAGAGTATGTGGAATAATGATTTATATTATATCTTTTCATTAGCTGATTAAATAAATCGTTGTAAAATTCTTTACCTAAATCAGTTTGTAATTTTTTTGGTTTTCTTTTAGATACGGATAATACACTATTCATTGCATTTGTAACACATTGCTTGGATTTTGACTTCAACGGTCTCACCCACACGTATTTTGATAAAGCATCAATTACGACAAGAACATATTTAAATCCCTTATTAAATGAGGAGAATTTTTGAAAATCAATTAGGTCAGCTTGCCATAAATCGTCTAATCCCTTAATGATCGTACATCGACGAACGAAATTTCTTCTTACAGCTTTATGAAGCTCATTTACTACTCCTTGTTTACTCATTCTTAGCAGGTTTTAGTGCAACCATGTCATCAATTTCTTTTTTTGTGTAATACAGTTTACTTAAACTGACAGAAGTCAACTTTTCAAGATTATTAAGGTATTTTTTAATATCACTTTGAATTTTTTTCATTTCATTTCTTAGGTCTTGAACACAATTATCTACGTATTTTTTATTCACAGCCTCATCATCTTTCTCGGGAATGTGTAGTCCTGTTAATCTTGATAATTTTAAATCAAAATCACCTTTGTCTGTTCTTATCAATGTTTCGGAAATAATGTCAGTGAATTCGGTTTGTCGAAGACGTTTATGAACGTGGTGGCCGAACTTATCAATATTCATTGTCGTCCAGTCCGCTTCTTTAGCGCGATGATACTGCCTAATCCTCCCGATGGCAGCTTTATATATTTCACTTGTTTTATAAGACCAGCTTCGTGCAGTTCTTCTATTATTGAATATATTTCATTATGTACTCCAGTATTACCAGCAGCCCATGAAGCTAGTAATAATTTTAGCCGTTCCACTAACTCATTTGGATCATCCCAATAAACTAAATCAGTATCTTTTTTAACTTCTTTTAAAATTTCGATGCCTTCCCCTTGAGGGAGACTTTCTACACTGCTTGTATGAGGTCTTGAAAATTTAAACAATGGTTTGATCACATTCTTGTATTTAAATCCTTTGTTGCTGTTTATTGGATTCATTGGATTGTAGCCTCGTCTGTGCACATTAGTGTCCGTAAGTATTATTTTATAATTTTGTAAGTCTTCTACTGTAACAATGTTCAAATTTGGATTCTTTTTATATAATAATTCTTTTAAGCCTAGAGTTTTTTTGAAACTTCGTTTTCTAATTTTCAGAATGCGGTCATCATCATGAACACGAGTTTTACCGAGCATGAGTTTTCCATTAACAACTCTTACACCATAAGGTATATTTGAATCTTGTATTGCTTCAGATGTCACCGACCATGATAAAGAATCATTGTCAACACTTGGTAATGACTGAAGTGATTTGAATGAGCTATTAGGGTCATCGTGCTCTTCAGCGGGTGATGAAATGAGAGTTTTAGGCGTTCTACTAACATCATCATCATTATCTGAGATTTCTTCATTATGAACAACCTTGTTAAAGTAATCTAAATCCTCGTTCAAATTATTTGACGACTCACTGTCGGTATTTTTTGTTCTTTTTATTAATTGGTTTTGTTCCATTTCTTCATCTGTGTGGCGTTTGTTATCAGTTTTATTTGTTAACAGCTTGAGTGGGCTAACAATAGGTTTAAATATTGTTTCGAGAGCCATATCGTTTGTATTTTTTGAATCTTTTATCATTTCTACTTTTCTTTTTACGGCTGCTGCAGATTTTACAATTTGCTCCTTGAGACTTCGTTCCATGGTAGAAGGTTCCACTCTGTTTGGCTTCTTATATGAAACTGATCGATTAATAACTTAGCAGCTATTTAAAGCGTTCAATCCACTACTATAAATGTATCGAACTTCATTCTGTAACAACCTTTATTTCGTTCACAATCTTTGTTAATTACAACGTAATTGAAAGGTTTACTCCAAACAGTTGAACACATTTCCCGAAACTGAGACCAAGTCATGTCAGATCCCACATGCTCATCATAAACGTGTTTCAGATTGATATCGTCTTGTTTAAATAATATAATGAGGTTAGAATTATCTCTTACTAGTTGTTTTGGTATTTTTGTGTATGTTTGATTTATATAGAAACAGTCAATATTTTTATGACGACCCATAGCGAAGAAGTCTCGTATATTGTTTTGGTTTTCACAAGCAACATCGTCGAATATAATTATCGAGTTCGGTAATGCCTCGTGAGGACTTAAAATTTCACTGTTATGATTATATTTGTAATAGGACGTATTTGCTACATTTTCCAATACTTTCTCCAGAAATACGTATTTAGGTTAGTAGTGTATTATTGGGCATTCTGTCCCCCAGTCGTCCGCTTCGCTCCCGACCGTTCGCTGCGCTCACTCTGGTATGACAGAATGCCCAATAATACACTACGAATTAGTGGTGCAGTATAGAGGTATGCAGCAAACCTTCAGTTCGCAACCGGAAGTTCAACAAACTGTGTGGCAATAAATTTTTCATGAAACCCATTTAATTTATCAATCGTCACTATTTTCATCATTCCGTTGAAACCCGTCAATCGCAACGGTTGAGTTAAAAAAAATGAGATTTCTAAAACAAAAAGAATCCCTTAGATTACAATGTATATGTCCAGTCTCTTCAAATCAGTGTAAGCGGCATGGCAATTTATTGCCAAATACTATTCGAAGCATTGTTTGTGGTCCATCAAACTGTGGAAAGACTAACTTAGTAATAAGTCTATTGCTACACCAGGATGGGCCACGTTTTCGAAACCTTTATGTATATTCGAAGTCTTTGTATCAACCCAAGTACATTTTTTTAGAGAAGGTATTGGAGAAAGTTTCAGTAATATCTTACTACAAGTATAATGATAATAGCGAAATTCTAACGCCACACGAAGCTTTGCCCGACTCAATTTTTATTTTTGATGATGTTGCGTGCGAGAAACAAAACAATATTCGCGATTACTTTGCCATGGGAAGACATAAAAACATTGACTGCTTTTATATTAATCAAACCTACACAAAAATACCTAAGCAACTTGTAAGAGACAATGCTAATCTGATAATATTATTTAAACAAGACGACATTAACCTGAGACATATATACGATGAGCATGTAGGATCTGATATGACGTGGTCACAGTTCCGTAAAATGTGTTCAACAGTGTGGAAAAAACCATTCAGTTATGTCGTCATCAATAAGGATTGTGAACGAAACAAAGGTTGTTACAGAATGAAGTTTGATACATTCATAATAGTGGATTAAATGTTTTATTTATTGTATAAGTAACTATTACTTGAACAAAAACGAATCAGTTTTAATCAGGAAGTCATACAAAGTGGAATCCTTAACAATGGAGCGAAACCTCAAGGAACAAATTGTAAAGTCAGCATCAGCTGTGAAAAGAAAGGTAGAAATGATGAAAGATTCAAAAAAGAACAATGACTTAGCTCTGGAAACAATATTTAAACCAATTGTAAGCCCTCTTAAACTATTGACGAGTGGAAATGCCAACAAACGCCTCATAGATGAAGAGACAGAACAAATCGAATCAGTAAAAAGAACTAAACACACCAAAAGTGAGTCATCGAATATTTCTGAAGAAGATTTTGATTACTTTAAAGCGGATGATGACAACGAAGAATATTTTGAAGAAGATGAAGTTAATATAGAAACTGACGACTGTAAAACGCCTAACAAAACCCTTACCGCACCACCCACTAAGGGGGTGATGATCATGAGAGCTCATTCAAATCTCTTCAGTCGTCGCCAAGTATAGCCAATAATATTGATATTAATGATTCTTTATCATGGTCTGTATCATCTGAAGTAATGAAAGATATACCTTTCGGTATTAGGAATGTAAAGGGGAAACTAATGCTTGGTAATACGCGTGTTCACGATGATAACCGCATTATAAAAATTGGAAGTCGTAGCCTCAAAAAGACTGCTGGTCTGAGAGAGTTATTGTATAAAAAGATCCCAAATTTAGAAATTATTACAGAACAAGATTTACAAAATTATAAATTAATACTTATGGATACCAATGCTTACAGACGGAACTTTGATTCTTTGAAACCAATAAACAGTAACAAAAGTTTTAAGTATATGAACGTAATCAAACCATTATTTAAGTTCGCTAGAAGTCATACAAGTAGTTTGGAAAGCCTCCGACAGGGCAAAGGAATCGATATTTTAAAAGAAGTGAAGACCGATACTGATTTGGTTTACTGGGATGATCCAAACGAATTAGTAGAACGTCTCAAATTACTACTCGGATCATGGGCAGCTGGCAACACTGGGGTACATAATGAAATTTATGCAATACTTGAAGAGTTATATGAAGCTGGAATTATAAAAAAAATCAAATATATAAAGCAACCATCAGGAGGATCAGGCAGTGTGTTTAAACTACGGAAGCAGACCAGACGACAATGAATATTGACAAATTTGGTCATCATATACACAAGCGTTTACGACTATCAGAATTCAGTAATATTCTTACCGACACCCTAGTGCGAACAGATGAAGGAGAATTTGACTTGAAATCATCGAGATTAAAGGGACTACAAATTCCGGAAAGGAACGATGAGGCTGTAAATAAAGAATACGTGGATAAAAATGTTGATGAACTAAAAAATGAACTGAAAACAATACAAAGTAATTTTAAAAAGTACCTTAACAATTTAGAAAAACTTACTACTACTAATTTTAGTAAATTGTACTACACAAAAAAAGAAATTGATCTCATGCTACCATCAAAAATTGTTAGTAATGAGTAAACAAGATATAGTAAACGAGCTTCACAAGACCGCAAGAAGAAATTTCATTCGTCGACATACTGTTATAAAAGGAATTGATGATTTATGGCAAGCTGATCTCATGGATTTTCAAAAATATGCATCATTCAATAAAGGATACAAATATGTTTTAGTAGTAATTGATGCTTTATCAAAATACGTTTGGGTTAGACCGTTGAAGACGAAATCTAAGACATGCGTTGCAAATGCTATGCACAGCATATTTACCGAATCCACACGAAAGCCAAAAAAATTACAAACAGATCTAGGTACAGAGTTTTACAACGATTCTTTTGAGAAATTAATGAAAAGTAACAAAATAAACCATTATTCCACATATTCTGTTAAAAAGCTGCCATAGTAGAACGCGTAATTAGAACCATAAAATCCCATCTTTATAAAGCATTCAGTTTATGCGGGCGATATGAATGGGTTCAAAGTAATTTAGATTCTGTTGTGAATCACTACAACAAAACTTACCACCGTATCACAAAATTCAAACCAATCAATGTTAATCGTTCAAATGAGATTTTAGTAAGGTCAAATATTATTAAAACACAACATGCAAAGGCAGCACGCCAAGGTCCAACTTTGAGAGTTGGTGATTTTGTTCGTATAAGTAAATATAAAGGAGATTTCTATAAAGGCTATACTCCCAATTGGTCTACGGAAATATTTCGAATTGTTAAATTCGGTCAAACCAATCCTCAAACGTATCAAATAGCAGACAAACACAATCAAATTATCTTAGGTTCTTTTTACCGATACGAGTTACAAAAAACTAATTTTCCTGACATATATCTTATTGAAAAAGTTATTAAAAGAAAAAGAAACAAACTATTTGTAAAATGGTTAGGGCTAGGTGATGAAGAGAACACTTGGGTAAACAAAAGTGAATTAGTGGTGTAGTGGAGAGGTATATAAATAACACAAATCACTTCTTCATGACACTTATTGCTTATCAATGAAGGAAGGCAGTGGTATAATTGATAAATTGATTGATCGTTTGCCAGTTGAGCTACACTTACCAGGCTATCAATTTTGTGGCCCTGGTACAAAACTTGAAAAACGGATACAAAAAGGTGATCGAGGAGTTAATAGATTAGACGAAGCTTGCATGCACCACGATATTGCATACATTAATAAAGATTCAGAAGCACGACGTAAAGCTGATTTAGAACTTTTAAACATGGCTAAAAGAAGGTTGAATTCGAAAGACGCAGGCAAAAGAGAAAAAATTGCCTCATGGATAGTAAAAAATGCTATGAAGGCAAAAATCAAGGCAGGTGGAGGCATAAAATCTTTTCATAAAGGTGTTAAAAAGATTAAATCCCATTTAAAAAAACATAAATCGAAGGATCCCAACTCGTCTATAAAATATGCTTATGCAGCGGCAAAGAAATTGTTTCGTAATAAAAAAGGAATACGTTTGCCACGATATATTCCTCTCCCGAAGAGTGGTGGAGTTTTGCCACTCATCCCCATATTTGCTGGGCTATCGGCTTTAGGTTCACTTGCTGGAGGTGCAGCAGGTATAGCAAAAGCTGTTAATGATTCTAAAGCTGCACAAAAAAGTCTTCAGGAAGCTGAGAGACACAACAGGATGATGGAAGCGGTGGCTCTTGGACAAGGAGTATATATAAAACCATATAAAAAAGGAGCAGGTTTATATCTGGGTCCATCAAAAAACTAAATAAACGGCTGCCCAGACGTGCACTCACCAACCTTGATATAATACAACATGCCAATGATATTCCTTATTTTCGTGGTGTTTTCATGAGAGATACGTTACCATTGAAACCTAGAAAGATAGAATGTGGAATTATGAATTTGGATAGCAACATAAATCCTGGCACGCATTGGGTAGCCTATGTGAAGCAAAATGAATACGTAGAATATTATGATAGCTTTGGAAATTTAAAACCACCGGTAGAATTTATGAAATATGTACATGACTTGCCTATAAACTATAATTATGTAAGATATCAATCATTTGGAACTACAAACTGTGGGCATTTGTGTCTAAAATTTTTAAGAAATTATTGGAAGAATCATTTATATAATGGACGACCAAAATAAATATGTCAGTTTAAAAATGTCTTTCACTGTGTCTATAACTGGGAAAGGAGCTTCCTTATCAACAAATTATTCCCCAACATTAGAGCTTCGAGGAAACTATGAATGTGGTCTTTTGTACTTTTCCACTTTTAACTCCATTCCTAATATAGATGAGCGCAACAATAAGTTTTACTATGGTGAAAATGAAATTATCGAAATTCCTGAGGGGTCTTACGAGCTTCAAGACATTTGTGATTATTTAAAAAGCAACATTAACAACACAATTTTAAAAATCACTTGCAATAATAATACATTGAAAACAAACATTTTTTGTTCAAAAGATGTTCATTTCAATAAGAATGCATCATTAGCTCAAATTTTAGGGTTTGGGAGGGAAACAATAAATGCTAATATAAGTACAGATTCACAATATCCTGTCAACATTCTATCAACGACCATCGTACGAATCGAATGCGATGTTGTTAGGGGTTCATTAATTTGTAAACGGGAAAGCAAGCCATATTATTTATGAATTTGTGCCGAATGTACCACCTGGTTATAGAATAATTGAAGTTCCAAAAAATTTGATTTATTTTCCTGTTAATCAATCTTCAATAAGCGCTATCAATATAAGACTCTTGGACGCAGACAATAACGAAATTAATTTGCGAGGTGAAGAAGTCCAACTCTATTTACATTTTCGAAGAAAATGATAAATTTCAATAAAAGCTCCGCTCAGTCGAATATTCGAGTCAGTGCTGAAAGATCACCCCGCAAAGGCACACCGCTTCAGCTCAAAAAGAAACTTACCAAGACCAATAAAGAATTCCTTAAGAAAATTGGGCTGATAAAATGAATATCTTAAATATATCTGAACAAACTACATATGACAACAGCATTGAAGGTTTTGAGTATCATTCATACAAGCCATACGTAACAAGTTTCAACAAGAATGATGAAATAAGAATTCCGATTAATCAGCAAGACCTATACGTACTGCCGTCATTTAGTAGTTTGTACATCGAGGGAAAAGTGAGTGTTCATAACACAACGACTAAAGCAAAAATATCAGATGTAAACTTCGTTAATAATCCGGTATTGTTTCTATTTCAAGATATTCGTTATGAATTGAATGGAGTAGAAATAGATAAAATTAAAAATGCTGGTTTAACTACAACTATAAAGTCATATCTGTCCTTAAGTGAAAATGAGTCAAAATATGCTCGTGTTTGGGGCTGGTCAACAGAGGGGACCCAAAAATACAGGAGATGGAGCGTTTTCTGTATCAATTCCTTTGAACAAGATATTAGGATTTGCTGAAGATTATCAAAAAAATATCATGAACTGTAAACACGAGTTAGTGCTACTAAGAAGCAATACGAACCTTAATGCCATAAAATTAAATGCAGGAGAAGCTGTAGATGATATTACAATAAATAAAATAATTTGGAGAGTGCCACACATCAAAGTGTCAGATCGAGAAAGAATAAATCTATTAAAGCATTTAGAGAGAGATCGTGCTATTCCATTAGCGTTTCGCAACTGGGATCTTTACGAATACCCATTACTACCTAAAACACGCAAGCATACTTGGTCTATCAAAACTTCATCGCAAACAGAGAAACCGCGCTTTGTTATCATTGCCTTACAAACTAACCGGAAACACAACAGTCAATTGTCAATGGCAGAGTTTGATTCTTGTCACGTGCGTGATGTAAGAGTATTTTTGAATTCATCATATTATCCATATGAAGGATTAAACATCAATTTCTCCGAAAACAAATTTACTTTATTATATGAACAATATACAAGATTTCAGCAGTCGTATCACGGACGTCGACCAGAACCGTTGTTGAGCTTAAACGAATTCAAAAACATAGCTCCTTTATTCGTTATTGACTGTTCACGACAACACGAAACTCTTAAAGGATATATTGACGTACGAGTCGAAATTGAAACAGACCAAGAAATTCCAGATAAGACAGCTGCATATTGCTTGATTTTAAACGATTGTTTATACGAATATAAGCCTTTGAGTAACATAGTAAAGAAAATATCATGAATACCAATACAATAATCGTGGACTTACAAGGATTTAAAAACTATCAAAACAAATTCTTGGTTAAAGAAATGGCAGTCGCCACCCCAGAGTACACCCACATATTCTTGGTTAAACCTCCTTATCCATTTTTTACACTGAGTGAAGAAGAAAAGAAATGTGTTCGTTGGATAGAAAGAAATAGAGGTTACCAATGGAACTAAGGCTATATAAACTACAGAGAATTTCATAGAATAATCAAGACTTATTTAAAAGATAAAAAAAATATAGTAAAAGGGGAAGAAAAAGTAAAATGGATGCAAGAGTTGTGTGACCATAATAGTGTTTTAGACATTACTTGTAAGGGTGCTCCTAATTTAAAAAATCTTAACGAACTCTATTGTAAAGATGTATTGTTATTTAATTGTTTTAACACGTTCCGGGACAGTACGTCAAGAGGCGGGCCGCAAATTCCTATATATTACGACACAACGTCTGTCGACGGCTGATTTTGAGCTTCGAAATATGACAGCCCGTCGAACAACGGGCGTCATTCATAGAATATATAGTAGGCTGACGTATTAGTGACGTATTACAAGAACTTAGAACTATCTAGTGTCACATCGTGAAGTTTTATGAGCATTCAAGTAAACTACACGCACACATGCAAACTTGTCTCATGTTGTGACACAACGGCCTGCGCCGGGTGCGTGTATACGCATCCCCCCACTTCAGTCGGAACTGTGTCACTGCGCGGGAGCCTCGCGTCGCTCGAGTCAACGCCACGGAACACGATCGCAAAACGTAGGTATTATTTCATAATTACTTGTATTTTATAGTTGTTTTGTCATAAAATGTGTTCACGAATAAGTACAAACGTATAAAATGTAAATATTTTTGTTAAATCTTGTCGAAATCCTTGTATTTCTATGTTGTTAAAGATTATACCTAGTATCTGTAGGTAGGTATGTTATTTCTGCAATCTTTGTATTACTGTGGTGATAGTGGTTATACTTACTATGCTTACCTTTTCGTAGATGTCTTCTAGACGAAGAAAACGGTCACCGGTGCCCGAAGAAGAAGTATCAGACTCTGAAAATCATGATCCTTTTTCCGACGGGGATGGAGAATACGCTTCCGACAGAAATTATGAACCCCCAGGAGACGAATCTGACTCCAGTGATAGTATTTTTGACACCCGGCCTCGATTTTCTCAAACTGGAAATCGGACGCGAAGGAGTTTGTCCCAAGGCGACTCGGATGAAGAGGATTCTCAGACAGCTGATGGTGATGATGCTGAGTCTTTGCATTCGCAAGAGAATCATAGTCAAGGTACTTCTCCCAATCCTTGTACTCAAGTAAGTGACTGTAGTGACGATATGGATGTTTCAATAGACGGCGACAATAATATTCAGAATTCTCAAAATACGAACGATGTTGAAGGCGGCGATGCTCAGATTGCTCAGTCTACCCAAAATTCTGGTGCTGAAGGTGGCGAAGAGACTGAAGCTGATAATAATGAAGCAGGTAATCTACAACAAGACACCGCCAGTAATCATTCGAGGGTAAGTGATCAGTCAGAAAGTTTGTTTCAAAACAATGAGACACCAGCATCAGTCCGAGAACCTAGACGACCAGGTACCCCTGTAAATGAAGATGAATGGGAAGACGTGGTTGATGATATCCCCGAGTTCTCTTTTGATTCTACTTTTGTGGGTCCCACGTTCGAAATAGATGAGAATTCCACACCGATGCAAATATTTAGCCAGATAGTTAGTGAGAATATTATTGAATATTTGGTCGAATGCACAAACACTTACGGCGCTAACTTGTGTAACAAAAACCGGCCTCATACTAGAAACAGTCGTAACAAAAGCTTTAAACCGACTACGACAGAAGAAATGAAAGAGTTTTTGGCACTTTCATTTTTACACGGTCACATACAGATCCCTGTTTCACGAAAATTGTTCACGCATGACGATCCTTTGTACTACCACCCCATATTCAGCCATGTCATGTCAGGTCGCCGTTATAACCAAATATTACGATGTTTCTGTGCCGCTGAATCGGGAGCTGAAGGAAAATATAAAGTTGATCACTTTGCGAATTCTCTTACACAAATATTTCGGCAATCCTTAAACCCAGGAATTAATTTGTCTTTGGATGAATCGTTGTTACTATTTCGAGGACGTCTCCAATTTAGACAGTACATCAAGTCTAAGAAAGCCCGGTATGGTATAAAGTTTTACGTACTCACGACTGATGACGGTTATGTGTTAAACCTTAAAATGTATCATGGAAGCGAGGATGTGACTGATGCCGATGGAGAACCTAGAAAGAAAGTCGATAAGCTGGTGTTACGGCTCATGCGTCCTTATCTCTTGAAAGGACACCACCTGTATATGGATAACTTCTATAATTCCGTGACATTATCACAGAAACTTCTTGATCTTAAGACGCACACGAATGGCACATTGCGCACACACAGAAAAGACAACCCCAAAGAATTGATCGCAAAAAAACTTAAAAAGGGTGAGCATTTTTGGTTGAGGAAGAAGAAAGTTTATGTGAGCAAATGGAAGGACAAGAGGCCAGTTCTTGTCCTCACCACGCGGGAACATCCAGAGATGGTTGAAGTTCGAAACCGGCATGGAAAAAGATCTATGAAGCCCATAGAGGTCGCCTCATACAACACACATATGTGTGGAATTGATCGTTGTGATCAGATGATAAGCTATTATTCTTCGCCACGCAAAACCATAAGATGGTACAATAGTAGATTGTTATACAAGGGGAGAAAGCGACCCATTTCACTCGAGATGTTTCTGGCGCTCGAACGAAGTGAGAGCGCCAATAAATCGAGAGTGAAATGGTGCTTTTACCCGAGTTAAACATACTATTTTTCATTTCGACTGTGAGGAAAAACATTAAATTTACAATAGTGGTTGTAGATGTCATGGTCAGGTATTATGTAGTACAGCGGGAAAGGAAAACTCAAGTTTTTGCACAAAAAGACAGTTAATTTACAGTTCTCCAAACATCTAACATGATTAGAAAGAATAACGACACGAATACATGAAAACAGTACGAAAAAGCAGACGATACGTAATAATTAAAATCCTTGTAGAAAATATCGATCGAATTTTCCCCACAGATAATAATTGTCAAAATATTAAAAAGTAGGCATAGAGTTCAAAAAGAAAAAATGACACTGACAATGTAAAAAAAAAGTGTCATCTTGGTATTATGGCGGGAAGCAGAATATTTTAATCACAGATTAGTAAATATATATTTTAATTATAGATTGAATCAATTGAATATTTTTTATATCAAAGATCATAATAAACATGTTTTTCAATGTATAGCTAAGCAAAAATGTTAATTATTTTTATAATATGATGTGACTCAATTATCTTTGATCCAAGCTTTGACTGCATGCCTTGACTCTATACCATGCCAATTAAAACTAAATTACTTTCCACCCTAGGGATGGATAAGCTATTTTCCACCCGGCTATCTACACAGGAAAGTGCTATTTTCCGATCAGGAGAGATGAAAAAAGGTTTTGTTCCATTTGTTGGACATTGCTCTCTGGAACTCCTTTTATTTGTTCAGGAAGTATGTGAAGCAAAATAGCAAATATGAATTCGTCACATACAGAGAAGAAATTATAAGAGAGATGTTGAAGCTAGAGAAAGACACTAAGGGAAAAGACTTGATGACAAGAAAAAAGAATGACTCCCGTCGTCATGGTCCTGGACAAGTTGGCCAAGCAGCTGCGTTTCCCATAAATTCAGGGCACTGGCCAGTCTGAATTGAGGCACCAGCAACAGGAAAAAAGAAATTTGCATTCTTGACTTGCAAAGTATGCGCAAAACAGAAGCTACGAAAGGAAACTAGTTACAGGTGCCCAGGATGTCCTGATTCTCCAGCACTGTGTCCAACTTGTTTCAAAGAATGGCATGAAAATTATGAAAATTTTAACAAGTAATGTTTAAACGATTTTTTTGAGGCTGATTCCTAAAATATTTTGTGATTTATTATTAAAACAGAGCTATAAATCTGAACTTTTTGAGAATATGTTAGTATTTTTCGGAATCGAACTCTTAAGTTAAGTATACCAAAAATGAATACCTCAAAATGTTCTTGAACTGATTATTGTGATCTCATATCATATGTGATTTAATTATTTAGTTGTAGGTTATTTTATAAGCTATTTTGTTTGTGAAAGAAGAGAGATTAAGTTGATGTTTATTATTCACTTTTTTTATAATGATTATAACATTGTCTTAGCGAGCGAGTTGTTTCATAGATACTTTTAAGTAACTACAATTTGATAAGTTCTTTTAGAAATCTTGTTCAAAATGTTAATTGTTACTTATCAGAGCTAATTGTTTTCATACAATTTTCATAGTAATACTAATAAATAATTAAAAACTATTATTTTCTTTTAAATATCTTATTAAAGACGTTAATTGTTACTTATCAGAGCTAGATTGGACATAATATTTGATATTTCGTAAATAAAGAGAAATAAAAAGTTTAATTTTGTTTTATTTAAGAAAAATTATGAAGTATTTACTCAAAGAAAATCTTAGAAAAACTGTGAGACACGACACTACGTTTAGAGGCGGTCATGCCGACAGACGTAGCGTCATATAACACATTTCATAGGATGGTTGGTGTGACACGACGTTCGAAGGCGGCCACGTCGACAAACGAAGTGTCATATAACACCCCACAGAATACGCGTGCTATGACATCACGTTCGAAGGCGGTCACGTCGACAGACGTAGTGTCATATAACACCCCACAGAAAACGCGTGATATGACATCACGTTCGAAGGCGGTCACGTCGACAGACGTAGTGTCATATAAAACCCCACAGAAAACGCGTGATATGACATCACGTTCTAAGGCGGTCACGTCGACAGACGTAGTGTCATAAAACACCCCACAGAAAACGCGTGATATGACATCACGTTCGAAGGCGGTCACGTCGAGGAACGAACTGTCGTATCACACAATGTAAAAACTATCAAGGTATATCACAACGTCGTCAGGCGGGGGGCGAAATTGTATGGGAAATTCATGTGTCAATTTGCATAGGAATTTGCAGCCCGCCTCTCGACGTACTGTCCCGGAACGTGTTAATCATAAAAAATATTGTGCGTTACGAAATGTTTTAAGTATTAAAAAATGGTGTTTAGAAAATAATGTAGATTTTGATCCTGTGGTTTTTTAATAAAATGTATGTCAATGATTCATTTTTTTATTTCTTTTCAACTAAAAATATCCCCAAAGGCATCCCAAAAATAAAAAAAGAATACACTGATTTTAATATGATTTATTAAATTATATTTAAGTAACATACACTTACTATTACAAAATATCAAATTAACTAGAAACTACAACCACATAACTTTTTTGAAATCTTTTTAATGACACATTCAGTCATGTCCATAATTTCATCCACTGCGTCATGAACCACATATTGTGCACTAAGCAACACGCCCTCACTGTCGACATCCGACGTCGATGACGATGAGCTCGTCTTCGCTCGATCACGCTCGCAGACCAGGTCCAAGACTTTTATCTGGATCATCTTGAAGCCTTTCTGTTCGTTACACACCACAAAAGATTTTGGAGTTACTCGCTTATTCTTTCTTGGAGGAACTCTTTTTTTTCTTTTTTGTTTAACTTCCGCTAATGGCACAGCGAGTAAATCTTTGTATTGCTGAGTGAAGTCTTGCAATGGGTCTTGAGCGTATTGAGGAAAATCATCATATACGTCCGTCATTATCTGTAAAGAAAAAAAATACTATGAATCTATCGATTTTATCTATAGCATAAAGAGATTAAATTGTAATGAATATAGTTGTTATAACAGTTAAGTAATAAGTTCATAAAAAATAAAATACAAAAATCAACATACCTGATTTTTGAATTATTTTCCCAGTCACAAAGTAGGTCTTTCGTTGCGGTCTCGTAACTTGGAACTGATGAGCGACAGTAGTTGCAGCGAGCTAAAATACACATCGTCCCAATTGTCGTATACAATGTATTGAGTTTTTGCACGGCTTTGAATGTCCACTTGATCGTTTGACACTTCCACTGCTTCCATAATTTCAATCTTAATAATCTGCTTAGGGACTCTACTATCGATTGAAAGAACGTAGCTGGCTTGTGGTGAGATAACTTGATTGTGACTACCTTGAGCCATCTTAACTTTTAATCCAAGCAAGTTTGAACGCGATGAAGTTGATAACTAAATAAAATCTACTGATTGTTTATATCAAATAGGTAATATGAAACGCGCTGGCTGTGCCGCGTGCTGGTAATTTACTTCAAGTTCAAACCTGTAAAAGTTTTCTTTGCGTTGCAAAATAAATACATTGTATATTGATTCCCAACGTGTGATTATTGTCATACGATCTCACCGTTTATACGCGGTGACTTACATCACATTTAAACATGTCTTAACTTGATTGAGATGTGAAGCGATGTTTTTGAATCTAATATTCTAAGATTTTACACAAAAGAAATAAAATCCAAATAAATATTTCATTGTCATTTATTTTTCTTACTTAGGTAGGTACACTATAGAAATACATAATTAATTACATTTATTACAAAGTAGATGAGAACTTGTTTTTTATGATTATAACAAATATAGGTAACATTCATTTTATATAGTAGGAAAGGATCATTCTCGTTTTTTTTAAATTCAATAAAATATTTAACTAAGTTTTTACACTAACATAGTATATTAAAATAGAAAAAATCTTACATAGAAGCAAAGTAATTTAACTGTTATAAACTACCTAATTCTTGGCTCAATATAAATGGAACTAGATGTTAAGAATGGATGTGTGTCCCCAAGCTCTCGTAGACACCTTGTCACCCGAAACAAATCGCTTGTCATCGTTACTGGATAGCGCTACTTTATTAAGACTACGAGTAAAGATATCGTGTTTGATTGACTTAAATAAAACATTTGTCTTTCGCACTATATTACCGTGATACAAGGTTCTTTTGTAGTCTGATATTTGTATATCACGAACCACACTTGTCTTAACTCCCTTTGCTTTTTTAATTGTAGCATTAATTGTCTTTATACAATACAATTTGGACCGTAATCCAACGAATTCTGTTATAATATTTCCACCCATTTCGTCTTTGAAAAGTCCTGGTGCCTTTTTATTTAAGAGCGGCAAGCCATATTTGTTTTTTTCAGAGAAATTACTTGTATCAAAATAATGAAGGAGAGATTGTTTCAAATCTCTGTAAAAGTCTTCGGTTTCAATTTGGTACACGAAACTATCTGTATCCGTGTAACACATTTTTAATTTGTTTTTATACGATGGTTCAAAAACTGAATAATGAAAGTCATACATGTGACTTTTAGATAACTCTAACACCGTGAAGCCTATGTATATTGGCTTATCCAAAATCACGCGTTCAGGTTTTGTTTGTATAGCTACTAAATTTTCTGTGAAAATTGAGGCACTGTGAAAACTTGAGCTTGCAATTAATTTATTAGCAGTTATTCTCTTTTTTGTTATATTATTCTGATCACTCCATTCGTTAACTAAATGTACGTTAACTCTTTTTTCATTGTTTTCTAAGGTTTTCCCAAAAATGCTGTTATTGAGCAACTTGAAAAAATCTTGTTCAAACGTAGACTGAGCTTGTTGTCTTAAACTTGTATTTAGATCGATATATTGCTTTAAGTAAGGACTTTGTCTAAATGTAATGACCCGATGTATTTTTTTTTATACCAGTCCATGTTTTAGACATGTTTTTAAGTGGACATAGTGAATGACGTAGAAGTACTTGTCGTAAAGATTAGGCACGAGTTTATTAGTTTTACCGCCGGGTGGAATGCATTTTTCAGGACAAAATGGTAAATCATTGTGCCTGTCATGTAAATCTTTTGGATAGCTTAAATCAACCTCAAGTATAAAGCCATACTCTGCATCAGAAGAAACATTAACAATATCAAGACATTCTATTTCTGCTTGGTTTAAAAATCTAAAATTCGACAACGGTAGAGATTGACACATACTGAACCCGTATAAGTTATTGCAATCTATGTAAACTACAAAGGTATCGGGTTTTAAGGGATCGTAATTGTACATGTATTTGTTATTGGCATTAGCATGCCTGTGCGAACACATACATACACCTCCTCTAATGCCTGATTGAATCATACGCACTATGGCAAGGTTATCTATCAGTTCCAACTCAACTCCGGTTTTATAGAGCATTGCATCGAATGACAAACTAGGAGCGGTCACGTAAAAGGCGGGATCTAATTGATAATGAAATTTACAAGTTTTTCTGAACTTTTCAAAAATGTCAGTTAACAACAGGACGTCCGTTTTTAAATATAATTTAGTGTATTGACGCAGATTTTTAATGTTAAAATGCGACCAAACCAATTGAGCGTGTTCATAATCTGCATCGGTAATATGTTCATTTGTAAGACAGCTGTAAAACTCTTTTTTTTCTGGAAGACATCGCTCCTTAAAGCGATCCCAGCTATCCATGTATTCGTACGGATATATACCTTTGCGAGTAAGTAAATTAAATTGGGACTCTATAGGAAAATGGGTGCGTAAATGTTCGAACTCATCTTTTTTAATAGTTTTCGCTAATTTTTCCAAGCTAGTACCAAGAAATTTAAATGAATCAACGAAACGCAACTGTACAAATTCTTGATCAGAAATAGGAACAAATTTCGTAAATGACACATAATTTTCTTTAGTTTTAGGTATAATCTTAATATTTCCTGGCATTTCACCTAACTGTTTTATGAATAAATGGCAGTCATAACCCGCCAAATTGTGAAAAAAGATAGGAATAAACTTAGGTATTTTATATTGTAAATTGCAATATCTGTGTGCCGCACCGCGATATTGACCTGTTATATGGCAATGATCTCGCACTTTGTCAAAAAATAAAAAGTGATCACATATATGACAGCGAGTGGCTTGCGAAAATTCGAATGCATCTTTTTCGGTAAAAATCATAGGCGAATTTTTGCACAAGATTGTATGTATTTCGCGCACATCGCGATAAAGATAAAAATAAAGATAAAAAAAATATAGTAAAAGGGGAAGAAAAAGTAAAATGGATGCAAGAGTTGTGTGACCATAATAGTGTTTTAGACATTACTTGTAAGGGTGCTCCTAATTTAAAAAATCTTAACGAACTCTATTGTAAAGATGTATTGTTATTTAATTGTTTTAATCATAAAAAATATTGTGCGTTACGAAATGTTTTAAGTATTAAAAAATGGTGTTTAGAAAATAATGTAGATTTTGATCCTGTGGTTTTTTAATAAAATGTATGTCAATGATTCATTTTTTTATTTCTTTTCAACTAAAAATATCCCCAAAGGCATCCCAAAAATAAAAAAAGAATACACTGATTTTAATATGATTTATTAAATTATATTTAAGTAACATACACTTACTATTACAAAATATCAAATTAACTAGAAACTACAACCACATAACTTTTTTGAAATCTTTTTAATGACACATTCAGTCATGTCCATAATTTCATCCACTGCGTCATGAACCACATATTGTGCACTAAGCAACACGCCCTCACTGTCGACATCCGACGTCGATGACGATGAGCTCGTCTTCGCTCGATCACGCTCGCAGACCAGGTCCAAGACTTTTATCTGGATCATCTTGAAGCCTTTCTGTTCGTTACACACCACAAAAGATTTTGGAGTTACTCGCTTATTCTTTCTTGGAGGAACTCTTTTTTTTCTTTTTTGTTTAACTTCCGCTAATGGCACAGCGAGTAAATCTTTGTATTGCTGAGTGAAGTCTTGCAATGGGTCTTGAGCGTATTGAGGAAAATCATCATATACGTCCGTCATTATCTGTAAAGAAAAAAAATACTATGAATCTATCGATTTTATCTATAGCATAAAGAGATTAAATTGTAATGAATATAGTTGTTATAACAGTTAAGTAATAAGTTCATAAAAAATAAAATACAAAAATCAACATACCTGATTTTTGAATTATTTTCCCAGTCACAAAGTAGGTCTTTCGTTGCGGTCTCGTAACTTGGAACTGATGAGCGACAGTAGTTGCAGCGAGCTAAAATACACATCGTCCCAATTGTCGTATACAATGTATTGAGTTTTTGCACGGCTTTGAATGTCCACTTGATCGTTTGACACTTCCACTGCTTCCATAATTTCAATCTTAATAATCTGCTTAGGGACTCTACTATCGATTGAAAGAACGTAGCTGGCTTGTGGTGAGATAACTTGATTGTGACTACCTTGAGCCATCTTAACTTTTAATCCAAGCAAGTTTGAACGCGATGAAGTTGATAACTAAATAAAATCTACTGATTGTTTATATCAAATAGGTAATATGAAACGCGCTGGCTGTGCCGCGTGCTGGTAATTTACTTCAAGTTCAAACCTGTAAAAGTTTTCTTTGCGTTGCAAAATAAATACATTGTATATTGATTCCCAACGTGTGATTATTGTCATACGATCTCACCGTTTATACGCGGTGACTTACATCACATTTAAACATGTCTTAACTTGATTGAGATGTGAAGCGATGTTTTTGAATCTAATATTCTAAGATTTTACACAAAAGAAATAAAATCCAAATAAATATTTCATTGTCATTTATTTTTCTTACTTAGGTAGGTACACTATAGAAATACATAATTAATTACATTTATTACAAAGTAGATGAGAACTTGTTTTTTATGATTATAACAAATATAGGTAACATTCATTTTATATAGTAGGAAAGGATCATTCTCGTTTTTTTTAAATTCAATAAAATATTTAACTAAGTTTTTACACTAACATAGTATATTAAAATAGAAAAAATCTTACATAGAAGCAAAGTAATTTAACTGTTATAAACTACCTAATTCTTGGCTCAATATAAATGGAACTAGATGTTAAGAATGGATGTGTGTCCCCAAGCTCTCGTAGACACCTTGTCACCCGAAACAAATCGCTTGTCATCGTTACTGGATAGCGCTACTTTATTAAGACTACGAGTAAAGATATCGTGTTTGATTGACTTAAATAAAACATTTGTCTTTCGCACTATATTACCGTGATACAAGGTTCTTTTGTAGTCTGATATTTGTATATCACGAACCACACTTGTCTTAACTCCCTTTGCTTTTTTAATTGTAGCATTAATTGTCTTTATACAATACAATTTGGACCGTAATCCAACGAATTCTGTTATAATATTTCCACCCATTTCGTCTTTGAAAAGTCCTGGTGCCTTTTTATTTAAGAGCGGCAAGCCATATTTGTTTTTTTCAGAGAAATTACTTGTATCAAAATAATGAAGGAGAGATTGTTTCAAATCTCTGTAAAAGTCTTCGGTTTCAATTTGGTACACGAAACTATCTGTATCCGTGTAACACATTTTTAATTTGTTTTTATACGATGGTTCAAAAACTGAATAATGAAAGTCATACATGTGGCTTTTAGATAACTCTAACACCGTGAAGCCTATGTATATTGGCTTATCCAAAATCACGCGTTCAGGTTTTGTTTGTATAGCTACTAAATTTTCTGTGAAAATTGAGGCACTGTGAAAACTTGAGCTTGCAATTAATTTATTAGCAGTTATTCTCTTTTTTGTTATATTATTCTGATCACTCCATTCGTTAACTAAATGTACGTTAACTCTTTTTTCATTGTTTTCTAAGGTTTTCCCAAAAATGCTGTTATTGAGCAACTTGAAAAAATCTTGTTCAAACGTAGACTGAGCTTGTTGTCTTAAACTTGTATTTAGATCGATATATTGCTTTAAGTAAGGACTTTGTCTAAATGTAATGACCCGATGTATTTTTTTTTATACCAGTCCATGTTTTAGACATGTTTTTAAGTGGACATAGTGAATGACGTAGAAGTACTTGTCGTAAAGATTAGGCACGAGTTTATTAGTTTTACCGCCGGGTGGAATGCATTTTTCAGGACAAAATGGTAAATCATTGTGCCTGTCATGTAAATCTTTTGGATAGCTTAAATCAACCTCAAGTATAAAGCCATACTCTGCATCAGAAGAAACATTAACAATATCAAGACATTCTATTTCTGCTTGGTTTAAAAATCTAAAATTCGACAACGGTAGAGATTGACACATACTGAACCCGTATAAGTTATTGCAATCTATGTAAACTACAAAGGTATCGGGTTTTAAGGGATCGTAATTGTACATGTATTTGTTATTGGCATTAGCATGCCTGTGCGAACACATACATACACCTCCTCTAATGCCTGATTGAATCATACGCACTATGGCAAGGTTATCTATCAGTTCCAACTCAACTCCGGTTTTATAGAGCATTGCATCGAATGACAAACTAGGAGCGGTCACGTAAAAGGCGGGATCTAATTGATAATGAAATTCACAAGTTTTTCTGAACTTTTCAAAAATGTCAGTTAACAACAGGACGTCCGTTTTTAAATATAATTTAGTGTATTGACGCAGATTTTTAATGTTAAAATGCGACCAAACCAATTGAGCGTGTTCATAATCTGCATCGGTAATATGTTCATTTGTAAGACAGCTGTAAAACTCTTTTTTTTCTGGAAGACATCGCTCCTTAAAGCGATCCCAGCTATCCATGTATTCGTACGGATATATACCTTTGCGAGTAAGTAAATTAAATTGGGACTCTATAGGAAAATGGGTGCGTAAATGTTCGAACTCATCTTTTTTAATAGTTTTCGCTAATTTTTCCAAGCTAGTACCAAGAAATTTAAATGAATCAACGAAACGCAACTGTACAAATTCTTGATCAGAAATAGGAACAAATTTCGTAAATGACACATAATTTTCTTTAGTTTTAGGTATAATCTTAATATTTCCTGGCATTTCACCTAACTGTTTTATGAATAAATGGCAGTCATAACCCGCCAAATTGTGAAAAAAGATAGGAATAAACTTAGGTATTTTATATTGTAAATTGCAATATCTGTGTGCCGCACCGCGATATTGACCTGTTATATGGCAATGATCTCGCACTTTGTCAAAAAATAAAAAGTGATCACATATTATGACAGCGAGTGGCTTGCGAAAATTCGAATGCATCTTTTTCGGTAAAAATCATAGGCGAATTTTTGCACAAGATTGTATGTATTTCGCGCACATCGCGATAAAGATAAAAATAAAGATAAAAAAATTATAGTAAAAGGGGAAGAAAAAGTAAAATGGATGCAAGAGTTGTGTGACCATAATAGTGTTTTAGACATTACTTGTAAGGGTGCTCCTAATTTAAAAAATCTTAACGAACTCTATTGTAAAGATGTATTGTTATTTAATTGTTTTAATCATAAAAAATATTGTGCGTTACGAAATGTTTTAAGTATTAAAAAATTGTGTTTAGAAAATAATGTAGATTTTGATCCTGTGGTTTTTTAATAAAATGTATGTCAATGATTCATTTTTTTATTTCTTTTCAACTAAAAATATCCCCAAAGGCATCCCAAAAATAAAAAAAGAATACACTGATTTTAATATGATTTATTAAATTATATTTAAGTAACATACACTTACTATTACAAAATATCAAATTAACTAGAAACTACAACCACATAACTTTTTTGAAATCTTTTTAATGACACATTCAGTCATGTCCATAATTTCATCCACTGCGTCATGAACCACATATTGTGCACTAAGCAACACGCCCTCACTGTCGACATCCGACGTCGATGACGATGAGCTCGTCTTCGCTCGATCACGCTCGCAGACCAGGTCCAAGACTTTTATCTGGATCATCTTGAAGCCTTTCTGTTCGTTACACACCACAAAAGATTTTGGAGTTACTCGCTTATTCTTTCTTGGAGGAACTCTTTTTTTTCTTTTTTGTTTAACTTCCGCTAATGGCACAGCGAGTAAATCTTTGTATTGCTGAGTGAAGTCTTGCAATGGGTCTTGAGCGTATTGAGGAAAATCATCATATACGTCCGTCATTATCTGTAAAGAAAAAAAATACTATGAATCTATCGATTTTATCTATAGCATAAAGAGATTAAATTGTAATGAATATAGTTGTTATAACAGTTAAGTAATAAGTTCATAAAAAATAAAATACAAAAATCAACATACCTGATTTTTGAATTATTTTCCCAGTCACAAAGTAGGTCTTTCGTTGCGGTCTCGTAACTTGGAACTGATGAGCGACAGTAGTTGCAGCGAGCTAAAATACACATCGTCCCAATTGTCGTATACAATGTATTGAGTTTTTGCACGGCTTTGAATGTCCACTTGATCGTTTGACACTTCCACTGCTTCCATAATTTCAATCTTAATAATCTGCTTAGGGACTCTACTATCGATTGAAAGAACGTAGCTGGCTTGTGGTGAGATAACTTGATTGTGACTACCTTGAGCCATCTTAACTTTTAATCCAAGCAAGTTTGAACGCGATGAAGTTGATAACTAAATAAAATCTACTGATTGTTTATATCAAATAGGTAATATGAAACGCGCTGGCTGTGCCGCGTGCTGGTAATTTACTTCAAGTTCAAACCTGTAAAAGTTTTCTTTGCGTTGCAAAATAAATACATTGTATATTGATTCCCAACGTGTGATTATTGTCATACGATCTCACCGTTTATACGCGGTGACTTACATCACATTTAAACATGTCTTAACTTGATTGAGATGTGAAGCGATGTTTTTGAATCTAATATTCTAAGATTTTACACAAAAGAAATAAAATATAAATAAATATTTCATTGTCATTTATTTTTCTTACTTAGGTAGGTACACTATAGAAATACATAATTAATTACATTTATTACAAAGTAGATGAGAACTTGTTTTTTATGATTATAACAAATATAGGTAACATTCATTTTATATAGTAGGAAAGGATCATTCTCGTTTTTTTTAAATTCAATAAAATATTTAACTAAGTTTTTACACTAACATAGTATATTAAAATAGAAAAAATCTTACATAGAAGCAAAGTAATTTAACTGTTATAAACTACCTAATTCTTGGCTCAATATAAATGGAACTAGATGTTAAGAATGGATGTGTGTCCCCAAGCTCTCGTAGACACCTTGTCACCCGAAACAAATCGCTTGTCATCGTTACTGGATAGCGCTACTTTATTAAGACTACGAGTAAAGATATCGTGTTTGATTGACTTAAATAAAACATTTGTCTTTCGCACTATATTACCGTGATACAAGGTTCTTTTGTAGTCTGATATTTGTATATCACGAACCACACTTGTCTTAACTCCCTTTGCTTTTTTAATTGTAGCATTAATTGTCTTTATACAATACAATTTGGACCGTAATCCAACGAATTCTGTTATAATATTTCCACCCATTTCGTCTTTGAAAAGTCCTGGTGCCTTTTTATTTAAGAGCGGCAAGCCATATTTGTTTTTTTCAGAGAAATTACTTGTATCAAAATAATGAAGGAGAGATTGTTTCAAATCTCTGTAAAAGTCTTCGGTTTCAATTTGGTACACGAAACTATCTGTATCCGTGTAACACATTTTTAATTTGTTTTTATACGATGGTTCAAAAACTGAATAATGAAAGTCATACATGTGGCTTTTAGATAACTCTAACACCGTGAAGCCTATGTATATTGGCTTATCCAAAATCACGCGTTCAGGTTTTGTTTGTATAGCTACTAAATTTTCTGTGAAAATTGAGGCACTGTGAAAACTTGAGCTTGCAATTAATTTATTAGCAGTTATTCTCTTTTTTGTTATATTATTCTGATCACTCCATTCGTTAACTAAATGTACGTTAACTCTTTTTTCATTGTTTTCTAAGGTTTTCCCAAAAATGCTGTTATTGAGCAACTTGAAAAAATCTTGTTCAAACGTAGACTGAGCTTGTTGTCTTAAACTTGTATTTAGATCGATATATTGCTTTAAGTAAGGACTTTGTCTAAATGTAATGACCCGATGTATTTTTTTTTATACCAGTCCATGTTTTAGACATGTTTTTAAGTGGACATAGTGAATGACGTAGAAGTACTTGTCGTAAAGATTAGGCACGAGTTTATTAGTTTTACCGCCGGGTGGAATGCATTTTTCAGGACAAAATGGTAAATCATTGTGCCTGTCATGTAAATCTTTTGGATAGCTTAAATCAACCTCAAGTATAAAGCCATACTCTGCATCAGAAGAAACATTAACAATATCAAGACATTCTATTTCTGCTTGGTTTAAAAATCTAAAATTCGACAACGGTAGAGATTGACACATACTGAACCCGTATAAGTTATTGCAATCTATGTAAACTACAAAGGTATCGGGTTTTAAGGGATCGTAATTGTACATGTATTTGTTATTGGCATTAGCATGCCTGTGCGAACACATACATACACCTCCTCTAATGCCTGATTGAATCATACGCACTATGGCAAGGTTATCTATCAGTTCCAACTCAACTCCGGTTTTATAGAGCATTGCATCGAATGACAAACTAGGAGCGGTCACGTAAAAGGCGGGATCTAATTGATAATGAAATTTACAAGTTTTTCTGAACTTTTCAAAAATGTCAGTTAACAACAGGACGTCCGTTTTTAAATATAATTTAGTGTATTGACGCAGATTTTTAATGTTAAAATGCGACCAAACCAATTGAGCGTGTTCATAATCTGCATCGGTAATATGTTCATTTGTAAGACAGCTGTAAAACTCTTTTTTTTCTGGAAGACATCGCTCCTTAAAGCGATCCCAGCTATCCATGTATTCGTACGGATATATACCTTTGCGAGTAAGTAAATTAAATTGGGACTCTATAGGAAAATGGGTGCGTAAATGTTCGAACTCATCTTTTTAATAGTTTTCGCTAATTTTTCCAAGCTAGTACCAAGAAATTTAAATGAATCAACGAAACGCAACTGTACAAATTCTTGATCAGAAATAGGAACAAATTTCGTAAATGACACATAATTTTCTTTAGTTTTAGGTATAATCTTAATATTTCCTGGCATTTCACCTAACTGTTTTATGAATAAATGGCAGTCATAACCCGCCAAATTGTGAAAAAAGATAGGAATAAACTTAGGTATTTTATATTGTAAATTGCAATATCTGTGTGCCGCACCGCGATATTGACCTGTTATATGGCAACGATCTCGCACTTTGTCAAAAAATAAAAAGTGATCACATATATGACAGCGAGTGGCTTGCGAAAATTCGAATGCATCTTTTTCGGTAAAAATCATAGGCGAATTTTTGCACAAGATTGTATGTATTTCGCGCACATCGCGATAAAGATAAAAATAAAGATAAAAAAATTATAGTAAAAGGGGAAGAAAAAGTAAAATGGATGCAAGAGTTGTGTGACCATAATAGTGTTTTAGACATTACTTGTAAGGGTGCTCCTAATTTAAAAAATCTTAACGAACTCTATTGTAAAGATGTATTGTTATTTAATTGTTTTAATCATAAAAAATATTGTGCGTTACGAAATGTTTTAAGTATTAAAAAATGGTGTTTAGAAAATAATGTAGATTTTGATCCTGTGGTTTTTTAATAAAATGTATGTCAATGATTCATTTTTTTATTTCTTTTCAACTAAAAATATCCCCAAAGGCATCCCAAAAATAAAAAAAGAATACACTGATTTTAATATGATTTATTAAATTATATTTAAGTAACATACACTTACTATTACAAAATATCAAATTAACTAGAAACTACAACCACATAACTTTTTTGAAATCTTTTTAATGACACATTCAGTCATGTCCATAATTTCATCCACTGCGTCATGAACCACATATTGTGCACTAAGCAACACGCCCTCACTGTCGACATCCGACGTCGATGACGATGAGCTCGTCTTCGCTCGATCACGCTCGCAGACCAGGTCCAAGACTTTTATCTGGATCATCTTGAAGCCTTTCTGTTCGTTACACACCACAAAAGATTTTGGAGTTACTCGCTTATTCTTTCTTGGAGGAACTCTTTTTTTTCTTTTTTGTTTAACTTCCGCTAATGGCACAGCGAGTAAATCTTTGTATTGCTGAGTGAAGTCTTGCAATGGGTCTTGAGCGTATTGAGGAAAATCATCATATACGTCCGTCATTATCTGTAAAGAAAAAAAATACTATGAATCTATCGATTTTATCTATAGCATAAAGAGATTAAATTGTAATGAATATAGTTGTTATAACAGTTAAGTAATAAGTTCATAAAAAATAAAATACAAAAATCAACATACCTGATTTTTGAATTATTTTCCCAGTCACAAAGTAGGTCTTCCGTTGCGGTCTCGTAACTTGGAACTGATGAGCGACAGTAGTTGCAGCGAGCTAAAATACACATCGTCCCAATTGTCGTATACAATGTATTGAGTTTTTGCACGGCTTTGAATGTCCACTTGATCGTTTGACACTTCCACTGCTTCCATAATTTCAATCTTAATAATCTGCTTAGGGACTCTACTATCGATTGAAAGAACGTAGCTGGCTTGTGGTGAGATAACTTGATTGTGACTACCTTGAGCCATCTTAACTTTTAATCCAAGCAAGTTTGAACGCGATGAAGTTGATAACTAAATAAAATCTACTGATTGTTTATATCAAATAGGTAATATGAAACGCGCTGGCTGTGCCGCGTGCTGGTAATTTACTTCAAGTTCAAACCTGTAAAAGTTTTCTTTGCGTTGCAAAATAAATACATTGTATATTGATTCCCAACGTGTGATTATTGTCATACGATCTCACCGTTTATACGCGGTGACTTACATCACATTTAAACATGTCTTAACTTGATTGAGATGTGAAGCGATGTTTTTGAATCTAATATTCTAAGATTTTACACAAAAGAAATAAAATCCAAATAAATATTTCATTGTCATTTATTTTTCTTACTTAGGTAGGTACACTATAGAAATACATAATTAATTACATTTATTACAAAGTAGATGAGAACTTGTTTTTTATGATTATAACAAATATAGGTAACATTCATTTTATATAGTAGGAAAGGATCATTCTCGTTTTTTTTAAATTCAATAAAATATTTAACTAAGTTTTTACACTAACATAGTATATTAAAATAGAAAAAATCTTACATAGAAGCAAAGTAATTTAACTGTTATAAACTACCTAATTCTTGGCTCAATATAAATGGAACTAGATGTTAAGAATGGATGTGTGTCCCCAAGCTCTCGTAGACACCTTGTCACCCGAAACAAATCGCTTGTCATCGTTACTGGATAGCGCTACTTTATTAAGACTACGAGTAAAGATATCGTGTTTGATTGACTTAAATAAAACATTTGTCTTTCGCACTATATTACCGTGATACAAGGTTCTTTTGTAGTCTGATATTTGTATATCACGAACCACACTTGTCTTAACTCCCTTTGCTTTTTTAATTGTAGCATTAATTGTCTTTATACAATACAATTTGGACCGTAATCCAACGAATTCTGTTATAATATTTCCACCCATTTCGTCTTTGAAAAGTCCTGGTGCCTTTTTATTTAAGAGCGGCAAGCCATATTTGTTTTTTTCAGAGAAATTACTTGTATCAAAATAATGAAGGAGAGATTGTTTCAAATCTCTGTAAAAGTCTTCGGTTTCAATTTGGTACACGAAACTATCTGTATCCGTGTAACACATTTTTAATTTGTTTTTATACGATGGTTCAAAAACTGAATAATGAAAGTCATACATGTGGCTTTTAGATAACTCTAACACCGTGAAGCCTATGTATATTGGCTTATCCAAAATCACGCGTTCAGGTTTTGTTTGTATAGCTACTAAATTTTCTGTGAAAATTGAGGCACTGTGAAAACTTGAGCTTGCAATTAATTTATTAGCAGTTATTCTCTTTTTTGTTATATTATTCTGATCACTCCATTCGTTAACTAAATGTACGTTAACTCTTTTTTCATTGTTTTCTAAGGTTTTCCCAAAAATGCTGTTATTGAGCAACTTGAAAAAATTTTGTTCAAACGTAGACTGAGCTTGTTGTCTTAAACTTGTATTTAGATCGATATATTGCTTTAAGTAAGGACTTTGTCTAAATGTAATGACCCGATGTATTTTTTTTTATACCAGTCCATGTTTTAGACATGTTTTTAAGTGGACATAGTGAATGACGTAGAAGTACTTGTCGTAAAGATTAGGCACGAGTTTATTAGTTTTACCGCCGGGTGGAATGCATTTTTCAGGACAAAATGGTAAATCATTGTGCCTGTCATGTAAATCTTTTGGATAGCTTAAATCAACCTCAAGTATAAAGCCATACTCTGCATCAGAAGAAACATTAACAATATCAAGACATTCTATTTCTGCTTGGTTTAAAAATCTAAAATTCGACAACGGTAGAGATTGACACATACTGAACCCGTATAAGTTATTGCAATCTATGTAAACTACAAAGGTATCGGGTTTTAAGGGATCGTAATTGTACATGTATTTGTTATTGGCATTAGCATGCCTGTGCGAACACATACATACACCTCCTCTAATGCCTGATTGAATCATACGCACTATGGCAAGGTTATCTATCAGTTCCAACTCAACTCCGGTTTTATAGAGCATTGCATCGAATGACAAACTAGGAGCGGTCACGTAAAAGGCGGGATCTAATTGATAATGAAATTTACAAGTTTTTCTGAACTTTTCAAAAATGTCAGTTAACAACAGGACGTCCGTTTTTAAATATAATTTAGTGTATTGACGCAGATTTTTAATGTTAAAATGCGACCAAACCAATTGAGCGTGTTCATAATCTGCATCGGTAATATGTTCATTTGTAAGACAGCTGTAAAACTCTTTTTTTTCTGGAAGACATCGCTCCTTAAAGCGATCCCAGCTATCCATGTATTCGTACGGATATATACCTTTGCGAGTAAGTAAATTAAATTGGGACTCTATAGGAAAATGGGTGCGTAAATGTTCGAACTCATCTTTTTTAATAGTTTTCGCTAATTTTTCCAAGCTAGTACCAAGAAATTTAAATGAATCAACGAAACGCAACTGTACAAATTCTTGATCAGAAATAGGAACAAATTTCGTAAATGACACATAATTTTCTTTAGTTTTAGGTATAATCTTAATATTTCCTGGCATTTCACCTAACTGTTTTATGAATAAATGGCAGTCATAACCCGCCAAATTGTGAAAAAAGATAGGAATAAACTTAGGTATTTTATATTGTAAATTGCAATATCTGTGTGCCGCACCGCGATATTGACCTGTTATATGGCAATGATCTCGCACTTTGTCAAAAAATAAAAAGTGATCACATATATGACAGCGAGTGGCTTGCGAAAATTCGAATGCATCTTTTTCGGTAAAAATCATAGGCGAATTTTTGCACAAGATTGTATGTATTTCGCGCACATCGCGATAAAGATAAAAATAAAGATAAAAAAATTATAGTAAAAGGGGAAGAAAAAGTAAAATGGATGCAAGAGTTGTGTGACCATAATAGTGTTTTAGACATTACTTGTAAGGGTGCTCCTAATTTAAAAAATCTTAACGAACTCTATTGTAAAGATGTATTGTTATTTAATTGTTTTAATCATAAAAAATATTGTGCGTTACGAAATGTTTTAAGTATTAAAAAATGGTGTTTAGAAAATAATGTAGATTTTGATCCTGTGGTTTTTTAATAAAATGTATGTCAATGATTCATTTTTTTATTTCTTTTCAACTAAAAATATCCCCAAAGGCATCCCAAAAATAAAAAAAGAATACACTGATTTTAATATGATTTATTAAATTATATTTAAGTAACATACACTTACTATTACAAAATATCAAATTAACTAGAAACTACAACCACATAACTTTTTTGAAATCTTTTTAATGACACATTCAGTCATGTCCATAATTTCATCCACTGCGTCATGAACCACATATTGTGCACTAAGCAACACGCCCTCACTGTCGACATCCGACGTCGATGACGATGAGCTCGTCTTCGCTCGATCACGCTCGCAGACCAGGTCCAAGACTTTTATCTGGATCATCTTAAAGCCTTTCTGTTCGTTACACACCACAAAAGATTTTGGAGTTACTCGCTTATTCTTTCTTGGAGGAACTCTTTTTTTTCTTTTTTGTTTAACTTCCGCTAATGGCACAGCGAGTAAATCTTTGTATTGCTGAGTGAAGTCTTGCAATGGGTCTTGAGCGTATTGAGGAAAATCATCATATACGTCCGTCATTATCTGTAAAGAAAAAAAATACTATGAATCTATCGATTTTATCTATAGCATAAAGAGATTAAATTGTAATGAATATAGTTGTTATAACAGTTAAGTAATAAGTTCATAAAAAATAAAATACAAAAATCAACATACCTGATTTTTGAATTATTTTCCCAGTCACAAAGTAGGTCTTTCGTTGCGGTCTCGTAACTTGGAACTGATGAGCGACAGTAGTTGCAGCGAGCTAAAATACACATCGTCCCAATTGTCGTATACAATGTATTGAGTTTTTGCACGGCTTTGAATGTCCACTTGATCGTTTGACACTTCCACTGCTTCCATAATTTCAATCTTAATAATCTGCTTAGGGACTCTACTATCGATTGAAAGAACGTAGCTGGCTTGTGGTGAGATAACTTGATTGTGACTACCTTGAGCCATCTTAACTTTTAATCCAAGCAAGTTTGAACGCGATGAAGTTGATAACTAAATAAAATCTACTGATTGTTTATATCAAATAGGTAATATGAAACGCGCTGGCTGTGCCGCGTGCTGGTAATTTACTTCAAGTTCAAACCTGTAAAAGTTTTCTTTGCGTTGCAAAATAAATACATTGTATATTGATTCCCAACGTGTGATTATTGTCATACGATCTCACCGTTTATACGCGGTGACTTACATCACATTTAAACATGTCTTAACTTGATTGAGATGTGAAGCGATGTTTTTGAATCTAATATTCTAAGATTTTACACAAAAGAAATAAAATCCAAATAAATATTTCATTGTCATTTATTTTTCTTACTTAGGTAGGTACACTATAGAAATACATAATTAATTACATTTATTACAAAGTAGATGAGAACTTGTTTTTTATGATTATAACAAATATAGGTAACATTCATTTTATATAGTAGGAAAGGATCATTCTCGTTTTTTTTAAATTCAATAAAATATTTAACTAAGTTTTTACACTAACATAGTATATTAAAATAGAAAAAATCTTACATAGAAGCAAAGTAATTTAACTGTTATAAACTACCTAATTCTTGGCTCAATATAAATGGAACTAGATGTTAAGAATGGATGTGTGTCCCCAAGCTCTCGTAGACACCTTGTCACCCGAAACAAATCGCTTGTCATCGTTACTGGATAGCGCTACTTTATTAAGACTACGAGTAAAGATATCGTGTTTGATTGACTTAAATAAAACATTTGTCTTTCGCACTATATTACCGTGATACAAGGTTCTTTTGTAGTCTGATATTTGTATATCACGAACCACACTTGTCTTAACTCCCTTTGCTTTTTTAATTGTAGCATTAATTGTCTTTATACAATACAATTTGGACCGTAATCCAACGAATTCTGTTATAATATTTCCACCCATTTCGTCTTTGAAAAGTCCTGGTGCCTTTTTATTTAAGAGCGGCAAGCCATATTTGTTTTTTTCAGAGAAATTACTTGTATCAAAATAATGAAGGAGAGATTGTTTCAAATCTCTGTAAAAGTCTTCGGTTTCAATTTGGTACACGAAACTATCTGTATCCGTGTAACACATTTTTAATTTGTTTTTATACGATGGTTCAAAAACTGAATAATGAAAGTCATACATGTGGCTTTTAGATAACTCTAACACCGTGAAGCCTATGTATATTGGCTTATCCAAAATCACGCGTTCAGGTTTTGTTTGTATAGCTACTAAATTTTCTGTGAAAATTGAGGCACTGTGAAAACTTGAGCTTGCAATTAATTTATTAGCAGTTATTCTCTTTTTTGTTATATTATTCTGATCACTCCATTCGTTAACTAAATGTACGTTAACTCTTTTTTCATTGTTTTCTAAGGTTTTCCCAAAAATGCTGTTATTGAGCAACTTGAAAAAATCTTGTTCAAACGTAGACTGAGCTTGTTGTCTTAAACTTGTATTTAGATCGATATATTGCTTTAAGTAAGGACTTTGTCTAAATGTAATGACCCGATGTATTTTTTTTTATACCAGTCCATGTTTTAGACATGTTTTTAAGTGGACATAGTGAATGACGTAGAAGTACTTGTCGTAAAGATTAGGCACGAGTTTATTAGTTTTACCGCCGGGTGGAATGCATTTTTCAGGACAAAATGGTAAATCATTGTGCCTGTCATGTAAATCTTTTGGATAGCTTAAATCAACCTCAAGTATAAAGCCATACTCTGCATCAGAAGAAACATTAACAATATCAAGACATTCTATTTCTGCTTGGTTTAAAAATCTAAAATTCGACAACGGTAGAGATTGACACATACTGAACCCGTATAAGTTATTGCAATCTATGTAAACTACAAAGGTATCGGGTTTTAAGGGATCGTAATTGTACATGTATTTGTTATTGGCATTAGCATGCCTGTGCGAACACATACATACACCTCCTCTAATGCCTGATTGAATCATACGCACTATGGCAAGGTTATCTATCAGTTCCAACTCAACTCCGGTTTTATAGAGCATTGCATCGAATGACAAACTAGGAGCGGTCACGTAAAAGGCGGGATCTAATTGATAATGAAATTTACAAGTTTTTCTGAACTTTTCAAAAATGTCAGTTAACAACAGGACGTCCGTTTTTAAATATAATTTAGTGTATTGACGCAGATTTTTAATGTTAAAATGCGACCAAACCAATTGAGCGTGTTCATAATCTGCATCGGTAATATGTTCATTTGTAAGACAGCTGTAAAACTCTTTTTTTTCTGGAAGACATCGCTCCTTAAAGCGATCCCAGCTATCCATGTATTCGTACGGATATATACCTTTGCGAGTAAGTAAATTAAATTGGGACTCTATAGGAAAATGGGTGCGTAAATGTTCGAACTCATCTTTTTTAATAGTTTTCGCTAATTTTTCCAAGCTAGTACCAAGAAATTTAAATGAATCAACGAAACGCAACTGTACAAATTCTTGATCAGAAATAGGAACAAATTTCGTAAATGACACATAATTTTCTTTAGTTTTAGGTATAATCTTAATATTTCCTGGCATTTCACCTAACTGTTTTATGAATAAATGGCAGTCATAACCCGCCAAATTGTGAAAAAAGATAGGAATAAACTTAGGTATTTTATATTGTAAATTGCAATATCTGTGTGCCGCACCGCGATATTGACCTGTTATATGGCAATGATCTCGCACTTTGTCAAAAAATAAAAAGTGATCACATATATGACAGCGAGTGGCTTGCGAAAATTCGAATGCATCTTTTTCGGTAAAAATCATAGGCGAATTTTTGCACAAGATTGTATGTATTTCGCGCACATCGCGATAAAGATAAAAATAAAGATAAAAAAATTATAGTAAAAGGGGAAGAAAAAGTAAAATGGATGCAAGAGTTGTGTGACCATAATAGTGTTTTAGACATTACTTGTAAGGGTGCTCCTAATTTAAAAAATCTTAACGAACTCTATTGTAAAGATGTATTGTTATTTAATTGTTTTAATCATAAAAAATATTGTGCGTTACGAAATGTTTTAAGTATTAAAAAATGGTGTTTAGAAAATAATGTAGATTTTGATCCTGTGGTTTTTTAATAAAATGTATGTCAATGATTCATTTTTTTATTTCTTTTCAACTAAAAATATCCCCAAAGGCATCCCAAAAATAAAAAAAGAATACACTGATTTTAATATGATTTATTAAATTATATTTAAGTAACATACACTTACTATTACAAAATATCAAATTAACTAGAAACTACAACCACATAACTTTTTTGAAATCTTTTTAATGACACATTCAGTCATGTCCATAATTTCATCCACTGCGTCATGAACCACATATTGTGCACTAAGCAACACGCCCTCACTGTCGACATCCGACGTCGATGACGATGAGCTCGTCTTCGCTCGATCACGCTCGCAGACCAGGTCCAAGACTTTTATCTGGATCATCTTAAAGCCTTTCTGTTCGTTACACACCACAAAAGATTTTGGAGTTACTCGCTTATTCTTTCTTGGAGGAACTCTTTTTTTTCTTTTTTGTTTAACTTCCGCTAATGGCACAGCGAGTAAATCTTTGTATTGCTGAGTGAAGTCTTGCAATGGGTCTTGAGCGTATTGAGGAAAATCATCATATACGTCCGTCATTATCTGTAAAGAAAAAAAATACTATGAATCTATCGATTTTATCTATAGCATAAAGAGATTAAATTGTAATGAATATAGTTGTTATAACAGTTAAGTAATAAGTTCATAAAAAATAAAATACAAAAATCAACATACCTGATTTTTGAATTATTTTCCCAGTCACAAAGTAGGTCTTTCGTTGCGGTCTCGTAACTTGGAACTGATGAGCGACAGTAGTTGCAGCGAGCTAAAATACACATCGTCCCAATTGTCGTATACAATGTATTGAGTTTTTGCACGGCTTTGAATGTCCACTTGATCGTTTGACACTTCCACTGCTTCCATAATTTCAATCTTAATAATCTGCTTAGGGACTCTACTATCGATTGAAAGAACGTAGCTGGCTTGTGGTGAGATAACTTGATTGTGACTACCTTGAGCCATCTTAACTTTTAATCCAAGCAAGTTTGAACGCGATGAAGTTGATAACTAAATAAAATCTACTGATTGTTTATATCAAATAGGTAATATGAAACGCGCTGGCTGTGCCGCGTGCTGGTAATTTACTTCAAGTTCAAACCTGTAAAAGTTTTCTTTGCGTTGCAAAATAAATACATTGTATATTGATTCCCAACGTGTGATTATTGTCATACGATCTCACCGTTTATACGCGGTGACTTACATCACATTTAAACATGTCTTAACTTGATTGAGATGTGAAGCGATGTTTTTGAATCTAATATTCTAAGATTTTACACAAAAGAAATAAAATCCAAATAAATATTTCATTGTCATTTATTTTTCTTACTTAGGTAGGTACACTATAGAAATACATAATTAATTACATTTATTACAAAGTAGATGAGAACTTGTTTTTTATGATTATAACAAATATAGGTAACATTCATTTTATATAGTAGGAAAGGATCATTCTCGTTTTTTTTAAATTCAATAAAATATTTAACTAAGTTTTTACACTAACATAGTATATTAAAATAGAAAAAATCTTACATAGAAGCAAAGTAATTTAACTGTTATAAACTACCTAATTCTTGGCTCAATATAAATGGAACTAGATGTTAAGAATGGATGTGTGTCCCCAAGCTCTCGTAGACACCTTGTCACCCGAAACAAATCGCTTGTCATCGTTACTGGATAGCGCTACTTTATTAAGACTACGAGTAAAGATATCGTGTTTGATTGACTTAAATAAAACATTTGTCTTTCGCACTATATTACCGTGATACAAGGTTCTTTTGTAGTCTGATATTTGTATATCACGAACCACACTTGTCTTAACTCCCTTTGCTTTTTTAATTGTAGCATTAATTGTCTTTATACAATACAATTTGGACCGTAATCCAACGAATTCTGTTATAATATTTCCACCCATTTCGTCTTTGAAAAGTCCTGGTGCCTTTTTATTTAAGAGCGGCAAGCCATATTTGTTTTTTTCAGAGAAATTACTTGTATCAAAATAATGAAGGAGAGATTGTTTCAAATCTCTGTAAAAGTCTTCGGTTTCAATTTGGTACACGAAACTATCTGTATCCGTGTAACACATTTTTAATTTGTTTTTATACGATGGTTCAAAAACTGAATAATGAAAGTCATACATGTGGCTTTTAGATAACTCTAACACCGTGAAGCCTATGTATATTGGCTTATCCAAAATCACGCGTTCAGGTTTTGTTTGTATAGCTACTAAATTTTCTGTGAAAATTGAGGCACTGTGAAAACTTGAGCTTGCAATTAATTTATTAGCAGTTATTCTCTTTTTTGTTATATTATTCTGATCACTCCATTCGTTAACTAAATGTACGTTAACTCTTTTTTCATTGTTTTCTAAGGTTTTCCCAAAAATGCTGTTATTGAGCAACTTGAAAAAATCTTGTTCAAACGTAGACTGAGCTTGTTGTCTTAAACTTGTATTTAGATCGATATATTGCTTTAAGTAAGGACTTTGTCTAAATGTAATGACCCGATGTATTTTTTTTTATACCAGTCCATGTTTTAGACATGTTTTTAAGTGGACATAGTGAATGACGTAGAAGTACTTGTCGTAAAGATTAGGCACGAGTTTATTAGTTTTACCGCCGGGTGGAATGCATTTTTCAGGACAAAATGGTAAATCATTGTGCCTGTCATGTAAATCTTTTGGATAGCTTAAATCAACCTCAAGTATAAAGCCATACTCTGCATCAGAAGAAACATTAACAATATCAAGACATTCTATTTCTGCTTGGTTTAAAAATCTAAAATTCGACAACGGTAGAGATTGACACATACTGAACCCGTATAAGTTATTGCAATCTATGTAAACTACAAAGGTATCGGGTTTTAAGGGATCGTAATTGTACATGTATTTGTTATTGGCATTAGCATGCCTGTGCGAACACATACATACACCTCCTCTAATGCCTGATTGAATCATACGCACTATGGCAAGGTTATCTATCAGTTCCAACTCAACTCCGGTTTTATAGAGCATTGCATCGAATGACAAACTAGGAGCGGTCACGTAAAAGGCGGGATCTAATTGATAATGAAATTTACAAGTTTTTCTGAACTTTTCAAAAATGTCAGTTAACAACAGGACGTCCGTTTTTAAATATAATTTAGTGTATTGACGCAGATTTTTAATGTTAAAATGCGACCAAACCAATTGAGCGTGTTCATAATCTGCATCGGTAATATGTTCATTTGTAAGACAGCTGTAAAACTCTTTTTTTTCTGGAAGACATCGCTCCTTAAAGCGATCCCAGCTATCCATGTATTCGTACGGATATATACCTTTGCGAGTAAGTAAATTAAATTGGGACTCTATAGGAAAATGGGTGCGTAAATGTTCGAACTCATCTTTTTTAATAGTTTTCGCTAATTTTTCCAAGCTAGTACCAAGAAATTTAAATGAATCAACGAAACGCAACTGTACAAATTCTTGATCAGAAATAGGAACAAATTTCGTAAATGACACATAATTTTCTTTAGTTTTAGGTATAATCTTAATATTTCCTGGCATTTCACCTAACTGTTTTATGAATAAATGGCAGTCATAACCCGCCAAATTGTGAAAAAAGATAGGAATAAACTTAGGTATTTTATATTGTAAATTGCAATATCTGTGTGCCGCACCGCGATATTGACCTGTTATATGGCAATGATCTCGCACTTTGTCAAAAAATAAAAAGTGATCACATATATGACAGCGAGTGGCTTGCGAAAATTCGAATGCATCTTTTTCGGTAAAAATCATAGGCGAATTTTTGCACAAGATTGTATGTATTTCGCGCACATCGCGATAAAGATAAAAATAAAGATAAAAAAAATATAGTAAAAGGGGAAGAAAAAGTAAAATGGATGCAAGAGTTGTGTGACCATAATAGTGTTTTAGACATTACTTGTAAGGGTGCTCCTAATTTAAAAAATCTTAACGAACTCTATTGTAAAGATGTATTGTTATTTAATTGTTTTAATCATAAAAAATATTGTGCGTTACGAAATGTTTTAAGTATTAAAAAATGGTGTTTAGAAAATAATGTAGATTTTGATCCTGTGGTTTTTTAATAAAATGTATGTCAATGATTCATTTTTTTATTTCTTTTCAACTAAAAATATCCCCAAAGGCATCCCAAAAATAAAAAAAGAATACACTGATTTTAATATGATTTATTAAATTATATTTAAGTAACATACACTTACTATTACAAAATATCAAATTAACTAGAAACTACAACCACATAACTTTTTTGAAATCTTTTTAATGACACATTCAGTCATGTCCATAATTTCATCCACTGCGTCATGAACCAAATATTGTGCACTAAGCAACACGCCCTCACTGTCGACATCCGACGTCGATGACGATGAGCTCGTCTTCGCTCGATCACGCTCGCAGACCAGGTCCAAGACTTTTATCTGGATCATCTTGAAGCCTTTCTGTTCGTTACACACCACAAAAGATTTTGGAGTTACTCGCTTATTCTTTCTTGGAGGAACTCTTTTTTTTCTTTTTTGTTTAACTTCCGCTAATGGCACAGCGAGTAAATCTTTGTATTGCTGAGTGAAGTCTTGCAATGGGTCTTGAGCGTATTGAGGAAAATCATCATATACGTCCGTCATTATCTGTAAAGAAAAAAAATACTATGAATCTATCGATTTTATCTATAGCATAAAGAGATTAAATTGTAATGAATATAGTTGTTATAACAGTTAAGTAATAAGTTCATAAAAAATAAAATACAAAAATCAACATACCTGATTTTTGAATTATTTTCCCAGTCACAAAGTAGGTCTTTCGTTGCGGTCTCGTAACTTGGAACTGATGAGCGACAGTAGTTGCAGCGAGCTAAAATACACATCGTCCCAATTGTCGTATACAATGTATTGAGTTTTTGCACGGCTTTGAATGTCCACTTGATCGTTTGACACTTCCACTGCTTCCATAATTTCAATCTTAATAATCTGCTTAGGGACTCTACTATCGATTGAAAGAACGTAGCTGGCTTGTGGTGAGATAACTTGATTGTGACTACCTTGAGCCATCTTAACTTTTAATCCAAGCAAGTTTGAACGCGATGAAGTTGATAACTAAATAAAATCTACTGATTGTTTATATCAAATAGGTAATATGAAACGCGCTGGCTGTGCCGCGTGCTGGTAATTTACTTCAAGTTCAAACCTGTAAAAGTTTTCTTTGCGTTGCAAAATAAATACATTGTATATTGATTCCCAACGTGTGATTATTGTCATACGATCTCACCGTTTATACGCGGTGACTTACATCACATTTAAACATGTCTTAACTTGATTGAGATGTGAAGCGATGTTTTTGAATCTAATATTCTAAGATTTTACACAAAAGAAATAAAATCCAAATAAATATTTCATTGTCATTTATTTTTCTTACTTAGGTAGGTACACTATAGAAATACATAATTAATTACATTTATTACAAAGTAGATGAGAACTTGTTTTTTATGATTATAACAAATATAGGTAACATTCATTTTATATAGTAGGAAAGGATCATTCTCGTTTTTTTTAAATTCAATAAAATATTTAACTAAGTTTTTACACTAACATAGTATATTAAAATAGAAAAAATCTTACATAGAAGCAAAGTAATTTAACTGTTATAAACTACCTAATTCTTGGCTCAATATAAATGGAACTAGATGTTAAGAATGGATGTGTGTCCCCAAGCTCTCGTAGACACCTTGTCACCCGAAACAAATCGCTTGTCATCGTTACTGGATAGCGCTACTTTATTAAGACTACGAGTAAAGATATCGTGTTTGATTGACTTAAATAAAACATTTGTCTTTCGCACTATATTACCGTGATACAAGGTTCTTTTGTAGTCTGATATTTGTATATCACGAACCACACTTGTCTTAACTCCCTTTGCTTTTTTAATTGTAGCATTAATTGTCTTTATACAATACAATTTGGACCGTAATCCAACGAATTCTGTTATAATATTTCCACCCATTTCGTCTTTGAAAAGTCCTGGTGCCTTTTTATTTAAGAGCGGCAAGCCATATTTGTTTTTTTCAGAGAAATTACTTGTATCAAAATAATGAAGGAGAGATTGTTTCAAATCTCTGTAAAAGTCTTCGGTTTCAATTTGGTACACGAAACTATCTGTATCCGTGTAACACATTTTTAATTTGTTTTTATACGATGGTTCAAAAACTGAATAATGAAAGTCATACATGTGGCTTTTAGATAACTCTAACACCGTGAAGCCTATGTATATTGGCTTATCCAAAATCACGCGTTCAGGTTTTGTTTGTATAGCTACTAAATTTTCTGTGAAAATTGAGGCACTGTGAAAACTTGAGCTTGCAATTAATTTATTAGCAGTTATTCTCTTTTTTGTTATATTATTCTGATCACTCCATTCGTTAACTAAATGTACGTTAACTCTTTTTTCATTGTTTTCTAAGGTTTTCCCAAAAATGCTGTTATTGAGCAACTTGAAAAAATCTTGTTCAAACGTAGACTGAGCTTGTTGTCTTAAACTTGTATTTAGATCGATATATTGCTTTAAGTAAGGACTTTGTCTAAATGTAATGACCCGATGTATTTTTTTTTATACCAGTCCATGTTTTAGACATGTTTTTAAGTGGACATAGTGAATGACGTAGAAGTACTTGTCGTAAAGATTAGGCACGAGTTTATTAGTTTTACCGCCGGGTGGAATGCATTTTTCAGGACAAAATGGTAAATCATTGTGCCTGTCATGTAAATCTTTTGGATAGCTTAAATCAACCTCAAGTATAAAGCCATACTCTGCATCAGAAGAAACATTAACAATATCAAGACATTCTATTTCTGCTTGGTTTAAAAATCTAAAATTCGACAACGGTAGAGATTGACACATACTGAACCCGTATAAGTTATTGCAATCTATGTAAACTACAAAGGTATCGGGTTTTAAGGGATCGTAATTGTACATGTATTTGTTATTGGCATTAGCATGCCTGTGCGAACACATACATACACCTCCTCTAATGCCTGATTGAATCATACGCACTATGGCAAGGTTATCTATCAGTTCCAACTCAACTCCGGTTTTATAGAGCATTGCATCGAATGACAAACTAGGAGCGGTCACGTAAAAGGCGGGATCTAATTGATAATGAAATTTACAAGTTTTTCTGAACTTTTCAAAAATGTCAGTTAACAACAGGACGTCCGTTTTTAAATATAATTTAGTGTATTGACGCAGATTTTTAATGTTAAAATGCGACCAAACCAATTGAGCGTGTTCATAATCTGCATCGGTAATATGTTCATTTGTAAGACAGCTGTAAAACTCTTTTTTTTCTGGAAGACATCGCTCCTTAAAGCGATCCCAGCTATCCATGTATTCGTACGGATATATACCTTTGCGAGTAAGTAAATTAAATTGGGACTCTATAGGAAAATGGGTGCGTAAATGTTCGAACTCATCTTTTTTAATAGTTTTCGCTAATTTTTCCAAGCTAGTACCAAGAAATTTAAATGAATCAACGAAACGCAACTGTACAAATTCTTGATCAGAAATAGGAACAAATTTCGTAAATGACACATAATTTTCTTTAGTTTTAGGTATAATCTTAATATTTCCTGGCATTTCACCTAACTGTTTTATGAATAAATGGCAGTCATAACCCGCCAAATTGTGAAAAAAGATAGGAATAAACTTAGGTATTTTATATTGTAAATTGCAATATCTGTGTGCCGCACCGCGATATTGACCTGTTATATGGCAATGATCTCGCACTTTGTCAAAAAATAAAAAGTGATCACATATATGACAGCGAGTGGCTTGCGAAAATTCGAATGCATCTTTTTCGGTAAAAATCATAGGCGAATTTTTGCACAAGATTGTATGTATTTCGCGCACATCGCGATAAAGATAAAAATAAAGATAAAAAAATTATAGTAAAAGGGGAAGAAAAAGTAAAATGGATGCAAGAGTTGTGTGACCATAATAGTGTTTTAGACATTATTTTATTTTATTTTATTTTATTGAATAGGTACACCAACAGTACATATATATTGCATTCTTAAAAATTAAAAGTTGACAGAAAATTCTTATATATATACCGATTACAGGCGTACACAGCGCTTAAAATATAAATTATGAACATTTTATATAACTTAATTGTGTGTGAAAATATGCACTACTCCGTACAGTCGGACAGAAGTTTGTGTAAAGATTTTTTGAATTTAGATAATTTGTCGTGAAAAACATCCAGATCCCCATCGCCAGATTTGGCGTTCAGCACATTATACTGCTCACAGCATCTGACCAAAGGAGCCTGCCTGCCTACATTGGTTTTAAACGTAGGAAGTGCAAAGGTTTTGCGTAGTGGTTTACGAGGAACGCGCGATGGAACAGAAACAGCTACACCTCCCATTAGTTTGTCGCTCTTGCATGATCCATGAAGGATGCCATGGAGGAACGCTAGGTCTCGAATAGACCGCCTAGTTCGTAAGCCATCCATACCCAGAAACGAGAGTCTATTATTATAGGGAGCTCTGTGAGATATACCAGAAGATATAAAAGCAAGATATCTAGTAAATGATCTCTGAATACTTTCGATCCGCTGCGAGTGGACCGCGTATATGGGGTTCCATGCTACACTGGCGTATTCTAGAATACTCCGTACTAGCGCGTTGTACAGTATGATCCGCGAGTCGGTGGTTTGAAAGTCTATGGTAGCTCTTCTGATAAACCCTACCATCATTGCCGCTTTTTTGACGATGGTGTTGATATGAGGTACAAATGATAGTTTATGATCAATAACTATACCCAGGTCACGTATCTCATTCACTTCAGATAAAACGACGCCGTTGATGTTATATTCAGATGGAATAGTATTTTTGTTTTTGGAGATTTTGATATGGTAGCATTTGCTGGCGTTTAAGGACATTGCGTTTTTCTCACACCAATGGTGAACACTATATAAGTCGTCTTGTATCAGATTAACGTCTTCGCTAGACACCACGGTTTTATAAATTTTAAGGTCGTCAGCAAAGAGTGAGTATTCGCAATGGTTTATGGATGAAGTGAGGTCGTCTATGAACACTAGAAAGAGTGTTGGTCCCAAGTGCGACCCCTGTGGAACTCCTGATGTTGCGTAATACTCTCCAGACTCATATCCCTGCACTGTGACAACCTGTGGCCTCTCATTCAGGTAAGAGCGAAACCATTGTGCCAAGCTACCATCGATACCATGTGATGCTAATTTAGTTAAGAGTATCTCATGGTTGACCTTGTCGAAAGCGCTACTAAAATCGGTGTAAATGATGTCAGTTTGAATTCTTCGGTCCATGTTCTTGGAAATATCCGTTACAAACAGAGCCAGATTGGTTTCGGTGGAGCGACCACGACGAAACCCGTGCTGATGGTCAGACAGGCCGTTATCTACGTGATGGCTGATAATTGGGTGTACTAGGGACTCAAATAATTTTGAAAAGGTTGACAATATCGAGATGGGACGGTAATTCTTTATGTCGCTAGATTCACCTTTTTTATAAATCGGAACAATCTTTGTTTTTTTCCATTCCGCAGGAAATACACCGTCGCTCAGAGATCTGTTAAATATCTGGGTGAGAGGCTGAGACAGAACGGAATGGCATCGTCTGACAAAAATAGGCGGAATGCTGTCGGGGCCTGGTCCCTTCTGGATGTCCAGTTCTTTTATTTTCTTTGAAACATCAGAAGCGGCGAACTGTATATGTGACAAGTTTAAGTGTGACGGCGAGCCAGTGACCAAGTTAGAGTTTTGATTAGCTGCAGTGTACGTTGAAGCAAAGTGCCGAGCGAAAAGATTGGCAATGTCCAAACCAGACTTTGCTAAGGTGCCATTCAATTTCATTTCCGATGGTAAGGAAGATGAACATTTTCGTTTTTGTTTTATGTAACGCCAGAATGATTTTACGTTGCGAGAAATATCTGTTTCAATGTTGGTTTTATAGTCTATGTAACATTTGTTGATTAGTTTCTGGCAGCGATTGCGCAGAATCTCAAATTCCATCTTGTCTCTTGGATTGCCATATTTACGATACCTTCGCCGAATCTTTTCCTTTTCGGATAGTAATTTGATTAAAGCAATGCTAAACCATTTTGGAAATTTAGATGACCTAGGGGCGCGCTTAGGTACATGCCTCTCAATAGAATTTTTAAGTAGCTTATAAAAAGATTCCACCATTTCGTCTACATGATTACAGTTTTGAAATTCGTTATTCCAGTCAATGCACTCTAACTCTGCAATTATAGTTTCGTAGTTGGCCTTATAAAAATTGAGATCTGTCCGCGCTTTCGGCTTAAGTTGGGGTTCTTTCGAACGGTGCAAAGACACCAATAGTCCTGGATGCTTAGGATCAAGTTTGCTAAGAAGGTCCAAGGGTTCAGTTAGATGGAGAGATGGAATGTTTGTCACGACAAGGTCCAAGTGTCTACTATCACAATTGGGTACATAGTTGAGCTGCCTTAGGTCGTTAAGAGAAAAGAAGTCCATAAAACAGCGACCAAGAGTGCAGTCGTAGTTACTCGGGGTTAAATTATTACAATCATCAGAATCGTTGGACCAGGACATAAACCATAGGTTAAAATCACCAATTACAATAATGTTGTCTGCTTTGCTAATTACATCGTTAGTGTTTCGAACAAATTGAGAGAGGTTATCTAATTGCAGTGGAGAGGGCAGGTAAACTGCACATACGGCGACAGTAGACATCGTACCGTTACATTTAATTTGTATGGAGACCCACAAGTCTTCGCAATCACTCTCCCACCGTTCAATACGAGTAGATGGAATATGACGCGCAACGGCAACCAGAACTCCCCCACCATCCAATTTAGTGGATTTGGAAATATCCCGGTCCCTACGATAAACAATATACCTAGAATCAAATAGTTCGCTACTATTAATGCCGTTATTCAGTCACGTTTCAGTAAATATGATTATATCGTAATGGTTCAATAAGATATTTTTTAGCACGTCGCTAGTTTTAGTTCTTAAGCCGCATACGTTTTGGTAGTAGATTTCGAGAGCTGTGGCGTCGACCTTTTTCAGGATCTGTGTGCGCAGCTTAACGAGTCTAAGCTGTCCAAGTTGCGTATTATAATTGCCTGGCTGAACTCATCCCTCCTCACAAAGATGCGACCATTGCGCACCCACACAAATTTGTATGATTCCTTCTTTGCTCTCAGGCGGGCTGCAGCATGCAAGGATTTGTTGGAAGGAGTCAGATGTTCGGCCACATAAACTGGTTTCGGTGGTGCAGCCATTCCAAGATGGAGAGTTGACAATTTGTCTTTAGGGTGTTGTTTGTTATATTTGGTGACAGCGGCCAGCATGTTGTCACGTTGCAGGGGGCTGCGCAGCTTCGCAATGATAGACCGCGGTCGATCGCTCTCCTTATTTAGCTTAGCGACTCTCGTGACATGCTGTACGTCTTCCACCGCAATGGGACAGTTCACAGTTTTGGAAATTTGCGTGATGATGTTGACCAGATTTTCTGCTTTGTGCTCAGGTATCCCATTCAGCTCCAGATTAGAAGCCCTCATACTCTGTTCGGCAGAGTGAAGTCTTTGAGACAGGTCTTTCACGGTTGCCTTAAGGTTTTCGTTGTCTTTTTTTAGTTCTGATATTGAAGAAGAGTTTTCTTGAAGTCCCGACTTGATCTCATCAAACTGACTGCCGAAGAAAGCGATTGAGTCAGAGAATTCGGTTATGCGCGCATCTATAGCTTTGAGTTGAGTAGAGACCAGTTTTCTTATCTTCTCCTCGAAAACAGACATTTCCTCCCTGATGATTCTCCTTAGTGTGTCCCCGGTAACGTAATCATTGCCACAATCGTGGGCCGCCGGTCCCGATGCGGCTGAGCTGTCTGTGTCGGGGGTGCTGCCCGTTGCAGTGGTTATTTCGCCAATTGTATTGATGCATGAATGTACTTGCTGAGACGGACGTATGGGTGTGTTAGTGTTGTCCGTCTTTGGCTGCTGACTTAGGCATTCAGGGCATCTCCAGCTAGATTTTTGAGCTTTGTCCATTAAATTAAAGCGCTTCTGCCCCACGTTACTACACAGCAGGTCATATTTGGATGAGCATGCAGCACACGTGAGGAAATCTTTGTTAGGTATATGATGACGGCAGCCGGTGCATCTGTTACCACCTGGAGCCATTGCTCGAGACGACTATGCAATTTCGCAGCGCAACACTAATAAACAAACGCTGTGAACGCGATAACGCGCAGAAGGCGGCAATAGTCTGGAGCGCTGTGTCTGTGGCGCGCGCGTATGTGTGCGTAGCAGCGGGCCGGCTGCGGGTTGTCGTAGGTCAGGAGCAGTGACACATCAATAACGGCGGTTTCAAAATCTTGGTTGATTATTGAAATAAACTCACTGTTTGTTTGCAATCCCAATCTGCTACGGAGTCTCCGCTACGACCAAAATGTAGCAGTGGCAAAGGGCTATCCGGTGATATATAACACTATGAAGAAACGATGCTTAAAACACTGGTAATGAATTAAAATAACGGAGTGTGCAAAAGTACGTGTTGATGTTAGGACGGACGGACGAGTTGATCATGACATTACTTGTAAGGGTGCTCCTAATTTAAAAAATCTTAACGAACTCTATTGTAAAGATGTATTGTTATTTAATTGTTTTAATCATAAAAAATATTGTGCGTTACGAAATGTTTTAAGTATTAAAAAATGGTGTTTAGAAAATAATGTAGATTTTGATCCTGTGGTTTTTTAATAAAATGTATGTCAATGATTCATTTTTTTATTTCTTTTCAACTAAAAATATCCCCAAAGGCATCCCAAAAATAAAAAAAGAATACACTGATTTTAATATGATTTATTAAATTATATTTAAGTAACATACACTTACTATTACAAAATATCAAATTAACTAGAAACTACAACCACATAACTTTTTTGAAATCTTTTTAATGACACATTCAGTCATGTCCATAATTTCATCCACTGCGTCATGAACCAAATATTGTGCACTAAGCAACACGCCCTCACTGTCGACATCCGACGTCGATGACGATGAGCTCGTCTTCGCTCGATCACGCTCGCAGACCAGGTCCAAGACTTTTATCTGGATCATCTTGAAGCCTTTCTGTTCGTTACACACCACAAAAGATTTTGGAGTTACTCGCTTATTCTTTCTTGGAGGAACTCTTTTTTTTCTTTTTTGTTTAACTTCCGCTAATGGCACAGCGAGTAAATCTTTGTATTGCTGAGTGAAGTCTTGCAATGGGTCTTGAGCGTATTGAGGAAAATCATCATATACGTCCGTCATTATCTGTAAAGAAAAAAAATACTATGAATCTATCGATTTTATCTATAGCATAAAGAGATTAAATTGTAATGAATATAGTTGTTATAACAGTTAAGTAATAAGTTCATAAAAAATAAAATACAAAAATCAACATACCTGATTTTTGAATTATTTTCCCAGTCACAAAGTAGGTCTTTCGTTGCGGTCTCGTAACTTGGAACTGATGAGCGACAGTAGTTGCAGCGAGCTAAAATACACATCGTCCCAATTGTCGTATACAATGTATTGAGTTTTTGCACGGCTTTGAATGTCCACTTGATCGTTTGACACTTCCACTGCTTCCATAATTTCAATCTTAATAATCTGCTTAGGGACTCTACTATCGATTGAAAGAACGTAGCTGGCTTGTGGTGAGATAACTTGATTGTGACTACCTTGAGCCATCTTAACTTTTAATCCAAGCAAGTTTGAACGCGATGAAGTTGATAACTAAATAAAATCTACTGATTGTTTATATCAAATAGGTAATATGAAACGCGCTGGCTGTGCCGCGTGCTGGTAATTTACTTCAAGTTCAAACCTGTAAAAGTTTTCTTTGCGTTGCAAAATAAATACATTGTATATTGATTCCCAACGTGTGATTATTGTCATACGATCTCACCGTTTATACGCGGTGACTTACATCACATTTAAACATGTCTTAACTTGATTGAGATGTGAAGCGATGTTTTTGAATCTAATATTCTAAGATTTTACACAAAAGAAATAAAATCCAAATAAATATTTCATTGTCATTTATTTTTCTTACTTAGGTAGGTACACTATAGAAATACATAATTAATTACATTTATTACAAAGTAGATGAGAACTTGTTTTTTATGATTATAACAAATATAGGTAACATTCATTTTATATAGTAGGAAAGGATCATTCTCGTTTTTTTTAAATTCAATAAAATATTTAACTAAGTTTTTACACTAACATAGTATATTAAAATAGAAAAAATCTTACATAGAAGCAAAGTAATTTAACTGTTATAAACTACCTAATTCTTGGCTCAATATAAATGGAACTAGATGTTAAGAATGGATGTGTGTCCCCAAGCTCTCGTAGACACCTTGTCACCCGAAACAAATCGCTTGTCATCGTTACTGGATAGCGCTACTTTATTAAGACTACGAGTAAAGATATCGTGTTTGATTGACTTAAATAAAACATTTGTCTTTCGCACTATATTACCGTGATACAAGGTTCTTTTGTAGTCTGATATTTGTATATCACGAACCACACTTGTCTTAACTCCCTTTGCTTTTTTAATTGTAGCATTAATTGTCTTTATACAATACAATTTGGACCGTAATCCAACGAATTCTGTTATAATATTTCCACCCATTTCGTCTTTGAAAAGTCCTGGTGCCTTTTTATTTAAGAGCGGCAAGCCATATTTGTTTTTTTCAGAGAAATTACTTGTATCAAAATAATGAAGGAGAGATTGTTTCAAATCTCTGTAAAAGTCTTCGGTTTCAATTTGGTACACGAAACTATCTGTATCCGTGTAACACATTTTTAATTTGTTTTTATACGATGGTTCAAAAACTGAATAATGAAAGTCATACATGTGGCTTTTAGATAACTCTAACACCGTGAAGCCTATGTATATTGGCTTATCCAAAATCACGCGTTCAGGTTTTGTTTGTATAGCTACTAAATTTTCTGTGAAAATTGAGGCACTGTGAAAACTTGAGCTTGCAATTAATTTATTAGCAGTTATTCTCTTTTTTGTTATATTATTCTGATCACTCCATTCGTTAACTAAATGTACGTTAACTCTTTTTTCATTGTTTTCTAAGGTTTTCCCAAAAATGCTGTTATTGAGCAACTTGAAAAAATCTTGTTCAAACGTAGACTGAGCTTGTTGTCTTAAACTTGTATTTAGATCGATATATTGCTTTAAGTAAGGACTTTGTCTAAATGTAATGACCCGATGTATTTTTTTTTATACCAGTCCATGTTTTAGACATGTTTTTAAGTGGACATAGTGAATGACGTAGAAGTACTTGTCGTAAAGATTAGGCACGAGTTTATTAGTTTTACCGCCGGGTGGAATGCATTTTTCAGGACAAAATGGTAAATCATTGTGCCTGTCATGTAAATCTTTTGGATAGCTTAAATCAACCTCAAGTATAAAGCCATACTCTGCATCAGAAGAAACATTAACAATATCAAGACATTCTATTTCTGCTTGGTTTAAAAATCTAAAATTCGACAACGGTAGAGATTGACACATACTGAACCCGTATAAGTTATTGCAATCTATGTAAACTACAAAGGTATCGGGTTTTAAGGGATCGTAATTGTACATGTATTTGTTATTGGCATTAGCATGCCTGTGCGAACACATACATACACCTCCTCTAATGCCTGATTGAATCATACGCACTATGGCAAGGTTATCTATCAGTTCCAACTCAACTCCGGTTTTATAGAGCATTGCATCGAATGACAAACTAGGAGCGGTCACGTAAAAGGCGGGATCTAATTGATAATGAAATTTACAAGTTTTTCTGAACTTTTCAAAAATGTCAGTTAACAACAGGACGTCCGTTTTTAAATATAATTTAGTGTATTGACGCAGATTTTTAATGTTAAAATGCGACCAAACCAATTGAGCGTGTTCATAATCTGCATCGGTAATATGTTCATTTGTAAGACAGCTGTAAAACTCTTTTTTTTCTGGAAGACATCGCTCCTTAAAGCGATCCCAGCTATCCATGTATTCGTACGGATATATACCTTTGCGAGTAAGTAAATTAAATTGGGACTCTATAGGAAAATGGGTGCGTAAATGTTCGAACTCATCTTTTTTAATAGTTTTCGCTAATTTTTCCAAGCTAGTACCAAGAAATTTAAATGAATCAACGAAACGCAACTGTACAAATTCTTGATCAGAAATAGGAACAAATTTCGTAAATGACACATAATTTTCTTTAGTTTTAAGTATAATCTTAATATTTCCTGGCATTTCACCTAACTGTTTTATGAATAAATGGCAGTCATAACCCGCCAAATTGTGAAAAAAGATAGGAATAAACTTAGGTATTTTATATTGTAAATTGCAATATCTGTGTGCCGCACCGCGATATTGACCTGTTATATGGCAATGATCTCGCACTTTGTCAAAAAATAAAAAGTGATCACATATATGACAGCGAGTGGCTTGCGAAAATTCGAATGCATCTTTTTCGGTAAAAATCATAGGCGAATTTTTGCACAAGATTGTATGTATTTCGCGCACATCGCGATAAAGATAAAAATAAAGATAAAAAAATTATAGTAAAAGGGGAAGAAAAAGTAAAATGGATGCAAGAGTTGTGTGACCATAATAGTGTTTTAGACATTACTTGTAAGGGTGCTCCTAATTTAAAAAATCTTAACGAACTCTATTGTAAAGATGTATTGTTATTTAATTGTTTTAATCATAAAAAATATTGTGCGTTACGAAATGTTTTAAGTATTAAAAAATGGTGTTTAGAAAATAATGTAGATTTTGATCCTGTGGTTTTTTAATAAAATGTATGTCAATGATTCATTTTTTTATTTCTTTTCAACTAAAAATATCCCCAAAGGCATCCCAAAAATAAAAAAAGAATACACTGATTTTAATATGATTTATTAAATTATATTTAAGTAACATACACTTACTATTACAAAATATCAAATTAACTAGAAACTACAACCACATAACTTTTTTGAAATCTTTTTAATGACACATTCAGTCATGTCCATAATTTCATCCACTGCGTCATGAACCACATATTGTGCACTAAGCAACACGCCCTCACTGTCGACATCCGACGTCGATGACGATGAGCTCGTCTTCGCTCGATCACGCTCGCAGACCAGGTCCAAGACTTTTATCTGGATCATCTTGAAGCCTTTCTGTTCGTTACACACCACAAAAGATTTTGGAGTTACTCGCTTATTCTTTCTTGGAGGAACTCTTTTTTTTCTTTTTTGTTTAACTTCCGCTAATGGCACAGCGAGTAAATCTTTGTATTGCTGAGTGAAGTCTTGCAATGGGTCTTGAGCGTATTGAGGAAAATCATCATATACGTCCGTCATTATCTGTAAAGAAAAAAAATACTATGAATCTATCGATTTTATCTATAGCATAAAGAGATTAAATTGTAATGAATATAGTTGTTATAACAGTTAAGTAATAAGTTCATAAAAAATAAAATACAAAAATCAACATACCTGATTTTTGAATTATTTTCCCAGTCACAAAGTAGGTCTTTCGTTGCGGTCTCGTAACTTGGAACTGATGAGCGACAGTAGTTGCAGCGAGCTAAAATACACATCGTCCCAATTGTCGTATACAATGTATTGAGTTTTTGCACGGCTTTGAATGTCCACTTGATCGTTTGACACTTCCACTGCTTCCATAATTTCAATCTTAATAATCTGCTTAGGGACTCTACTATCGATTGAAAGAACGTAGCTGGCTTGTGGTGAGATAACTTGATTGTGACTACCTTGAGCCATCTTAACTTTTAATCCAAGCAAGTTTGAACGCGATGAAGTTGATAACTAAATAAAATCTACTGATTGTTTATATCAAATAGGTAATATGAAACGCGCTGGCTGTGCCGCGTGCTGGTAATTTACTTCAAGTTCAAACCTGTAAAAGTTTTCTTTGCGTTGCAAAATAAATACATTGTATATTGATTCCCAACGTGTGATTATTGTCATACGATCTCACCGTTTATACGCGGTGACTTACATCACATTTAAACATGTCTTAACTTGATTGAGATGTGAAGCGATGTTTTTGAATCTAATATTCTAAGATTTTACACAAAAGAAATAAAATCCAAATAAATATTTCATTGTCATTTATTTTTCTTACTTAGGTAGGTACACTATAGAAATACATAATTAATTACATTTATTACAAAGTAGATGAGAACTTGTTTTTTATGATTATAACAAATATAGGTAACATTCATTTTATATAGTAGGAAAGGATCATTCTCGTTTTTTTTAAATTCAATAAAATATTTAACTAAGTTTTTACACTAACATAGTATATTAAAATAGAAAAAATCTTACATAGAAGCAAAGTAATTTAACTGTTATAAACTACCTAATTCTTGGCTCAATATAAATGGAACTAGATGTTAAGAATGGATGTGTGTCCCCAAGCTCTCGTAGACACCTTGTCACCCGAAACAAATCGCTTGTCATCGTTACTGGATAGCGCTACTTTATTAAGACTACGAGTAAAGATATCGTGTTTGATTGACTTAAATAAAACATTTGTCTTTCGCACTATATTACCGTGATACAAGGTTCTTTTGTAGTCTGATATTTGTATATCACGAACCACACTTGTCTTAACTCCCTTTGCTTTTTTAATTGTAGCATTAATTGTCTTTATACAATACAATTTGGACCGTAATCCAACGAATTCTGTTATAATATTTCCACCCATTTCGTCTTTGAAAAGTCCTGGTGCCTTTTTATTTAAGAGCGGCAAGCCATATTTGTTTTTTTCAGAGAAATTACTTGTATCAAAATAATGAAGGAGAGATTGTTTCAAATCTCTGTAAAAGTCTTCGGTTTCAATTTGGTACACGAAACTATCTGTATCCGTGTAACACATTTTTAATTTGTTTTTATACGATGGTTCAAAAACTGAATAATGAAAGTCATACATGTGGCTTTTAGATAACTCTAACACCGTGAAGCCTATGTATATTGGCTTATCCAAAATCACGCGTTCAGGTTTTGTTTGTATAGCTACTAAATTTTCTGTGAAAATTGAGGCACTGTGAAAACTTGAGCTTGCAATTAATTTATTAGCAGTTATTCTCTTTTTTGTTATATTATTCTGATCACTCCATTCGTTAACTAAATGTACGTTAACTCTTTTTTCATTGTTTTCTAAGGTTTTCCCAAAAATGCTGTTATTGAGCAACTTGAAAAAATCTTGTTCAAACGTAGACTGAGCTTGTTGTCTTAAACTTGTATTTAGATCGATATATTGCTTTAAGTAAGGACTTTGTCTAAATGTAATGACCCGATGTATTTTTTTTTATACCAGTCCATGTTTTAGACATGTTTTTAAGTGGACATAGTGAATGACGTAGAAGTACTTGTCGTAAAGATTAGGCACGAGTTTATTAGTTTTACCGCCGGGTGGAATGCATTTTTCAGGACAAAATGGTAAATCATTGTGCCTGTCATGTAAATCTTTTGGATAGCTTAAATCAACCTCAAGTATAAAGCCATACTCTGCATCAGAAGAAACATTAACAATATCAAGACATTCTATTTCTGCTTGGTTTAAAAATCTAAAATTCGACAACGGTAGAGATTGACACATACTGAACCCGTATAAGTTATTGCAATCTATGTAAACTACAAAGGTATCGGGTTTTAAGGGATCGTAATTGTACATGTATTTGTTATTGGCATTAGCATGCCTGTGCGAACACATACATACACCTCCTCTAATGCCTGATTGAATCATACGCACTATGGCAAGGTTATCTATCAGTTCCAACTCAACTCCGGTTTTATAGAGCATTGCATCGAATGACAAACTAGGAGCGGTCACGTAAAAGGCGGGATCTAATTGATAATGAAATTTACAAGTTTTTCTGAACTTTTCAAAAATGTCAGTTAACAACAGGACGTCCGTTTTTAAATATAATTTAGTGTATTGACGCAGATTTTTAATGTTAAAATGCGACCAAACCAATTGAGCGTGTTCATAATCTGCATCGGTAATATGTTCATTTGTAAGACAGCTGTAAAACTCTTTTTTTTCTGGAAGACATCGCTCCTTAAAGCGATCCCAGCTATCCATGTATTCGTACGGATATATACCTTTGCGAGTAAGTAAATTAAATTGGGACTCTATAGGAAAATGGGTGCGTAAATGTTCGAACTCATCTTTTTTAATAGTTTTCGCTAATTTTTCCAAGCTAGTACCAAGAAATTTAAATGAATCAACGAAACGCAACTGTACAAATTCTTGATCAGAAATAGGAACAAATTTCGTAAATGACACATAATTTTCTTTAGTTTTAGGTATAATCTTAATATTTCCTGGCATTTCACCTAACTGTTTTATGAATAAATGGCAGTCATAACCCGCCAAATTGTGAAAAAAGATAGGAATAAACTTAGGTATTTTATATTGTAAATTGCAATATCTGTGTGCCGCACCGCGATATTGACCTGTTATATGGCAATGATCTCGCACTTTGTCAAAAAATAAAAAGTGATCACATATATGACAGCGAGTGGCTTGCGAAAATTCGAATGCATCTTTTTCGGTAAAAATCATAGGCGAATTTTTGCACAAGATTGTATGTATTTCGCGCACATCGCGATAAAGATAAAAATAAAGATAAAAAAAATATAGTAAAAGGGGAAGAAAAAGTAAAATGGATGCAAGAGTTGTGTGACCATAATAGTGTTTTAGACATTACTTGTAAGGGTGCTCCTAATTTAAAAAATCTTAACGAACTCTATTGTAAAGATGTATTGTTATTTAATTGTTTTAATCATAAAAAATATTGTGCGTTACGAAATGTTTTAAGTATTAAAAAATGGTGTTTAGAAAATAATGTAGATTTTGATCCTGTGGTTTTTTAATAAAATGTATGTCAATGATTCATTTTTTTATTTCTTTTCAACTAAAAATATCCCCAAAGGCATCCCAAAAATAAAAAAAGAATACACTGATTTTAATATGATTTATTAAATTATATTTAAGTAACATACACTTACTATTACAAAATATCAAATTAACTAGAAACTACAACCACATAACTTTTTTGAAATCTTTTTAATGACACATTCAGTCATGTCCATAATTTCATCCACTGCGTCATGAACCACATATTGTGCACTAAGCAACACGCCCTCACTGTCGACATCCGACGTCGATGACGATGAGCTCGTCTTCGCTCGATCACGCTCGCAGACCAGGTCCAAGACTTTTATCTGGATCATCTTGAAGCCTTTCTGTTCGTTACACACCACAAAAGATTTTGGAGTTACTCGCTTATTCTTTCTTGGAGGAACTCTTTTTTTTCTTTTTTGTTTAACTTCCGCTAATGGCACAGCGAGTAAATCTTTGTATTGCTGAGTGAAGTCTTGCAATGGGTCTTGAGCGTATTGAGGAAAATCATCATATACGTCCGTCATTATCTGTAAAGAAAAAAAATACTATGAATCTATCGATTTTATCTATAGCATAAAGAGATTAAATTGTAATGAATATAGTTGTTATAACAGTTAAGTAATAAGTTCATAAAAAATAAAATACAAAAATCAACATACCTGATTTTTGAATTATTTTCCCAGTCACAAAGTAGGTCTTTCGTTGCGGTCTCGTAACTTGGAACTGATGAGCGACAGTAGTTGCAGCGAGCTAAAATACACATCGTCCCAATTGTCGTATACAATGTATTGAGTTTTTGCACGGCTTTGAATGTCCACTTGATCGTTTGACACTTCCACTGCTTCCATAATTTCAATCTTAATAATCTGCTTAGGGACTCTACTATCGATTGAAAGAACGTAGCTGGCTTGTGGTGAGATAACTTGATTGTGACTACCTTGAGCCATCTTAACTTTTAATCCAAGCAAGTTTGAACGCGATGAAGTTGATAACTAAATAAAATCTACTGATTGTTTATATCAAATAGGTAATATGAAACGCGCTGGCTGTGCCGCGTGCTGGTAATTTACTTCAAGTTCAAACCTGTAAAAGTTTTCTTTGCGTTGCAAAATAAATACATTGTATATTGATTCCCAACGTGTGATTATTGTCATACGATCTCACCGTTTATACGCGGTGACTTACATCACATTTAAACATGTCTTAACTTGATTGAGATGTGAAGCGATGTTTTTGAATCTAATATTCTAAGATTTTACACAAAAGAAATAAAATCCAAATAAATATTTCATTGTCATTTATTTTTCTTACTTAGGTAGGTACACTATAGAAATACATAATTAATTACATTTATTACAAAGTAGATGAGAACTTGTTTTTTATGATTATAACAAATATAGGTAACATTCATTTTATATAGTAGGAAAGGATCATTCTCGTTTTTTTTAAATTCAATAAAATATTTAACTAAGTTTTTACACTAACATAGTATATTAAAATAGAAAAAAACTTACATAGAAGCAAAGTAATTTAACTGTTATAAACTACCTAATTCTTGGCTCAATATAAATGGAACTAGATGTTAAGAATGGATGTGTGTCCCCAAGCTCTCGTAGACACCTTGTCACCCGAAACAAATCGCTTGTCATCGTTACTGGATAGCGCTACTTTATTAAGACTACGAGTAAAGATATCGTGTTTGATTGACTTAAATAAAACATTTGTCTTTCGCACTATATTACCGTGATACAAGGTTCTTTTGTAGTCTGATATTTGTATATCACGAACCACACTTGTCTTAACTCCCTTTGCTTTTTTAATTGTAGCATTAATTGTCTTTATACAATACAATTTGGACCGTAATCCAACGAATTCTGTTATAATATTTCCACCCATTTCGTCTTTGAAAAGTCCTGGTGCCTTTTTATTTAAGAGCGGCAAGCCATATTTGTTTTTTTCAGAGAAATTACTTGTATCAAAATAATGAAGGAGAGATTGTTTCAAATCTCTGTAAAAGTCTTCGGTTTCAATTTGGTACACGAAACTATCTGTATCCGTGTAACACATTTTTAATTTGTTTTTATACGATGGTTCAAAAACTGAATAATGAAAGTCATACATGTGGCTTTTAGATAACTCTAACACCGTGAAGCCTATGTATATTGGCTTATCCAAAATCACGCGTTCAGGTTTTGTTTGTATAGCTACTAAATTTTCTGTGAAAATTGAGGCACTGTGAAAACTTGAGCTTGCAATTAATTTATTAGCAGTTATTCTCTTTTTTGTTATATTATTCTGATCACTCCATTCGTTAACTAAATGTACGTTAACTCTTTTTTCATTGTTTTCTAAGGTTTTCCCAAAAATGCTGTTATTGAGCAACTTGAAAAAATCTTGTTCAAACGTAGACTGAGCTTGTTGTCTTAAACTTGTATTTAGATCGATATATTGCTTTAAGTAAGGACTTTGTCTAAATGTAATGACCCGATGTATTTTTTTTTATACCAGTCCATGTTTTAGACATGTTTTTAAGTGGACATAGTGAATGACGTAGAAGTACTTGTCGTAAAGATTAGGCACGAGTTTATTAGTTTTACCGCCGGGTGGAATGCATTTTTCAGGACAAAATGGTAAATCATTGTGCCTGTCATGTAAATCTTTTGGATAGCTTAAATCAACCTCAAGTATAAAGCCATACTCTGCATCAGAAGAAACATTAACAATATCAAGACATTCCATTTCTGCTTGGTTTAAAAATCTAAAATTCGACAACGGTAGAGATTGACACATACTGAACCCGTATAAGTTATTGCAATCTATGTAAACTACAAAGGTATCGGGTTTTAAGGGATCGTAATTGTACATGTATTTGTTATTGGCATTAGCATGCCTGTGCGAACACATACATACACCTCCTCTAATGCCTGATTGAATCATACGCACTATGGCAAGGTTATCTATCAGTTCCAACTCAACTCCGGTTTTATAGAGCATTGCATCGAATGACAAACTAGGAGCGGTCACGTAAAAGGCGGGATCTAATTGATAATGAAATTTACAAGTTTTTCTGAACTTTTCAAAAATGTCAGTTAACAACAGGACGTCCGTTTTTAAATATAATTTAGTGTATTGACGCAGATTTTTAATGTTAAAATGCGACCAAACCAATTGAGCGTGTTCATAATCTGCATCGGTAATATGTTCATTTGTAAGACAGCTGTAAAACTCTTTTTTTTCTGGAAGACATCGCTCCTTAAAGCGATCCCAGCTATCCATGTATTCGTACGGATATATACCTTTGCGAGTAAGTAAATTAAATTGGGACTCTATAGGAAAATGGGTGCGTAAATGTTCGAACTCATCTTTTTTAATAGTTTTCGCTAATTTTTCCAAGCTAGTACCAAGAAATTTAAATGAATCAACGAAACGCAACTGTACAAATTCTTGATCAGAAATAGGAACAAATTTCGTAAATGACACATAATTTTCTTTAGTTTTAGGTATAATCTTAATATTTCCTGGCATTTCACCTAACTGTTTTATGAATAAATGGCAGTCATAACCCGCCAAATTGTGAAAAAAGATAGGAATAAACTTAGGTATTTTATATTGTAAATTGCAATATCTGTGTGCCGCACCGCGATATTGACCTGTTATATGGCAATGATCTCGCACTTTGTCAAAAAATAAAAAGTGATCACATATATGACAGCGAGTGGCTTGCGAAAATTCGAATGCATCTTTTTCGGTAAAAATCATAGGCGAATTTTTGCACAAGATTGTATGTATTTCGCGCACATCGCGATAAAGATAAAAATAAAGATAAAAAAATTATAGTAAAAGGGGAAGAAAAAGTAAAATGGATGCAAGAGTTGTGTGACCATAATAGTGTTTTAGACATTACTTGTAAGGGTGCTCCTAATTTAAAAAATCTTAACGAACTCTATTGTAAAGATGTATTGTTATTTAATTGTTTTAATCATAAAAAATATTGTGCGTTACGAAATGTTTTAAGTATTAAAAAATGGTGTTTAGAAAATAATGTAGATTTTGATCCTGTGGTTTTTTAATAAAATGTATGTCAATGATTCATTTTTTTATTTCTTTTCAACTAAAAATATCCCCAAAGGCATCCCAAAAATAAAAAAAGAATACACTGATTTTAATATGATTTATTAAATTATATTTAAGTAACATACACTTACTATTACAAAATATCAAATTAACTAGAAACTACAACCACATAACTTTTTTGAAATCTTTTTAATGACACATTCAGTCATGTCCATAATTTCATCCACTGCGTCATGAACCAAATATTGTGCACTAAGCAACACGCCCTCACTGTCGACATCCGACGTCGATGACGATGAGCTCGTCTTCGCTCGATCACGCTCGCAGACCAGGTCCAAGACTTTTATCTGGATCATCTTGAAGCCTTTCTGTTCGTTACACACCACAAAAGATTTTGGAGTTACTCGCTTATTCTTTCTTGGAGGAACTCTTTTTTTTCTTTTTTGTTTAACTTCCGCTAATGGCACAGCGAGTAAATCTTTGTATTGCTGAGTGAAGTCTTGCAATGGGTCTTGAGCGTATTGAGGAAAATCATCATATACGTCCGTCATTATCTGTAAAGAAAAAAAATACTATGAATCTATCGATTTTATCTATAGCATAAAGAGATTAAATTGTAATGAATATAGTTGTTATAACAGTTAAGTAATAAGTTCATAAAAAATAAAATACAAAAATCAACATACCTGATTTTTGAATTATTTTCCCAGTCACAAAGTAGGTCTTTCGTTGCGGTCTCGTAACTTGGAACTGATGAGCGACAGTAGTTGCAGCGAGCTAAAATACACATCGTCCCAATTGTCGTATACAATGTATTGAGTTTTTGCACGGCTTTGAATGTCCACTTGATCGTTTGACACTTCCACTGCTTCCATAATTTCAATCTTAATAATCTGCTTAGGGACTCTACTATCGATTGAAAGAACGTAGCTGGCTTGTGGTGAGATAACTTGATTGTGACTACCTTGAGCCATCTTAACTTTTAATCCAAGCAAGTTTGAACGCGATGAAGTTGATAACTAAATAAAATCTACTGATTGTTTATATCAAATAGGTAATATGAAACGCGCTGGCTGTGCCGCGTGCTGGTAATTTACTTCAAGTTCAAACCTGTAAAAGTTTTCTTTGCGTTGCAAAATAAATACATTGTATATTGATTCCCAACGTGTGATTATTGTCATACGATCTCACCGTTTATACGCGGTGACTTACATCACATTTAAACATGTCTTAACTTGATTGAGATGTGAAGCGATGTTTTTGAATCTAATATTCTAAGATTTTACACAAAAGAAATAAAATCCAAATAAATATTTCATTGTCATTTATTTTTCTTACTTAGGTAGGTACACTATAGAAATACATAATTAATTACATTTATTACAAAGTAGATGAGAACTTGTTTTTTATGATTATAACAAATATAGGTAACATTCATTTTATATAGTAGGAAAGGATCATTCTCGTTTTTTTTAAATTCAATAAAATATTTAACTAAGTTTTTACACTAACATAGTATATTAAAATAGAAAAAATCTTACATAGAAGCAAAGTAATTTAACTGTTATAAACTACCTAATTCTTGGCTCAATATAAATGGAACTAGATGTTAAGAATGGATGTGTGTCCCCAAGCTCTCGTAGACACCTTGTCACCCGAAACAAATCGCTTGTCATCGTTACTGGATAGCGCTACTTTATTAAGACTACGAGTAAAGATATCGTGTTTGATTGACTTAAATAAAACATTTGTCTTTCGCACTATATTACCGTGATACAAGGTTCTTTTGTAGTCTGATATTTGTATATCACGAACCACACTTGTCTTAACTCCCTTTGCTTTTTTAATTGTAGCATTAATTGTCTTTATACAATACAATTTGGACCGTAATCCAACGAATTCTGTTATAATATTTCCACCCATTTCGTCTTTGAAAAGTCCTGGTGCCTTTTTATTTAAGAGCGGCAAGCCATATTTGTTTTTTTCAGAGAAATTACTTGTATCAAAATAATGAAGGAGAGATTGTTTCAAATCTCTGTAAAAGTCTTCGGTTTCAATTTGGTACACGAAACTATCTGTATCCGTGTAACACATTTTTAATTTGTTTTTATACGATGGTTCAAAAACTGAATAATGAAAGTCATACATGTGGCTTTTAGATAACTCTAACACCGTGAAGCCTATGTATATTGGCTTATCCAAAATCACGCGTTCAGGTTTTGTTTGTATAGCTACTAAATTTTCTGTGAAAATTGAGGCACTGTGAAAACTTGAGCTTGCAATTAATTTATTAGCAGTTATTCTCTTTTTTGTTATATTATTCTGATCACTCCATTCGTTAACTAAATGTACGTTAACTCTTTTTTCATTGTTTTCTAAGGTTTTCCCAAAAATGCTGTTATTGAGCAACTTGAAAAAATCTTGTTCAAACGTAGACTGAGCTTGTTGTCTTAAACTTGTATTTAGATCGATATATTGCTTTAAGTAAGGACTTTGTCTAAATGTAATGACCCGATGTATTTTTTTTTATACCAGTCCATGTTTTAGACATGTTTTTAAGTGGACATAGTGAATGACGTAGAAGTACTTGTCGTAAAGATTAGGCACGAGTTTATTAGTTTTACCGCCGGGTGGAATGCATTTTTCAGGACAAAATGGTAAATCATTGTGCCTGTCATGTAAATCTTTTGGATAGCTTAAATCAACCTCAAGTATAAAGCCATACTCTGCATCAGAAGAAACATTAACAATATCAAGACATTCCATTTCTGCTTGGTTTAAAAATCTAAAATTCGACAACGGTAGAGATTGACACATACTGAACCCGTATAAGTTATTGCAATCTATGTAAACTACAAAGGTATCGGGTTTTAAGGGATCGTAATTGTACATGTATTTGTTATTGGCATTAGCATGCCTGTGCGAACACATACATACACCTCCTCTAATGCCTGATTGAATCATACGCACTATGGCAAGGTTATCTATCAGTTCCAACTCAACTCCGGTTTTATAGAGCATTGCATCGAATGACAAACTAGGAGCGGTCACGTAAAAGGCGGGATCTAATTGATAATGAAATTTACAAGTTTTTCTGAACTTTTCAAAAATGTCAGTTAACAACAGGACGTCCGTTTTTAAATATAATTTAGTGTATTGACGCAGATTTTTAATGTTAAAATGCGACCAAACCAATTGAGCGTGTTCATAATCTGCATCGGTAATATGTTCATTTGTAAGACAGCTGTAAAACTCTTTTTTTTCTGGAAGACATCGCTCCTTAAAGCGATCCCAGCTATCCATGTATTCGTACGGATATATACCTTTGCGAGTAAGTAAATTAAATTGGGACTCTATAGGAAAATGGGTGCGTAAATGTTCGAACTCATCTTTTTAATAGTTTTCGCTAATTTTTCCAAGCTAGTACCAAGAAATTTAAATGAATCAACGAAACGCAACTGTACAAATTCTTGATCAGAAATAGGAACAAATTTCGTAAATGACACATAATTTTCTTTAGTTTTAGGTATAATCTTAATATTTCCTGGCATTTCACCTAACTGTTTTATGAATAAATGGCAGTCATAACCCGCCAAATTGTGAAAAAAGATAGGAATAAACTTAGGTATTTTATATTGTAAATTGCAATATCTGTGTGCCGCACCGCGATATTGACCTGTTATATGGCAACGATCTCGCACTTTGTCAAAAAATAAAAAGTGATCACATATATGACAGCGAGTGGCTTGCGAAAATTCGAATGCATCTTTTTCGGTAAAAATCATAGGCGAATTTTTGCACAAGATTGTATGTATTTCGCGCACATCGCGATAAAGATAAAAATAAAGATAAAAAAATTATAGTAAAAGGGGAAGAAAAAGTAAAATGGATGCAAGAGTTGTGTGACCATAATAGTGTTTTAGACATTACTTGTAAGGGTGCTCCTAATTTAAAAAATCTTAACGAACTCTATTGTAAAGATGTATTGTTATTTAATTGTTTTAATCATAAAAAATATTGTGCGTTACGAAATGTTTTAAGTATTAAAAAATGGTGTTTAGAAAATAATGTAGATTTTGATCCTGTGGTTTTTTAATAAAATGTATGTCAATGATTCATTTTTTTATTTCTTTTCAACTAAAAATATCCCCAAAGGCATCCCAAAAATAAAAAAAGAATACACTGATTTTAATATGATTTATTAAATTATATTTAAGTAACATACACTTACTATTACAAAATATCAAATTAACTAGAAACTACAACCACATAACTTTTTTGAAATCTTTTTAATGACACATTCAGTCATGTCCATAATTTCATCCACTGCGTCATGAACCACATATTGTGCACTAAGCAACACGCCCTCACTGTCGACATCCGACGTCGATGACGATGAGCTCGTCTTCGCTCGATCACGCTCGCAGACCAGGTCCAAGACTTTTATCTGGATCATCTTGAAGCCTTTCTGTTCGTTACACACCACAAAAGATTTTGGAGTTACTCGCTTATTCTTTCTTGGAGGAACTCTTTTTTTTCTTTTTTGTTTAACTTCCGCTAATGGCACAGCGAGTAAATCTTTGTATTGCTGAGTGAAGTCTTGCAATGGGTCTTGAGCGTATTGAGGAAAATCATCATATACGTCCGTCATTATCTGTAAAGAAAAAAAATACTATGAATCTATCGATTTTATCTATAGCATAAAGAGATTAAATTGTAATGAATATAGTTGTTATAACAGTTAAGTAATAAGTTCATAAAAAATAAAATACAAAAATCAACATACCTGATTTTTGAATTATTTTCCCAGTCACAAAGTAGGTCTTCCGTTGCGGTCTCGTAACTTGGAACTGATGAGCGACAGTAGTTGCAGCGAGCTAAAATACACATCGTCCCAATTGTCGTATACAATGTATTGAGTTTTTGCACGGCTTTGAATGTCCACTTGATCGTTTGACACTTCCACTGCTTCCATAATTTCAATCTTAATAATCTGCTTAGGGACTCTACTATCGATTGAAAGAACGTAGCTGGCTTGTGGTGAGATAACTTGATTGTGACTACCTTGAGCCATCTTAACTTTTAATCCAAGCAAGTTTGAACGCGATGAAGTTGATAACTAAATAAAATCTACTGATTGTTTATATCAAATAGGTAATATGAAACGCGCTGGCTGTGCCGCGTGCTGGTAATTTACTTCAAGTTCAAACCTGTAAAAGTTTTCTTTGCGTTGCAAAATAAATACATTGTATATTGATTCCCAACGTGTGATTATTGTCATACGATCTCACCGTTTATACGCGGTGACTTACATCACATTTAAACATGTCTTAACTTGATTGAGATGTGAAGCGATGTTTTTGAATCTAATATTCTAAGATTTTACACAAAAGAAATAAAATCCAAATAAATATTTCATTGTCATTTATTTTTCTTACTTAGGTAGGTACACTATAGAAATACATAATTAATTACATTTATTACAAAGTAGATGAGAACTTGTTTTTTATGATTATAACAAATATAGGTAACATTCATTTTATATAGTAGGAAAGGATCATTCTCGTTTTTTTTAAATTCAATAAAATATTTAACTAAGTTTTTACACTAACATAGTATATTAAAATAGAAAAAATCTTACATAGAAGCAAAGTAATTTAACTGTTATAAACTACCTAATTCTTGGCTCAATATAAATGGAACTAGATGTTAAGAATGGATGTGTGTCCCCAAGCTCTCGTAGACACCTTGTCACCCGAAACAAATCGCTTGTCATCGTTACTGGATAGCGCTACTTTATTAAGACTACGAGTAAAGATATCGTGTTTGATTGACTTAAATAAAACATTTGTCTTTCGCACTATATTACCGTGATACAAGGTTCTTTTGTAGTCTGATATTTGTATATCACGAACCACACTTGTCTTAACTCCCTTTGCTTTTTTAATTGTAGCATTAATTGTCTTTATACAATACAATTTGGACCGTAATCCAACGAATTCTGTTATAATATTTCCACCCATTTCGTCTTTGAAAAGTCCTGGTGCCTTTTTATTTAAGAGCGGCAAGCCATATTTGTTTTTTTCAGAGAAATTACTTGTATCAAAATAATGAAGGAGAGATTGTTTCAAATCTCTGTAAAAGTCTTCGGTTTCAATTTGGTACACGAAACTATCTGTATCCGTGTAACACATTTTTAATTTGTTTTTATACGATGGTTCAAAAACTGAATAATGAAAGTCATACATGTGGCTTTTAGATAACTCTAACACCGTGAAGCCTATGTATATTGGCTTATCCAAAATCACGCGTTCAGGTTTTGTTTGTATAGCTACTAAATTTTCTGTGAAAATTGAGGCACTGTGAAAACTTGAGCTTGCAATTAATTTATTAGCAGTTATTCTCTTTTTTGTTATATTATTCTGATCACTCCATTCGTTAACTAAATGTACGTTAACTCTTTTTTCATTGTTTTCTAAGGTTTTCCCAAAAATGCTGTTATTGAGCAACTTGAAAAAATCTTGTTCAAACGTAGACTGAGCTTGTTGTCTTAAACTTGTATTTAGATCGATATATTGCTTTAAGTAAGGACTTTGTCTAAATGTAATGACCCGATGTATTTTTTTTTATACCAGTCCATGTTTTAGACATGTTTTTAAGTGGACATAGTGAATGACGTAGAAGTACTTGTCGTAAAGATTAGGCACGAGTTTATTAGTTTTACCGCCGGGTGGAATGCATTTTTCAGGACAAAATGGTAAATCATTGTGCCTGTCATGTAAATCTTTTGGATAGCTTAAATCAACCTCAAGTATAAAGCCATACTCTGCATCAGAAGAAACATTAACAATATCAAGACATTCCATTTCTGCTTGGTTTAAAAATCTAAAATTCGACAACGGTAGAGATTGACACATACTGAACCCGTATAAGTTATTGCAATCTATGTAAACTACAAAGGTATCGGGTTTTAAGGGATCGTAATTGTACATGTATTTGTTATTGGCATTAGCATGCCTGTGCGAACACATACATACACCTCCTCTAATGCCTGATTGAATCATACGCACTATGGCAAGGTTATCTATCAGTTCCAACTCAACTCCGGTTTTATAGAGCATTGCATCGAATGACAAACTAGGAGCGGTCACGTAAAAGGCGGGATCTAATTGATAATGAAATTTACAAGTTTTTCTGAACTTTTCAAAAATGTCAGTTAACAACAGGACGTCCGTTTTTAAATATAATTTAGTGTATTGACGCAGATTTTTAATGTTAAAATGCGACCAAACCAATTGAGCGTGTTCATAATCTGCATCGGTAATATGTTCATTTGTAAGACAGCTGTAAAACTCTTTTTTTTCTGGAAGACATCGCTCCTTAAAGCGATCCCAGCTATCCATGTATTCGTACGGATATATACCTTTGCGAGTAAGTAAATTAAATTGGGACTCTATAGGAAAATGGGTGCGTAAATGTTCGAACTCATCTTTTTAATAGTTTTCGCTAATTTTTCCAAGCTAGTACCAAGAAATTTAAATGAATCAACGAAACGCAACTGTACAAATTCTTGATCAGAAATAGGAACAAATTTCGTAAATGACACATAATTTTCTTTAGTTTTAGGTATAATCTTAATATTTCCTGGCATTTCACCTAACTGTTTTATGAATAAATGGCAGTCATAACCCGCCAAATTGTGAAAAAAGATAGGAATAAACTTAGGTATTTTATATTGTAAATTGCAATATCTGTGTGCCGCACCGCGATATTGACCTGTTATATGGCAACGATCTCGCACTTTGTCAAAAAATAAAAAGTGATCACATATATGACAGCGAGTGGCTTGCGAAAATTCGAATGCATCTTTTTCGGTAAAAATCATAGGCGAATTTTTGCACAAGATTGTATGTATTTCGCGCACATCGCGATAAAGATAAAAATAAAGATAAAAAAATTATAGTAAAAGGGGAAGAAAAAGTAAAATGGATGCAAGAGTTGTGTGACCATAATAGTGTTTTAGACATTACTTGTAAGGGTGCTCCTAATTTAAAAAATCTTAACGAACTCTATTGTAAAGATGTATTGTTATTTAATTGTTTTAATCATAAAAAATATTGTGCGTTACGAAATGTTTTAAGTATTAAAAAATGGTGTTTAGAAAATAATGTAGATTTTGATCCTGTGGTTTTTTAATAAAATGTATGTCAATGATTCATTTTTTTATTTCTTTTCAACTAAAAATATCCCCAAAGGCATCCCAAAAATAAAAAAAGAATACACTGATTTTAATATGATTTATTAAATTATATTTAAGTAACATACACTTACTATTACAAAATATCAAATTAACTAGAAACTACAACCACATAACTTTTTTGAAATCTTTTTAATGACACATTCAGTCATGTCCATAATTTCATCCACTGCGTCATGAACCACATATTGTGCACTAAGCAACACGCCCTCACTGTCGACATCCGACGTCGATGACGATGAGCTCGTCTTCGCTCGATCACGCTCGCAGACCAGGTCCAAGACTTTTATCTGGATCATCTTGAAGCCTTTCTGTTCGTTACACACCACAAAAGATTTTGGAGTTACTCGCTTATTCTTTCTTGGAGGAACTCTTTTTTTTCTTTTTTGTTTAACTTCCGCTAATGGCACAGCGAGTAAATCTTTGTATTGCTGAGTGAAGTCTTGCAATGGGTCTTGAGCGTATTGAGGAAAATCATCATATACGTCCGTCATTATCTGTAAAGAAAAAAAATACTATGAATCTATCGATTTTATCTATAGCATAAAGAGATTAAATTGTAATGAATATAGTTGTTATAACAGTTAAGTAATAAGTTCATAAAAAATAAAATACAAAAATCAACATACCTGATTTTTGAATTATTTTCCCAGTCACAAAGTAGGTCTTCCGTTGCGGTCTCGTAACTTGGAACTGATGAGCGACAGTAGTTGCAGCGAGCTAAAATACACATCGTCCCAATTGTCGTATACAATGTATTGAGTTTTTGCACGGCTTTGAATGTCCACTTGATCGTTTGACACTTCCACTGCTTCCATAATTTCAATCTTAATAATCTGCTTAGGGACTCTACTATCGATTGAAAGAACGTAGCTGGCTTGTGGTGAGATAACTTGATTGTGACTACCTTGAGCCATCTTAACTTTTAATCCAAGCAAGTTTGAACGCGATGAAGTTGATAACTAAATAAAATCTACTGATTGTTTATATCAAATAGGTAATATGAAACGCGCTGGCTGTGCCGCGTGCTGGTAATTTACTTCAAGTTCAAACCTGTAAAAGTTTTCTTTGCGTTGCAAAATAAATACATTGTATATTGATTCCCAACGTGTGATTATTGTCATACGATCTCACCGTTTATACGCGGTGACTTACATCACATTTAAACATGTCTTAACTTGATTGAGATGTGAAGCGATGTTTTTGAATCTAATATTCTAAGATTTTACACAAAAGAAATAAAATCCAAATAAATATTTCATTGTCATTTATTTTTCTTACTTAGGTAGGTACACTATAGAAATACATAATTAATTACATTTATTACAAAGTAGATGAGAACTTGTTTTTTATGATTATAACAAATATAGGTAACATTCATTTTATATAGTAGGAAAGGATCATTCTCGTTTTTTTTAAATTCAATAAAATATTTAACTAAGTTTTTACACTAACATAGTATATTAAAATAGAAAAAATCTTACATAGAAGCAAAGTAATTTAACTGTTATAAACTACCTAATTCTTGGCTCAATATAAATGGAACTAGATGTTAAGAATGGATGTGTGTCCCCAAGCTCTCGTAGACACCTTGTCACCCGAAACAAATCGCTTGTCATCGTTACTGGATAGCGCTACTTTATTAAGACTACGAGTAAAGATATCGTGTTTGATTGACTTAAATAAAACATTTGTCTTTCGCACTATATTACCGTGATACAAGGTTCTTTTGTAGTCTGATATTTGTATATCACGAACCACACTTGTCTTAACTCCCTTTGCTTTTTTAATTGTAGCATTAATTGTCTTTATACAATACAATTTGGACCGTAATCCAACGAATTCTGTTATAATATTTCCACCCATTTCGTCTTTGAAAAGTCCTGGTGCCTTTTTATTTAAGAGCGGCAAGCCATATTTGTTTTTTTCAGAGAAATTACTTGTATCAAAATAATGAAGGAGAGATTGTTTCAAATCTCTGTAAAAGTCTTCGGTTTCAATTTGGTACACGAAACTATCTGTATCCGTGTAACACATTTTTAATTTGTTTTTATACGATGGTTCAAAAACTGAATAATGAAAGTCATACATGTGGCTTTTAGATAACTCTAACACCGTGAAGCCTATGTATATTGGCTTATCCAAAATCACGCGTTCAGGTTTTGTTTGTATAGCTACTAAATTTTCTGTGAAAATTGAGGCACTGTGAAAACTTGAGCTTGCAATTAATTTATTAGCAGTTATTCTCTTTTTTGTTATATTATTCTGATCACTCCATTCGTTAACTAAATGTACGTTAACTCTTTTTTCATTGTTTTCTAAGGTTTTCCCAAAAATGCTGTTATTGAGCAACTTGAAAAAATCTTGTTCAAACGTAGACTGAGCTTGTTGTCTTAAACTTGTATTTAGATCGATATATTGCTTTAAGTAAGGACTTTGTCTAAATGTAATGACCCGATGTATTTTTTTTTATACCAGTCCATGTTTTAGACATGTTTTTAAGTGGACATAGTGAATGACGTAGAAGTACTTGTCGTAAAGATTAGGCACGAGTTTATTAGTTTTACCGCCGGGTGGAATGCATTTTTCAGGACAAAATGGTAAATCATTGTGCCTGTCATGTAAATCTTTTGGATAGCTTAAATCAACCTCAAGTATAAAGCCATACTCTGCATCAGAAGAAACATTAACAATATCAAGACATTCTATTTCTGCTTGGTTTAAAAATCTAAAATTCGACAACGGTAGAGATTGACACATACTGAACCCGTATAAGTTATTGCAATCTATGTAAACTACAAAGGTATCGGGTTTTAAGGGATCGTAATTGTACATGTATTTGTTATTGGCATTAGCATGCCTGTGCGAACACATACATACACCTCCTCTAATGCCTGATTGAATCATACGCACTATGGCAAGGTTATCTATCAGTTCCAACTCAACTCCGGTTTTATAGAGCATTGCATCGAATGACAAACTAGGAGCGGTCACGTAAAAGGCGGGATCTAATTGATAATGAAATTTACAAGTTTTTCTGAACTTTTCAAAAATGTCAGTTAACAACAGGACGTCCGTTTTTAAATATAATTTAGTGTATTGACGCAGATTTTTAATGTTAAAATGCGACCAAACCAATTGAGCGTGTTCATAATCTGCATCGGTAATATGTTCATTTGTAAGACAGCTGTAAAACTCTTTTTTTTCTGGAAGACATCGCTCCTTAAAGCGATCCCAGCTATCCATGTATTCGTACGGATATATACCTTTGCGAGTAAGTAAATTAAATTGGGACTCTATAGGAAAATGGGTGCGTAAATGTTCGAACTCATCTTTTTTAATAGTTTTCGCTAATTTTTCCAAGCTAGTACCAAGAAATTTAAATGAATCAACGAAACGCAACTGTACAAATTCTTGATCAGAAATAGGAACAAATTTCGTAAATGACACATAATTTTCTTTAGTTTTAGGTATAATCTTAATATTTCCTGGCATTTCACCTAACTGTTTTATGAATAAATGGCAGTCATAACCCGCCAAATTGTGAAAAAAGATAGGAATAAACTTAGGTATTTTATATTGTAAATTGCAATATCTGTGTGCCGCACCGCGATATTGACCTGTTATATGGCAATGATCTCGCACTTTGTCAAAAAATAAAAAGTGATCACATATATGACAGCGAGTGGCTTGCGAAAATTCGAATGCATCTTTTTCGGTAAAAATCATAGGCGAATTTTTGCACAAGATTGTATGTATTTCGCGCACATCGCGATAAAGATAAAAATAAAGATAAAAAAATTATAGTAAAAGGGGAAGAAAAAGTAAAATGGATGCAAGAGTTGTGTGACCATAATAGTGTTTTAGACATTACTTGTAAGGGTGCTCCTAATTTAAAAAATCTTAACGAACTCTATTGTAAAGATGTATTGTTATTTAATTGTTTTAATCATAAAAAATATTGTGCGTTACGAAATGTTTTAAGTATTAAAAAATGGTGTTTAGAAAATAATGTAGATTTTGATCCTGTGGTTTTTTAATAAAATGTATGTCAATGATTCATTTTTTTATTTCTTTTCAACTAAAAATATCCCCAAAGGCATCCCAAAAATAAAAAAAGAATACACTGATTTTAATATGATTTATTAAATTATATTTAAGTAACATACACTTACTATTACAAAATATCAAATTAACTAGAAACTACAACCACATAACTTTTTTGAAATCTTTTTAATGACACATTCAGTCATGTCCATAATTTCATCCACTGCGTCATGAACCAAATATTGTGCACTAAGCAACACGCCCTCACTGTCGACATCCGACGTCGATGACGATGAGCTCGTCTTCGCTCGATCACGCTCGCAGACCAGGTCCAAGACTTTTATCTGGATCATCTTGAAGCCTTTCTGTTCGTTACACACCACAAAAGATTTTGGAGTTACTCGCTTATTCTTTCTTGGAGGAACTCTTTTTTTTCTTTTTTGTTTAACTTCCGCTAATGGCACAGCGAGTAAATCTTTGTATTGCTGAGTGAAGTCTTGCAATGGGTCTTGAGCGTATTGAGGAAAATCATCATATACGTCCGTCATTATCTGTAAAGAAAAAAAATACTATGAATCTATCGATTTTATCTATAGCATAAAGAGATTAAATTGTAATGAATATAGTTGTTATAACAGTTAAGTAATAAGTTCATAAAAAATAAAATACAAAAATCAACATACCTGATTTTTGAATTATTTTCCCAGTCACAAAGTAGGTCTTTCGTTGCGGTCTCGTAACTTGGAACTGATGAGCGACAGTAGTTGCAGCGAGCTAAAATACACATCGTCCCAATTGTCGTATACAATGTATTGAGTTTTTGCACGGCTTTGAATGTCCACTTGATCGTTTGACACTTCCACTGCTTCCATAATTTCAATCTTAATAATCTGCTTAGGGACTCTACTATCGATTGAAAGAACGTAGCTGGCTTGTGGTGAGATAACTTGATTGTGACTACCTTGAGCCATCTTAACTTTTAATCCAAGCAAGTTTGAACGCGATGAAGTTGATAACTAAATAAAATCTACTGATTGTTTATATCAAATAGGTAATATGAAACGCGCTGGCTGTGCCGCGTGCTGGTAATTTACTTCAAGTTCAAACCTGTAAAAGTTTTCTTTGCGTTGCAAAATAAATACATTGTATATTGATTCCCAACGTGTGATTATTGTCATACGATCTCACCGTTTATACGCGGTGACTTACATCACATTTAAACATGTCTTAACTTGATTGAGATGTGAAGCGATGTTTTTGAATCTAATATTCTAAGATTTTACACAAAAGAAATAAAATCCAAATAAATATTTCATTGTCATTTATTTTTCTTACTTAGGTAGGTACACTATAGAAATACATAATTAATTACATTTATTACAAAGTAGATGAGAACTTGTTTTTTATGATTATAACAAATATAGGTAACATTCATTTTATATAGTAGGAAAGGATCATTCTCGTTTTTTTTAAATTCAATAAAATATTTAACTAAGTTTTTACACTAACATAGTATATTAAAATAGAAAAAATCTTACATAGAAGCAAAGTAATTTAACTGTTATAAACTACCTAATTCTTGGCTCAATATAAATGGAACTAGATGTTAAGAATGGATGTGTGTCCCCAAGCTCTCGTAGACACCTTGTCACCCGAAACAAATCGCTTGTCATCGTTACTGGATAGCGCTACTTTATTAAGACTACGAGTAAAGATATCGTGTTTGATTGACTTAAATAAAACATTTGTCTTTCGCACTATATTACCGTGATACAAGGTTCTTTTGTAGTCTGATATTTGTATATCACGAACCACACTTGTCTTAACTCCCTTTGCTTTTTTAATTGTAGCATTAATTGTCTTTATACAATACAATTTGGACCGTAATCCAACGAATTCTGTTATAATATTTCCACCCATTTCGTCTTTGAAAAGTCCTGGTGCCTTTTTATTTAAGAGCGGCAAGCCATATTTGTTTTTTTCAGAGAAATTACTTGTATCAAAATAATGAAGGAGAGATTGTTTCAAATCTCTGTAAAAGTCTTCGGTTTCAATTTGGTACACGAAACTATCTGTATCCGTGTAACACATTTTTAATTTGTTTTTATACGATGGTTCAAAAACTGAATAATGAAAGTCATACATGTGGCTTTTAGATAACTCTAACACCGTGAAGCCTATGTATATTGGCTTATCCAAAATCACGCGTTCAGGTTTTGTTTGTATAGCTACTAAATTTTCTGTGAAAATTGAGGCACTGTGAAAACTTGAGCTTGCAATTAATTTATTAGCAGTTATTCTCTTTTTTGTTATATTATTCTGATCACTCCATTCGTTAACTAAATGTACGTTAACTCTTTTTTCATTGTTTTCTAAGGTTTTCCCAAAAATGCTGTTATTGAGCAACTTGAAAAAATCTTGTTCAAACGTAGACTGAGCTTGTTGTCTTAAACTTGTATTTAGATCGATATATTGCTTTAAGTAAGGACTTTGTCTAAATGTAATGACCCGATGTATTTTTTTTTATACCAGTCCATGTTTTAGACATGTTTTTAAGTGGACATAGTGAATGACGTAGAAGTACTTGTCGTAAAGATTAGGCACGAGTTTATTAGTTTTACCGCCGGGTGGAATGCATTTTTCAGGACAAAATGGTAAATCATTGTGCCTGTCATGTAAATCTTTTGGATAGCTTAAATCAACCTCAAGTATAAAGCCATACTCTGCATCAGAAGAAACATTAACAATATCAAGACATTCTATTTCTGCTTGGTTTAAAAATCTAAAATTCGACAACGGTAGAGATTGACACATACTGAACCCGTATAAGTTATTGCAATCTATGTAAACTACAAAGGTATCGGGTTTTAAGGGATCGTAATTGTACATGTATTTGTTATTGGCATTAGCATGCCTGTGCGAACACATACATACACCTCCTCTAATGCCTGATTGAATCATACGCACTATGGCAAGGTTATCTATCAGTTCCAACTCAACTCCGGTTTTATAGAGCATTGCATCGAATGACAAACTAGGAGCGGTCACGTAAAAGGCGGGATCTAATTGATAATGAAATTCACAAGTTTTTCTGAACTTTTCAAAAATGTCAGTTAACAACAGGACGTCCGTTTTTAAATATAATTTAGTGTATTGACGCAGATTTTTAATGTTAAAATGCGACCAAACCAATTGAGCGTGTTCATAATCTGCATCGGTAATATGTTCATTTGTAAGACAGCTGTAAAACTCTTTTTTTTCTGGAAGACATCGCTCCTTAAAGCGATCCCAGCTATCCATGTATTCGTACGGATATATACCTTTGCGAGTAAGTAAATTAAATTGGGACTCTATAGGAAAATGGGTGCGTAAATGTTCGAACTCATCTTTTTTAATAGTTTTCGCTAATTTTTCCAAGCTAGTACCAAGAAATTTAAATGAATCAACGAAACGCAACTGTACAAATTCTTGATCAGAAATAGGAACAAATTTCGTAAATGACACATAATTTTCTTTAGTTTTAGGTATAATCTTAATATTTCCTGGCATTTCACCTAACTGTTTTATGAATAAATGGCAGTCATAACCCGCCAAATTGTGAAAAAAGATAGGAATAAACTTAGGTATTTTATATTGTAAATTGCAATATCTGTGTGCCGCACCGCGATATTGACCTGTTATATGGCAATGATCTCGCACTTTGTCAAAAAATAAAAAGTGATCACATATTATGACAGCGAGTGGCTTGCGAAAATTCGAATGCATCTTTTTCGGTAAAAATCATAGGCGAATTTTTGCACAAGATTGTATGTATTTCGCGCACATCGCGATAAAGATAAAAATAAAGATAAAAAAATTATAGTAAAAGGGGAAGAAAAAGTAAAATGGATGCAAGAGTTGTGTGACCATAATAGTGTTTTAGACATTACTTGTAAGGGTGCTCCTAATTTAAAAAATCTTAACGAACTCTATTGTAAAGATGTATTGTTATTTAATTGTTTTAACACGTTCCGGGACAGTACGTCAAGAGGCGGGCCGCAAATTCCTATATATTACGACACAACGTCTGTCGACGGCTGATTTTGAGCTTCGAAATATGACAGCCCGTCGAACAACGGGCGTCATTCATAGAATATATAGTAGGCTGACGTATTAGTGACGTATTACAAGAACTTAGAACTATCTAGTGTCACATCGTGAAGTTTTATGAGCATTCAAGTAAACTACACGCACACATGCAAACTTGTCTCATGTTGTGACACAACGGCCTGCGCCGGGTGCGTGTATACGCATCCCCCCACTTCAGTCGGAACTGTGTCACTGCGCGGGAGCCTCGCGTCGCTCGAGTCAACGCCACGGAACACGATCGCAAAACGTAGGTATTATTTCATAATTACTTGTATTTTATAGTTGTTTTGTCATAAAATGTGTTCACGAATAAGTACAAACGTATAAAATGTAAATATTTTTGTTAAATCTTGTCGAAATCCTTGTATTTCTATGTTGTTAAAGATTATACCTAGTATCTGTAGGTAGGTATGTTATTTCTGCAATCTTTGTATTACTGTGGTGATAGTGGTTATACTTACTATGCTTACCTTTTCGTAGATGTCTTCTAGACGAAGAAAACGGTCACCGGTGCCCGAAGAAGAAGTATCAGACTCTGAAAATCATGATCCTTTTTCCGACGGGGATGGAGAATACGCTTCCGACAGAAATTATGAACCCCCAGGAGACGAATCTGACTCCAGTGATAGTATTTTTGACACCCGGCCTCGATTTTCTCAAACTGGAAATCGGACGCGAAGGAGTTTGTCCCAAGGCGACTCGGATGAAGAGGATTCTCAGACAGCTGATGGTGATGATGCTGAGTCTTTGCATTCGCAAGAGAATCATAGTCAAGGTACTTCTCCCAATCCTTGTACTCAAGTAAGTGACTGTAGTGACGATATGGATGTTTCAATAGACGGCGACAATAATATTCAGAATTCTCAAAATACGAACGATGTTGAAGGCGGCGATGCTCAGATTGCTCAGTCTACCCAAAATTCTGGTGCTGAAGGTGGCGAAGAGACTGAAGCTGATAATAATGAAGCAGGTAATCTACAACAAGACACCGCCAGTAATCATTCGAGGGTAAGTGATCAGTCAGAAAGTTTGTTTCAAAACAATGAGACACCAGCATCAGTCCGAGAACCTAGACGACCAGGTACCCCTGTAAATGAAGATGAATGGGAAGACGTGGTTGATGATATCCCCGAGTTCTCTTTTGATTCTACTTTTGTGGGTCCCACGTTCGAAATAGATGAGAATTCCACACCGATGCAAATATTTAGCCAGATAGTTAGTGAGAATATTATTGAATATTTGGTCGAATGCACAAACACTTACGGCGCTAACTTGTGTAACAAAAACCGGCCTCATACTAGAAACAGTCGTAACAAAAGCTTTAAACCGACTACGACAGAAGAAATGAAAGAGTTTTTGGCACTTTCATTTTTACACGGTCACATACAGATCCCTGTTTCACGAAAATTGTTCACGCATGATGATCCTTTGTACTACCACCCCATATTCAGCCATGTCATGTCAGGTCGCCGTTATAACCAAATATTACGATGTTTCTGTGCCGCTGAATCGGGAGCTGAAGGAAAATATAAAGTTGATCACTTTGCGAATTCTCTTACACAAATATTTCGGCAATCCTTAAACCCAGGAATTAATTTGTCTTTGGATGAATCGTTGTTACTATTTCGAGGACGTCTCCAATTTAGACAGTACATCAAGTCTAAGAAAGCCCGGTATGGTATAAAGTTTTACGTACTCACGACTGATGACGGTTATGTGTTAAACCTTAAAATGTATCATGGAAGCGAGGATGTGACTGATGCCGATGGAGAACCTAGAAAGAAAGTCGATAAGCTGGTGTTACGGCTCATGCGTCCTTATCTCTTGAAAGGACACCACCTGTATATGGATAACTTCTATAATTCCGTGACATTATCACAGAAACTTCTTGATCTTAAGACGCACACGAATGGCACATTGCGCACACACAGAAAAGACAACCCCAAAGAATTGATCGCAAAAAAACTTAAAAAGGGTGAGCATTTTTGGTTGAGGAAGAAGAAAGTTTATGTGAGCAAATGGAAGGACAAGAGGCCAGTTCTTGTCCTCACCACGCGGGAACATCCAGAGATGGTTGAAGTTCGAAACCGGCATGGAAAAAGATCTATGAAGCCCATAGAGGTCGCCTCATACAACACACATATGTGTGGAATTGATCGTTGTGATCAGATGATAAGCTATTATTCTTCGCCACGCAAAACCATAAGATGGTACAAAAAGGTTTTGTTCCATTTGTTGGACATTGCTCTCTGGAACTCCTTTTATTTGTTCAGGAAGTATGTGAAGCAAAATAGCAAATATGAATTCGTCACATACAGAGAAGAAATTATAAGAGAGATGTTGAAGCTAGAGAAAGACACTAAGGGAAAAGACTTGATGACAAGAAAAAAGAATGACTCCCGTCGTCATGGTCCTGGACAAGTTGGCCAAGCAGCTGCGTTTCCCATAAATTCAGGGCACTGGCCAGTCTGAATTGAGGCACCAGCAACAGGAAAAAAGAAATTTGCATTCTTGACTTGCAAAGTATGCGCAAAACAGAAGCTACGAAAGGAAACTAGTTACAGGTGCCCAGGATGTCCTGATTCTCCAGCACTGTGTCCAACTTGTTTCAAAGAATGGCATGAAAATTATGAAAATTTTAACAAGTAATGTTTAAACGATTTTTTTGAGGCTGATTCCTAAAATATTTTGTGATTTATTATTAAAACAGAGCTATAAATCTGAACTTTTTGAGAATATGTTAGTATTTTTCGGAATCGAACTCTTAAGTTAAGTATACCAAAAATGAATACCTCAAAATGTTCTTGAACTGATTATTGTGATCTCATATCATATGTGATTTAATTATTTAGTTGTAGGTTATTTTATAAGCTATTTTGTTTGTGAAAGAAGAGAGATTAAGTTGATGTTTATTATTCACTTTTTTTATAATGATTATAACATTGTCTTAGCGAGCGAGTTGTTTCATAGATACTTTTAAGTAACTACAATTTGATAAGTTCTTTTAGAAATCTTGTTCAAAATGTTAATTGTTACTTATCAGAGCTAATTGTTTTCATACAATTTTCATAGTAATACTAATAAATAATTAAAAACTATTATTTTCTTTTAAATATCTTATTAAAGACGTTAATTGTTACTTATCAGAGCTAGATTGGACATAATATTTGATATTTCGTAAATAAAGAGAAATAAAAAGTTTAATTTTGTTTTATTTAAGAAAAATTATGAAGTATTTACTCAAAGAAAATCTTAGAAAAACTGTGAGACACGACACTACGTTTAGAGGCGGTCATGCCGACAGACGTAGCGTCATATAACACATTTCATAGGATGGTTGGTGTGACACGACGTTCGAAGGCGGCCACGTCGACAAACGAAGTGTCATATAACACCCCACAGAATACGCGTGCTATGACATCACGTTCGAAGGCGGTCACGTCGACAGACGTAGTGTCATATAACACCCCACAGAAAACGCGTGATATGACATCACGTTCGAAGGCGGTCACGTCGACAGACGTAGTGTCATATAAAACCCCACAGAAAACGCGTGATATGACATCACGTTCTAAGGCGGTCACGTCGACAGACGTAGTGTCATAAAACACCCCACAGAAAACGCGTGATATGACATCACGTTCGAAGGCGGTCACGTCGAGGAACGAACTGTCGTATCACACAATGTAAAAACTATCAAGGTATATCACAACGTCGTCAGGCGGGGGGCGAAATTGTATGGGAAATTCATGTGTCAATTTGCATAGGAATTTGCAGCCCGCCTCTCGACGTACTGTCCCGGAACGTGTTAATCATAAAAAATATTGTGCGTTACGAAATGTTTTAAGTATTAAAAAATGGTGTTTAGAAAATAATGTAGATTTTGATCCTGTGGTTTTTTAATAAAATGTATGTCAATGATTCATTTTTTTATTTCTTTTCAACTAAAAATATCCCCAAAGGCATCCCAAAAATAAAAAAAGAATACACTGATTTTAATATGATTTATTAAATTATATTTAAGTAACATACACTTACTATTACAAAATATCAAATTAACTAGAAACTACAACCACATAACTTTTTTGAAATCTTTTTAATGACACATTCAGTCATGTCCATAATTTCATCCACTGCGTCATGAACCACATATTGTGCACTAAGCAACACGCCCTCACTGTCGACATCCGACGTCGATGACGATGAGCTCGTCTTCGCTCGATCACGCTCGCAGACCAGGTCCAAGACTTTTATCTGGATCATCTTGAAGCCTTTCTGTTCGTTACACACCACAAAAGATTTTGGAGTTACTCGCTTATTCTTTCTTGGAGGAACTCTTTTTTTTCTTTTTTGTTTAACTTCCGCTAATGGCACAGCGAGTAAATCTTTGTATTGCTGAGTGAAGTCTTGCAATGGGTCTTGAGCGTATTGAGGAAAATCATCATATACGTCCGTCATTATCTGTAAAGAAAAAAAATACTATGAATCTATCGATTTTATCTATAGCATAAAGAGATTAAATTGTAATGAATATAGTTGTTATAACAGTTAAGTAATAAGTTCATAAAAAATAAAATACAAAAATCAACATACCTGATTTTTGAATTATTTTCCCAGTCACAAAGTAGGTCTTTCGTTGCGGTCTCGTAACTTGGAACTGATGAGCGACAGTAGTTGCAGCGAGCTAAAATACACATCGTCCCAATTGTCGTATACAATGTATTGAGTTTTTGCACGGCTTTGAATGTCCACTTGATCGTTTGACACTTCCACTGCTTCCATAATTTCAATCTTAATAATCTGCTTAGGGACTCTACTATCGATTGAAAGAACGTAGCTGGCTTGTGGTGAGATAACTTGATTGTGACTACCTTGAGCCATCTTAACTTTTAATCCAAGCAAGTTTGAACGCGATGAAGTTGATAACTAAATAAAATCTACTGATTGTTTATATCAAATAGGTAATATGAAACGCGCTGGCTGTGCCGCGTGCTGGTAATTTACTTCAAGTTCAAACCTGTAAAAGTTTTCTTTGCGTTGCAAAATAAATACATTGTATATTGATTCCCAACGTGTGATTATTGTCATACGATCTCACCGTTTATACGCGGTGACTTACATCACATTTAAACATGTCTTAACTTGATTGAGATGTGAAGCGATGTTTTTGAATCTAATATTCTAAGATTTTACACAAAAGAAATAAAATCCAAATAAATATTTCATTGTCATTTATTTTTCTTACTTAGGTAGGTACACTATAGAAATACATAATTAATTACATTTATTACAAAGTAGATGAGAACTTGTTTTTTATGATTATAACAAATATAGGTAACATTCATTTTATATAGTAGGAAAGGATCATTCTCGTTTTTTTTAAATTCAATAAAATATTTAACTAAGTTTTTACACTAACATAGTATATTAAAATAGAAAAAATCTTACATAGAAGCAAAGTAATTTAACTGTTATAAACTACCTAATTCTTGGCTCAATATAAATGGAACTAGATGTTAAGAATGGATGTGTGTCCCCAAGCTCTCGTAGACACCTTGTCACCCGAAACAAATCGCTTGTCATCGTTACTGGATAGCGCTACTTTATTAAGACTACGAGTAAAGATATCGTGTTTGATTGACTTAAATAAAACATTTGTCTTTCGCACTATATTACCGTGATACAAGGTTCTTTTGTAGTCTGATATTTGTATATCACGAACCACACTTGTCTTAACTCCCTTTGCTTTTTTAATTGTAGCATTAATTGTCTTTATACAATACAATTTGGACCGTAATCCAACGAATTCTGTTATAATATTTCCACCCATTTCGTCTTTGAAAAGTCCTGGTGCCTTTTTATTTAAGAGCGGCAAGCCATATTTGTTTTTTTCAGAGAAATTACTTGTATCAAAATAATGAAGGAGAGATTGTTTCAAATCTCTGTAAAAGTCTTCGGTTTCAATTTGGTACACGAAACTATCTGTATCCGTGTAACACATTTTTAATTTGTTTTTATACGATGGTTCAAAAACTGAATAATGAAAGTCATACATGTGGCTTTTAGATAACTCTAACACCGTGAAGCCTATGTATATTGGCTTATCCAAAATCACGCGTTCAGGTTTTGTTTGTATAGCTACTAAATTTTCTGTGAAAATTGAGGCACTGTGAAAACTTGAGCTTGCAATTAATTTATTAGCAGTTATTCTCTTTTTTGTTATATTATTCTGATCACTCCATTCGTTAACTAAATGTACGTTAACTCTTTTTTCATTGTTTTCTAAGGTTTTCCCAAAAATGCTGTTATTGAGCAACTTGAAAAAATCTTGTTCAAACGTAGACTGAGCTTGTTGTCTTAAACTTGTATTTAGATCGATATATTGCTTTAAGTAAGGACTTTGTCTAAATGTAATGACCCGATGTATTTTTTTTTATACCAGTCCATGTTTTAGACATGTTTTTAAGTGGACATAGTGAATGACGTAGAAGTACTTGTCGTAAAGATTAGGCACGAGTTTATTAGTTTTACCGCCGGGTGGAATGCATTTTTCAGGACAAAATGGTAAATCATTGTGCCTGTCATGTAAATCTTTTGGATAGCTTAAATCAACCTCAAGTATAAAGCCATACTCTGCATCAGAAGAAACATTAACAATATCAAGACATTCTATTTCTGCTTGGTTTAAAAATCTAAAATTCGACAACGGTAGAGATTGACACATACTGAACCCGTATAAGTTATTGCAATCTATGTAAACTACAAAGGTATCGGGTTTTAAGGGATCGTAATTGTACATGTATTTGTTATTGGCATTAGCATGCCTGTGCGAACACATACATACACCTCCTCTAATGCCTGATTGAATCATACGCACTATGGCAAGGTTATCTATCAGTTCCAACTCAACTCCGGTTTTATAGAGCATTGCATCGAATGACAAACTAGGAGCGGTCACGTAAAAGGCGGGATCTAATTGATAATGAAATTTACAAGTTTTTCTGAACTTTTCAAAAATGTCAGTTAACAACAGGACGTCCGTTTTTAAATATAATTTAGTGTATTGACGCAGATTTTTAATGTTAAAATGCGACCAAACCAATTGAGCGTGTTCATAATCTGCATCGGTAATATGTTCATTTGTAAGACAGCTGTAAAACTCTTTTTTTTCTGGAAGACATCGCTCCTTAAAGCGATCCCAGCTATCCATGTATTCGTACGGATATATACCTTTGCGAGTAAGTAAATTAAATTGGGACTCTATAGGAAAATGGGTGCGTAAATGTTCGAACTCATCTTTTTTAATAGTTTTCGCTAATTTTTCCAAGCTAGTACCAAGAAATTTAAATGAATCAACGAAACGCAACTGTACAAATTCTTGATCAGAAATAGGAACAAATTTCGTAAATGACACATAATTTTCTTTAGTTTTAGGTATAATCTTAATATTTCCTGGCATTTCACCTAACTGTTTTATGAATAAATGGCAGTCATAACCCGCCAAATTGTGAAAAAAGATAGGAATAAACTTAGGTATTTTATATTGTAAATTGCAATATCTGTGTGCCGCACCGCGATATTGACCTGTTATATGGCAACGATCTCGCACTTTGTCAAAAAATAAAAAGTGATCACATATATGACAGCGAGTGGCTTGCGAAAATTCGAATGCATCTTTTTCGGTAAAAATCATAGGCGAATTTTTGCACAAGATTGTATGTATTTCGCGCACATCGCGATAAAGATAAAAATAAAGATAAAAAAATTATAGTAAAAGGGGAAGAAAAAGTAAAATGGATGCAAGAGTTGTGTGACCATAATAGTGTTTTAGACATTACTTGTAAGGGTGCTCCTAATTTAAAAAATCTTAACGAACTCTATTGTAAAGATGTATTGTTATTTAATTGTTTTAATCATAAAAAATATTGTGCGTTACGAAATGTTTTAAGTATTAAAAAATGGTGTTTAGAAAATAATGTAGATTTTGATCCTGTGGTTTTTTAATAAAATGTATGTCAATGATTCATTTTTTTATTTCTTTTCAACTAAAAATATCCCCAAAGGCATCCCAAAAATAAAAAAAGAATACACTGATTTTAATATGATTTATTAAATTATATTTAAGTAACATACACTTACTATTACAAAATATCAAATTAACTAGAAACTACAACCACATAACTTTTTTGAAATCTTTTTAATGACACATTCAGTCATGTCCATAATTTCATCCACTGCGTCATGAACCACATATTGTGCACTAAGCAACACGCCCTCACTGTCGACATCCGACGTCGATGACGATGAGCTCGTCTTCGCTCGATCACGCTCGCAGACCAGGTCCAAGACTTTTATCTGGATCATCTTGAAGCCTTTCTGTTCGTTACACACCACAAAAGATTTTGGAGTTACTCGCTTATTCTTTCTTGGAGGAACTCTTTTTTTTCTTTTTTGTTTAACTTCCGCTAATGGCACAGCGAGTAAATCTTTGTATTGCTGAGTGAAGTCTTGCAATGGGTCTTGAGCGTATTGAGGAAAATCATCATATACGTCCGTCATTATCTGTAAAGAAAAAAAATACTATGAATCTATCGATTTTATCTATAGCATAAAGAGATTAAATTGTAATGAATATAGTTGTTATAACAGTTAAGTAATAAGTTCATAAAAAATAAAATACAAAAATCAACATACCTGATTTTTGAATTATTTTCCCAGTCACAAAGTAGGTCTTCCGTTGCGGTCTCGTAACTTGGAACTGATGAGCGACAGTAGTTGCAGCGAGCTAAAATACACATCGTCCCAATTGTCGTATACAATGTATTGAGTTTTTGCACGGCTTTGAATGTCCACTTGATCGTTTGACACTTCCACTGCTTCCATAATTTCAATCTTAATAATCTGCTTAGGGACTCTACTATCGATTGAAAGAACGTAGCTGGCTTGTGGTGAGATAACTTGATTGTGACTACCTTGAGCCATCTTAACTTTTAATCCAAGCAAGTTTGAACGCGATGAAGTTGATAACTAAATAAAATCTACTGATTGTTTATATCAAATAGGTAATATGAAACGCGCTGGCTGTGCCGCGTGCTGGTAATTTACTTCAAGTTCAAACCTGTAAAAGTTTTCTTTGCGTTGCAAAATAAATACATTGTATATTGATTCCCAACGTGTGATTATTGTCATACGATCTCACCGTTTATACGCGGTGACTTACATCACATTTAAACATGTCTTAACTTGATTGAGATGTGAAGCGATGTTTTTGAATCTAATATTCTAAGATTTTACACAAAAGAAATAAAATCCAAATAAATATTTCATTGTCATTTATTTTTCTTACTTAGGTAGGTACACTATAGAAATACATAATTAATTACATTTATTACAAAGTAGATGAGAACTTGTTTTTTATGATTATAACAAATATAGGTAACATTCATTTTATATAGTAGGAAAGGATCATTCTCGTTTTTTTTAAATTCAATAAAATATTTAACTAAGTTTTTACACTAACATAGTATATTAAAATAGAAAAAATCTTACATAGAAGCAAAGTAATTTAACTGTTATAAACTACCTAATTCTTGGCTCAATATAAATGGAACTAGATGTTAAGAATGGATGTGTGTCCCCAAGCTCTCGTAGACACCTTGTCACCCGAAACAAATCGCTTGTCATCGTTACTGGATAGCGCTACTTTATTAAGACTACGAGTAAAGATATCGTGTTTGATTGACTTAAATAAAACATTTGTCTTTCGCACTATATTACCGTGATACAAGGTTCTTTTGTAGTCTGATATTTGTATATCACGAACCACACTTGTCTTAACTCCCTTTGCTTTTTTAATTGTAGCATTAATTGTCTTTATACAATACAATTTGGACCGTAATCCAACGAATTCTGTTATAATATTTCCACCCATTTCGTCTTTGAAAAGTCCTGGTGCCTTTTTATTTAAGAGCGGCAAGCCATATTTGTTTTTTTCAGAGAAATTACTTGTATCAAAATAATGAAGGAGAGATTGTTTCAAATCTCTGTAAAAGTCTTCGGTTTCAATTTGGTACACGAAACTATCTGTATCCGTGTAACACATTTTTAATTTGTTTTTATACGATGGTTCAAAAACTGAATAATGAAAGTCATACATGTGGCTTTTAGATAACTCTAACACCGTGAAGCCTATGTATATTGGCTTATCCAAAATCACGCGTTCAGGTTTTGTTTGTATAGCTACTAAATTTTCTGTGAAAATTGAGGCACTGTGAAAACTTGAGCTTGCAATTAATTTATTAGCAGTTATTCTCTTTTTTGTTATATTATTCTGATCACTCCATTCGTTAACTAAATGTACGTTAACTCTTTTTTCATTGTTTTCTAAGGTTTTCCCAAAAATGCTGTTATTGAGCAACTTGAAAAAATCTTGTTCAAACGTAGACTGAGCTTGTTGTCTTAAACTTGTATTTAGATCGATATATTGCTTTAAGTAAGGACTTTGTCTAAATGTAATGACCCGATGTATTTTTTTTTATACCAGTCCATGTTTTAGACATGTTTTTAAGTGGACATAGTGAATGACGTAGAAGTACTTGTCGTAAAGATTAGGCACGAGTTTATTAGTTTTACCGCCGGGTGGAATGCATTTTTCAGGACAAAATGGTAAATCATTGTGCCTGTCATGTAAATCTTTTGGATAGCTTAAATCAACCTCAAGTATAAAGCCATACTCTGCATCAGAAGAAACATTAACAATATCAAGACATTCTATTTCTGCTTGGTTTAAAAATCTAAAATTCGACAACGGTAGAGATTGACACATACTGAACCCGTATAAGTTATTGCAATCTATGTAAACTACAAAGGTATCGGGTTTTAAGGGATCGTAATTGTACATGTATTTGTTATTGGCATTAGCATGCCTGTGCGAACACATACATACACCTCCTCTAATGCCTGATTGAATCATACGCACTATGGCAAGGTTATCTATCAGTTCCAACTCAACTCCGGTTTTATAGAGCATTGCATCGAATGACAAACTAGGAGCGGTCACGTAAAAGGCGGGATCTAATTGATAATGAAATTTACAAGTTTTTCTGAACTTTTCAAAAATGTCAGTTAACAACAGGACGTCCGTTTTTAAATATAATTTAGTGTATTGACGCAGATTTTTAATGTTAAAATGCGACCAAACCAATTGAGCGTGTTCATAATCTGCATCGGTAATATGTTCATTTGTAAGACAGCTGTAAAACTCTTTTTTTTCTGGAAGACATCGCTCCTTAAAGCGATCCCAGCTATCCATGTATTCGTACGGATATATACCTTTGCGAGTAAGTAAATTAAATTGGGACTCTATAGGAAAATGGGTGCGTAAATGTTCGAACTCATCTTTTTTAATAGTTTTCGCTAATTTTTCCAAGCTAGTACCAAGAAATTTAAATGAATCAACGAAACGCAACTGTACAAATTCTTGATCAGAAATAGGAACAAATTTCGTAAATGACACATAATTTTCTTTAGTTTTAGGTATAATCTTAATATTTCCTGGCATTTCACCTAACTGTTTTATGAATAAATGGCAGTCATAACCCGCCAAATTGTGAAAAAAGATAGGAATAAACTTAGGTATTTTATATTGTAAATTGCAATATCTGTGTGCCGCACCGCGATATTGACCTGTTATATGGCAATGATCTCGCACTTTGTCAAAAAATAAAAAGTGATCACATATATGACAGCGAGTGGCTTGCGAAAATTCGAATGCATCTTTTTCGGTAAAAATCATAGGCGAATTTTTGCACAAGATTGTATGTATTTCGCGCACATCGCGATAAAGATAAAAATAAAGATAAAAAAATTATAGTAAAAGGGGAAGAAAAAGTAAAATGGATGCAAGAGTTGTGTGACCATAATAGTGTTTTAGACATTACTTGTAAGGGTGCTCCTAATTTAAAAAATCTTAACGAACTCTATTGTAAAGATGTATTGTTATTTAATTGTTTTAATCATAAAAAATATTGTGCGTTACGAAATGTTTTAAGTATTAAAAAATGGTGTTTAGAAAATAATGTAGATTTTGATCCTGTGGTTTTTTAATAAAATGTATGTCAATGATTCATTTTTTTATTTCTTTTCAACTAAAAATATCCCCAAAGGCATCCCAAAAATAAAAAAAGAATACACTGATTTTAATATGATTTATTAAATTATATTTAAGTAACATACACTTACTATTACAAAATATCAAATTAACTAGAAACTACAACCACATAACTTTTTTGAAATCTTTTTAATGACACATTCAGTCATGTCCATAATTTCATCCACTGCGTCATGAACCACATATTGTGCACTAAGCAACACGCCCTCACTGTCGACATCCGACGTCGATGACGATGAGCTCGTCTTCGCTCGATCACGCTCGCAGACCAGGTCCAAGACTTTTATCTGGATCATCTTGAAGCCTTTCTGTTCGTTACACACCACAAAAGATTTTGGAGTTACTCGCTTATTCTTTCTTGGAGGAACTCTTTTTTTTCTTTTTTGTTTAACTTCCGCTAATGGCACAGCGAGTAAATCTTTGTATTGCTGAGTGAAGTCTTGCAATGGGTCTTGAGCGTATTGAGGAAAATCATCATATACGTCCGTCATTATCTGTAAAGAAAAAAAATACTATGAATCTATCGATTTTATCTATAGCATAAAGAGATTAAATTGTAATGAATATAGTTGTTATAACAGTTAAGTAATAAGTTCATAAAAAATAAAATACAAAAATCAACATACCTGATTTTTGAATTATTTTCCCAGTCACAAAGTAGGTCTTTCGTTGCGGTCTCGTAACTTGGAACTGATGAGCGACAGTAGTTGCAGCGAGCTAAAATACACATCGTCCCAATTGTCGTATACAATGTATTGAGTTTTTGCACGGCTTTGAATGTCCACTTGATCGTTTGACACTTCCACTGCTTCCATAATTTCAATCTTAATAATCTGCTTAGGGACTCTACTATCGATTGAAAGAACGTAGCTGGCTTGTGGTGAGATAACTTGATTGTGACTACCTTGAGCCATCTTAACTTTTAATCCAAGCAAGTTTGAACGCGATGAAGTTGATAACTAAATAAAATCTACTGATTGTTTATATCAAATAGGTAATATGAAACGCGCTGGCTGTGCCGCGTGCTGGTAATTTACTTCAAGTTCAAACCTGTAAAAGTTTTCTTTGCGTTGCAAAATAAATACATTGTATATTGATTCCCAACGTGTGATTATTGTCATACGATCTCACCGTTTATACGCGGTGACTTACATCACATTTAAACATGTCTTAACTTGATTGAGATGTGAAGCGATGTTTTTGAATCTAATATTCTAAGATTTTACACAAAAGAAATAAAATCCAAATAAATATTTCATTGTCATTTATTTTTCTTACTTAGGTAGGTACACTATAGAAATACATAATTAATTACATTTATTACAAAGTAGATGAGAACTTGTTTTTTATGATTATAACAAATATAGGTAACATTCATTTTATATAGTAGGAAAGGATCATTCTCGTTTTTTTTAAATTCAATAAAATATTTAACTAAGTTTTTACACTAACATAGTATATTAAAATAGAAAAAATCTTACATAGAAGCAAAGTAATTTAACTGTTATAAACTACCTAATTCTTGGCTCAATATAAATGGAACTAGATGTTAAGAATGGATGTGTGTCCCCAAGCTCTCGTAGACACCTTGTCACCCGAAACAAATCGCTTGTCATCGTTACTGGATAGCGCTACTTTATTAAGACTACGAGTAAAGATATCGTGTTTGATTGACTTAAATAAAACATTTGTCTTTCGCACTATATTACCGTGATACAAGGTTCTTTTGTAGTCTGATATTTGTATATCACGAACCACACTTGTCTTAACTCCCTTTGCTTTTTTAATTGTAGCATTAATTGTCTTTATACAATACAATTTGGACCGTAATCCAACGAATTCTGTTATAATATTTCCACCCATTTCGTCTTTGAAAAGTCCTGGTGCCTTTTTATTTAAGAGCGGCAAGCCATATTTGTTTTTTTCAGAGAAATTACTTGTATCAAAATAATGAAGGAGAGATTGTTTCAAATCTCTGTAAAAGTCTTCGGTTTCAATTTGGTACACGAAACTATCTGTATCCGTGTAACACATTTTTAATTTGTTTTTATACGATGGTTCAAAAACTGAATAATGAAAGTCATACATGTGGCTTTTAGATAACTCTAACACCGTGAAGCCTATGTATATTGGCTTATCCAAAATCACGCGTTCAGGTTTTGTTTGTATAGCTACTAAATTTTCTGTGAAAATTGAGGCACTGTGAAAACTTGAGCTTGCAATTAATTTATTAGCAGTTATTCTCTTTTTTGTTATATTATTCTGATCACTCCATTCGTTAACTAAATGTACGTTAACTCTTTTTTCATTGTTTTCTAAGGTTTTCCCAAAAATGCTGTTATTGAGCAACTTGAAAAAATCTTGTTCAAACGTAGACTGAGCTTGTTGTCTTAAACTTGTATTTAGATCGATATATTGCTTTAAGTAAGGACTTTGTCTAAATGTAATGACCCGATGTATTTTTTTTTATACCAGTCCATGTTTTAGACATGTTTTTAAGTGGACATAGTGAATGACGTAGAAGTACTTGTCGTAAAGATTAGGCACGAGTTTATTAGTTTTACCGCCGGGTGGAATGCATTTTTCAGGACAAAATGGTAAATCATTGTGCCTGTCATGTAAATCTTTTGGATAGCTTAAATCAACCTCAAGTATAAAGCCATACTCTGCATCAGAAGAAACATTAACAATATCAAGACATTCTATTTCTGCTTGGTTTAAAAATCTAAAATTCGACAACGGTAGAGATTGACACATACTGAACCCGTATAAGTTATTGCAATCTATGTAAACTACAAAGGTATCGGGTTTTAAGGGATCGTAATTGTACATGTATTTGTTATTGGCATTAGCATGCCTGTGCGAACACATACATACACCTCCTCTAATGCCTGATTGAATCATACGCACTATGGCAAGGTTATCTATCAGTTCCAACTCAACTCCGGTTTTATAGAGCATTGCATCGAATGACAAACTAGGAGCGGTCACGTAAAAGGCGGGATCTAATTGATAATGAAATTTACAAGTTTTTCTGAACTTTTCAAAAATGTCAGTTAACAACAGGACGTCCGTTTTTAAATATAATTTAGTGTATTGACGCAGATTTTTAATGTTAAAATGCGACCAAACCAATTGAGCGTGTTCATAATCTGCATCGGTAATATGTTCATTTGTAAGACAGCTGTAAAACTCTTTTTTTTCTGGAAGACATCGCTCCTTAAAGCGATCCCAGCTATCCATGTATTCGTACGGATATATACCTTTGCGAGTAAGTAAATTAAATTGGGACTCTATAGGAAAATGGGTGCGTAAATGTTCGAACTCATCTTTTTTAATAGTTTTCGCTAATTTTTCCAAGCTAGTACCAAGAAATTTAAATGAATCAACGAAACGCAACTGTACAAATTCTTGATCAGAAATAGGAACAAATTTCGTAAATGACACATAATTTTCTTTAGTTTTAGGTATAATCTTAATATTTCCTGGCATTTCACCTAACTGTTTTATGAATAAATGGCAGTCATAACCCGCCAAATTGTGAAAAAAGATAGGAATAAACTTAGGTATTTTATATTGTAAATTGCAATATCTGTGTGCCGCACCGCGATATTGACCTGTTATATGGCAATGATCTCGCACTTTGTCAAAAAATAAAAAGTGATCACATATATGACAGCGAGTGGCTTGCGAAAATTCGAATGCATCTTTTTCGGTAAAAATCATAGGCGAATTTTTGCACAAGATTGTATGTATTTCGCGCACATCGCGATAAAGATAAAAATAAAGATAAAAAAATTATAGTAAAAGGGGAAGAAAAAGTAAAATGGATGCAAGAGTTGTGTGACCATAATAGTGTTTTAGACATTACTTGTAAGGGTGCTCCTAATTTAAAAAATCTTAACGAACTCTATTGTAAAGATGTATTGTTATTTAATTGTTTTAATCATAAAAAATATTGTGCGTTACGAAATGTTTTAAGTATTAAAAAATGGTGTTTAGAAAATAATGTAGATTTTGATCCTGTGGTTTTTTAATAAAATGTATGTCAATGATTCATTTTTTTATTTCTTTTCAACTAAAAATATCCCCAAAGGCATCCCAAAAATAAAAAAAGAATACACTGATTTTAATATGATTTATTAAATTATATTTAAGTAACATACACTTACTATTACAAAATATCAAATTAACTAGAAACTACAACCACATAACTTTTTTGAAATCTTTTTAATGACACATTCAGTCATGTCCATAATTTCATCCACTGCGTCATGAACCACATATTGTGCACTAAGCAACACGCCCTCACTGTCGACATCCGACGTCGATGACGATGAGCTCGTCTTCGCTCGATCACGCTCGCAGACCAGGTCCAAGACTTTTATCTGGATCATCTTGAAGCCTTTCTGTTCGTTACACACCACAAAAGATTTTGGAGTTACTCGCTTATTCTTTCTTGGAGGAACTCTTTTTTTTCTTTTTTGTTTAACTTCCGCTAATGGCACAGCGAGTAAATCTTTGTATTGCTGAGTGAAGTCTTGCAATGGGTCTTGAGCGTATTGAGGAAAATCATCATATACGTCCGTCATTATCTGTAAAGAAAAAAAATACTATGAATCTATCGATTTTATCTATAGCATAAAGAGATTAAATTGTAATGAATATAGTTGTTATAACAGTTAAGTAATAAGTTCATAAAAAATAAAATACAAAAATCAACATACCTGATTTTTGAATTATTTTCCCAGTCACAAAGTAGGTCTTTCGTTGCGGTCTCGTAACTTGGAACTGATGAGCGACAGTAGTTGCAGCGAGCTAAAATACACATCGTCCCAATTGTCGTATACAATGTATTGAGTTTTTGCACGGCTTTGAATGTCCACTTGATCGTTTGACACTTCCACTGCTTCCATAATTTCAATCTTAATAATCTGCTTAGGGACTCTACTATCGATTGAAAGAACGTAGCTGGCTTGTGGTGAGATAACTTGATTGTGACTACCTTGAGCCATCTTAACTTTTAATCCAAGCAAGTTTGAACGCGATGAAGTTGATAACTAAATAAAATCTACTGATTGTTTATATCAAATAGGTAATATGAAACGCGCTGGCTGTGCCGCGTGCTGGTAATTTACTTCAAGTTCAAACCTGTAAAAGTTTTCTTTGCGTTGCAAAATAAATACATTGTATATTGATTCCCAACGTGTGATTATTGTCATACGATCTCACCGTTTATACGCGGTGACTTACATCACATTTAAACATGTCTTAACTTGATTGAGATGTGAAGCGATGTTTTTGAATCTAATATTCTAAGATTTTACACAAAAGAAATAAAATCCAAATAAATGTTTCATTGTCATTTATTTTTCTTACTTAGGTAGGTACACTATAGAAATACATAATTAATTACATTTATTACAAAGTAGATGAGAACTTGTTTTTTATGATTATAACAAATATAGGTAACATTCATTTTATATAGTAGGAAAGGATCATTCTCGTTTTTTTTAAATTCAATAAAATATTTAACTAAGTTTTTACACTAACATAGTATATTAAAATAGAAAAAATCTTACATAGAAGCAAAGTAATTTAACTGTTATAAACTACCTAATTCTTGGCTCAATATAAATGGAACTAGATGTTAAGAATGGATGTGTGTCCCCAAGCTCTCGTAGACACCTTGTCACCCGAAACAAATCGCTTGTCATCGTTACTGGATAGCGCTACTTTATTAAGACTACGAGTAAAGATATCGTGTTTGATTGACTTAAATAAAACATTTGTCTTTCGCACTATATTACCGTGATACAAGGTTCTTTTGTAGTCTGATATTTGTATATCACGAACCACACTTGTCTTAACTCCCTTTGCTTTTTTAATTGTAGCATTAATTGTCTTTATACAATACAATTTGGACCGTAATCCAACGAATTCTGTTATAATATTTCCACCCATTTCGTCTTTGAAAAGTCCTGGTGCCTTTTTATTTAAGAGCGGCAAGCCATATTTGTTTTTTTCAGAGAAATTACTTGTATCAAAATAATGAAGGAGAGATTGTTTCAAATCTCTGTAAAAGTCTTCGGTTTCAATTTGGTACACGAAACTATCTGTATCCGTGTAACACATTTTTAATTTGTTTTTATACGATGGTTCAAAAACTGAATAATGAAAGTCATACATGTGGCTTTTAGATAACTCTAACACCGTGAAGCCTATGTATATTGGCTTATCCAAAATCACGCGTTCAGGTTTTGTTTGTATAGCTACTAAATTTTCTGTGAAAATTGAGGCACTGTGAAAACTTGAGCTTGCAATTAATTTATTAGCAGTTATTCTCTTTTTTGTTATATTATTCTGATCACTCCATTCGTTAACTAAATGTACGTTAACTCTTTTTTCATTGTTTTCTAAGGTTTTCCCAAAAATGCTGTTATTGAGCAACTTGAAAAAATCTTGTTCAAACGTAGACTGAGCTTGTTGTCTTAAACTTGTATTTAGATCGATATATTGCTTTAAGTAAGGACTTTGTCTAAATGTAATGACCCGATGTATTTTTTTTTATACCAGTCCATGTTTTAGACATGTTTTTAAGTGGACATAGTGAATGACGTAGAAGTACTTGTCGTAAAGATTAGGCACGAGTTTATTAGTTTTACCGCCGGGTGGAATGCATTTTTCAGGACAAAATGGTAAATCATTGTGCCTGTCATGTAAATCTTTTGGATAGCTTAAATCAACCTCAAGTATAAAGCCATACTCTGCATCAGAAGAAACATTAACAATATCAAGACATTCTATTTCTGCTTGGTTTAAAAATCTAAAATTCGACAACGGTAGAGATTGACACATACTGAACCCGTATAAGTTATTGCAATCTATGTAAACTACAAAGGTATCGGGTTTTAAGGGATCGTAATTGTACATGTATTTGTTATTGGCATTAGCATGCGTGTGCGAACACATACATACACCTCCTCTAATGCCTGATTGAATCATACGCACTATGGCAAGGTTATCTATCAGTTCCAACTCAACTCCGGTTTTATAGAGCATTGCATCGAATGACAAACTAGGAGCGGTCACGTAAAAGGCGGGATCTAATTGATAATGAAATTTACAAGTTTTTCTGAACTTTTCAAAAATGTCAGTTAACAACAGGACGTCCGTTTTTAAATATAATTTAGTGTATTGACGCAGATTTTTAATGTTAAAATGCGACCAAACCAATTGAGCGTGTTCATAATCTGCATCGGTAATATGTTCATTTGTAAGACAGCTGTAAAACTCTTTTTTTTCTGGAAGACATCGCTCCTTAAAGCGATCCCAGCTATCCATGTATTCGTACGGATATATACCTTTGCGAGTAAGTAAATTAAATTGGGACTCTATAGGAAAATGGGTGCGTAAATGTTCGAACTCATCTTTTTTAATAGTTTTCGCTAATTTTTCCAAGCTAGTACCAAGAAATTTAAATGAATCAACGAAACGCAACTGTACAAATTCTTGATCAGAAATAGGAACAAATTTCGTAAATGACACATAATTTTCTTTAGTTTTAGGTATAATCTTAATATTTCCTGGCATTTCACCTAACTGTTTTATGAATAAATGGCAGTCATAACCCGCCAAATTGTGAAAAAAGATAGGAATAAACTTAGGTATTTTATATTGTAAATTGCAATATCTGTGTGCCGCACCGCGATATTGACCTGTTATATGGCAATGATCTCGCACTTTGTCAAAAAATAAAAAGTGATCACATATATGACAGCGAGTGGCTTGCGAAAATTCGAATGCATCTTTTTCGGTAAAAATCATAGGCGAATTTTTGCACAAGATTGTATGTATTTCGCGCACATCGCGATAAAGATAAAAATAAAGATAAAAAAATTATAGTAAAAGGGGAAGAAAAAGTAAAATGGATGCAAGAGTTGTGTGACCATAATAGTGTTTTAGACATTACTTGTAAGGGTGCTCCTAATTTAAAAAATCTTAACGAACTCTATTGTAAAGATGTATTGTTATTTAATTGTTTTAATCATAAAAAATATTGTGCGTTACGAAATGTTTTAAGTATTAAAAAATGGTGTTTAGAAAATAATGTAGATTTTGATCCTGTGGTTTTTTAATAAAATGTATGTCAATGATTCATTTTTTTATTTCTTTTCAACTAAAAATATCCCCAAAGGCATCCCAAAAATAAAAAAAGAATACACTGATTTTAATATGATTTATTAAATTATATTTAAGTAACATACACTTACTATTACAAAATATCAAATTAACTAGAAACTACAACCACATAACTTTTTTGAAATCTTTTTAATGACACATTCAGTCATGTCCATAATTTCATCCACTGCGTCATGAACCACATATTGTGCACTAAGCAACACGCCCTCACTGTCGACATCCGACGTCGATGACGATGAGCTCGTCTTCGCTCGATCACGCTCGCAGACCAGGTCCAAGACTTTTATCTGGATCATCTTGAAGCCTTTCTGTTCGTTACACACCACAAAAGATTTTGGAGTTACTCGCTTATTCTTTCTTGGAGGAACTCTTTTTTTTCTTTTTTGTTTAACTTCCGCTAATGGCACAGCGAGTAAATCTTTGTATTGCTGAGTGAAGTCTTGCAATGGGTCTTGAGCGTATTGAGGAAAATCATCATATACGTCCGTCATTATCTGTAAAGAAAAAAAATACTATGAATCTATCGATTTTATCTATAGCATAAAGAGATTAAATTGTAATGAATATAGTTGTTATAACAGTTAAGTAATAAGTTCATAAAAAATAAAATACAAAAATCAACATACCTGATTTTTGAATTATTTTCCCAGTCACAAAGTAGGTCTTTCGTTGCGGTCTCGTAACTTGGAACTGATGAGCGACAGTAGTTGCAGCGAGCTAAAATACACATCGTCCCAATTGTCGTATACAATGTATTGAGTTTTTGCACGGCTTTGAATGTCCACTTGATCGTTTGACACTTCCACTGCTTCCATAATTTCAATCTTAATAATCTGCTTAGGGACTCTACTATCGATTGAAAGAACGTAGCTGGCTTGTGGTGAGATAACTTGATTGTGACTACCTTGAGCCATCTTAACTTTTAATCCAAGCAAGTTTGAACGCGATGAAGTTGATAACTAAATAAAATCTACTGATTGTTTATATCAAATAGGTAATATGAAACGCGCTGGCTGTGCCGCGTGCTGGTAATTTACTTCAAGTTCAAACCTGTAAAAGTTTTCTTTGCGTTGCAAAATAAATACATTGTATATTGATTCCCAACGTGTGATTATTGTCATACGATCTCACCGTTTATACGCGGTGACTTACATCACATTTAAACATGTCTTAACTTGATTGAGATGTGAAGCGATGTTTTTGAATCTAATATTCTAAGATTTTACACAAAAGAAATAAAATCCAAATAAATATTTCATTGTCATTTATTTTTCTTACTTAGGTAGGTACACTATAGAAATACATAATTAATTACATTTATTACAAAGTAGATGAGAACTTGTTTTTTATGATTATAACAAATATAGGTAACATTCATTTTATATAGTAGGAAAGGATCATTCTCGTTTTTTTTAAATTCAATAAAATATTTAACTAAGTTTTTACACTAACATAGTATATTAAAATAGAAAAAATCTTACATAGAAGCAAAGTAATTTAACTGTTATAAACTACCTAATTCTTGGCTCAATATAAATGGAACTAGATGTTAAGAATGGATGTGTGTCCCCAAGCTCTCGTAGACACCTTGTCACCCGAAACAAATCGCTTGTCATCGTTACTGGATAGCGCTACTTTATTAAGACTACGAGTAAAGATATCGTGTTTGATTGACTTAAATAAAACATTTGTCTTTCGCACTATATTACCGTGATACAAGGTTCTTTTGTAGTCTGATATTTGTATATCACGAACCACACTTGTCTTAACTCCCTTTGCTTTTTTAATTGTAGCATTAATTGTCTTTATACAATACAATTTGGACCGTAATCCAACGAATTCTGTTATAATATTTCCACCCATTTCGTCTTTGAAAAGTCCTGGTGCCTTTTTATTTAAGAGCGACAAGCCATATTTGTTTTTTTCAGAGAAATTACTTGTATCAAAATAATGAAGGAGAGATTGTTTCAAATCTCTGTAAAAGTCTTCGGTTTCAATTTGGTACACGAAACTATCTGTATCCGTGTAACACATTTTTAATTTGTTTTTATACGATGGTTCAAAAACTGAATAATGAAAGTCATACATGTGGCTTTTAGATAACTCTAACACCGTGAAGCCTATGTATATTGGCTTATCCAAAATCACGCGTTCAGGTTTTGTTTGTATAGCTACTAAATTTTCTGTGAAAATTGAGGCACTGTGAAAACTTGAGCTTGCAATTAATTTATTAGCAGTTATTCTCTTTTTTGTTATATTATTCTGATCACTCCATTCGTTAACTAAATGTACGTTAACTCTTTTTTCATTGTTTTCTAAGGTTTTCCCAAAAATGCTGTTATTGAGCAACTTGAAAAAATCTTGTTCAAACGTAGACTGAGCTTGTTGTCTTAAACTTGTATTTAGATCGATATATTGCTTTAAGTAAGGACTTTGTCTAAATGTAATGACCCGATGTATTTTTTTTTATACCAGTCCATGTTTTAGACATGTTTTTAAGTGGACATAGTGAATGACGTAGAAGTACTTGTCGTAAAGATTAGGCACGAGTTTATTAGTTTTACCGCCGGGTGGAATGCATTTTTCAGGACAAAATGGTAAATCATTGTGCCTGTCATGTAAATCTTTTGGATAGCTTAAATCAACCTCAAGTATAAAGCCATACTCTGCATCAGAAGAAACATTAACAATATCAAGACATTCTATTTCTGCTTGGTTTAAAAATCTAAAATTCGACAACGGTAGAGATTGACACATACTGAACCCGTATAAGTTATTGCAATCTATGTAAACTACAAAGGTATCGGGTTTTAAGGGATCGTAATTGTACATGTATTTGTTATTGGCATTAGCATGCCTGTGCGAACACATACATACACCTCCTCTAATGCCTGATTGAATCATACGCACTATGGCAAGGTTATCTATCAGTTCCAACTCAACTCCGGTTTTATAGAGCATTGCATCGAATGACAAACTAGGAGCGGTCACGTAAAAGGCGGGATCTAATTGATAATGAAATTTACAAGTTTTTCTGAACTTTTCAAAAATGTCAGTTAACAACAGGACGTCCGTTTTTAAATATAATTTAGTGTATTGACGCAGATTTTTAATGTTAAAATGCGACCAAACCAATTGAGCGTGTTCATAATCTGCATCGGTAATATGTTCATTTGTAAGACAGCTGTAAAACTCTTTTTTTTCTGGAAGACATCGCTCCTTAAAGCGATCCCAGCTATCCATGTATTCGTACGGATATATACCTTTGCGAGTAAGTAAATTAAATTGGGACTCTATAGGAAAATGGGTGCGTAAATGTTCGAACTCATCTTTTTTAATAGTTTTCGCTAATTTTTCCAAGCTAGTACCAAGAAATTTAAATGAATCAACGAAACGCAACTGTACAAATTCTTGATCAGAAATAGGAACAAATTTCGTAAATGACACATAATTTTCTTTAGTTTTAGGTATAATCTTAATATTTCCTGGCATTTCACCTAACTGTTTTATGAATAAATGGCAGTCATAACCCGCCAAATTGTGAAAAAAGATAGGAATAAACTTAGGTATTTTATATTGTAAATTGCAATATCTGTGTGCCGCACCGCGATATTGACCTGTTATATGGCAATGATCTCGCACTTTGTCAAAAAATAAAAAGTGATCACATATATGACAGCGAGTGGCTTGCGAAAATTCGAATGCATCTTTTTCGGTAAAAATCATAGGCGAATTTTTGCACAAGATTGTATGTATTTCGCGCACATCGCGATAAAGATAAAAATAAAGATAAAAAAATTATAGTAAAAGGGGAAGAAAAAGTAAAATGGATGCAAGAGTTGTGTGACCATAATAGTGTTTTAGACATTACTTGTAAGGGTGCTCCTAATTTAAAAAATCTTAACGAACTCTATTGTAAAGATGTATTGTTATTTAATTGTTTTAATCATAAAAAATATTGTGCGTTACGAAATGTTTTAAGTATTAAAAAATGGTGTTTAGAAAATAATGTAGATTTTGATCCTGTGGTTTTTTAATAAAATGTATGTCAATGATTCATTTTTTTATTTCTTTTCAACTAAAAATATCCCCAAAGGCATCCCAAAAATAAAAAAAGAATACACTGATTTTAATATGATTTATTAAATTATATTTAAGTAACATACACTTACTATTACAAAATATCAAATTAACTAGAAACTACAACCACATAACTTTTTTGAAATCTTTTTAATGACACATTCAGTCATGTCCATAATTTCATCCACTGCGTCATGAACCACATATTGTGCACTAAGCAACACGCCCTCACTGTCGACATCCGACGTCGATGACGATGAGCTCGTCTTCGCTCGATCACGCTCGCAGACCAGGTCCAAGACTTTTATCTGGATCATCTTGAAGCCTTTCTGTTCGTTACACACCACAAAAGATTTTGGAGTTACTCGCTTATTCTTTCTTGGAGGAACTCTTTTTTTTCTTTTTTGTTTAACTTCCGCTAATGGCACAGCGAGTAAATCTTTGTATTGCTGAGTGAAGTCTTGCAATGGGTCTTGAGCGTATTGAGGAAAATCATCATATACGTCCGTCATTATCTGTAAAGAAAAAAAATACTATGAATCTATCGATTTTATCTATAGCATAAAGAGATTAAATTGTAATGAATATAGTTGTTATAACAGTTAAGTAATAAGTTCATAAAAAATAAAATACAAAAATCAACATACCTGATTTTTGAATTATTTTCCCAGTCACAAAGTAGGTCTTTCGTTGCGGTCTCGTAACTTGGAACTGATGAGCGACAGTAGTTGCAGCGAGCTAAAATACACATCGTCCCAATTGTCGTATACAATGTATTGAGTTTTTGCACGGCTTTGAATGTCCACTTGATCGTTTGACACTTCCACTGCTTCCATAATTTCAATCTTAATAATCTGCTTAGGGACTCTACTATCGATTGAAAGAACGTAGCTGGCTTGTGGTGAGATAACTTGATTGTGACTACCTTGAGCCATCTTAACTTTTAATCCAAGCAAGTTTGAACGCGATGAAGTTGATAACTAAATAAAATCTACTGATTGTTTATATCAAATAGGTAATATGAAACGCGCTGGCTGTGCCGCGTGCTGGTAATTTACTTCAAGTTCAAACCTGTAAAAGTTTTCTTTGCGTTGCAAAATAAATACATTGTATATTGATTCCCAACGTGTGATTATTGTCATACGATCTCACCGTTTATACGCGGTGACTTACATCACATTTAAACATGTCTTAACTTGATTGAGATGTGAAGCGATGTTTTTGAATCTAATATTCTAAGATTTTACACAAAAGAAATAAAATCCAAATAAATATTTCATTGTCATTTATTTTTCTTACTTAGGTAGGTACACTATAGAAATACATAATTAATTACATTTATTACAAAGTAGATGAGAACTTGTTTTTTATGATTATAACAAATATAGGTAACATTCATTTTATATAGTAGGAAAGGATCATTCTCGTTTTTTTTAAATTCAATAAAATATTTAACTAAGTTTTTACACTAACATAGTATATTAAAATAGAAAAAATCTTACATAGAAGCAAAGTAATTTAACTGTTATAAACTACCTAATTCTTGGCTCAATATAAATGGAACTAGATGTTAAGAATGGATGTGTGTCCCCAAGCTCTCGTAGACACCTTGTCACCCGAAACAAATCGCTTGTCATCGTTACTGGATAGCGCTACTTTATTAAGACTACGAGTAAAGATATCGTGTTTGATTGACTTAAATAAAACATTTGTCTTTCGCACTATATTACCGTGATACAAGGTTCTTTTGTAGTCTGATATTTGTATATCACGAACCACACTTGTCTTAACTCCCTTTGCTTTTTTAATTGTAGCATTAATTGTCTTTATACAATACAATTTGGACCGTAATCCAACGAATTCTGTTATAATATTTCCACCCATTTCGTCTTTGAAAAGTCCTGGTGCCTTTTTATTTAAGAGCGGCAAGCCATATTTGTTTTTTTCAGAGAAATTACTTGTATCAAAATAATGAAGGAGAGATTGTTTCAAATCTCTGTAAAAGTCTTCGGTTTCAATTTGGTACACGAAACTATCTGTATCCGTGTAACACATTTTTAATTTGTTTTTATACGATGGTTCAAAAACTGAATAATGAAAGTCATACATGTGGCTTTTAGATAACTCTAACACCGTGAAGCCTATGTATATTGGCTTATCCAAAATCACGCGTTCAGGTTTTGTTTGTATAGCTACTAAATTTTCTGTGAAAATTGAGGCACTGTGAAAACTTGAGCTTGCAATTAATTTATTAGCAGTTATTCTCTTTTTTGTTATATTATTCTGATCACTCCATTCGTTAACTAAATGTACGTTAACTCTTTTTTCATTGTTTTCTAAGGTTTTCCCAAAAATGCTGTTATTGAGCAACTTGAAAAAATCTTGTTCAAACGTAGACTGAGCTTGTTGTCTTAAACTTGTATTTAGATCGATATATTGCTTTAAGTAAGGACTTTGTCTAAATGTAATGACCCGATGTATTTTTTTTTATACCAGTCCATGTTTTAGACATGTTTTTAAGTGGACATAGTGAATGACGTAGAAGTACTTGTCGTAAAGATTAGGCACGAGTTTATTAGTTTTACCGCCGGGTGGAATGCATTTTTCAGGACAAAATGGTAAATCATTGTGCCTGTCATGTAAATCTTTTGGATAGCTTAAATCAACCTCAAGTATAAAGCCATACTCTGCATCAGAAGAAACATTAACAATATCAAGACATTCTATTTCTGCTTGGTTTAAAAATCTAAAATTCGACAACGGTAGAGATTGACACATACTGAACCCGTATAAGTTATTGCAATCTATGTAAACTACAAAGGTATCGGGTTTTAAGGGATCGTAATTGTACATGTATTTGTTATTGGCATTAGCATGCCTGTGCGAACACATACATACACCTCCTCTAATGCCTGATTGAATCATACGCACTATGGCAAGGTTATCTATCAGTTCCAACTCAACTCCGGTTTTATAGAGCATTGCATCGAATGACAAACTAGGAGCGGTCACGTAAAAGGCGGGATCTAATTGATAATGAAATTCACAAGTTTTTCTGAACTTTTCAAAAATGTCAGTTAACAACAGGACGTCCGTTTTTAAATATAATTTAGTGTATTGACGCAGATTTTTAATGTTAAAATGCGACCAAACCAATTGAGCGTGTTCATAATCTGCATCGGTAATATGTTCATTTGTAAGACAGCTGTAAAACTCTTTTTTTTCTGGAAGACATCGCTCCTTAAAGCGATCCCAGCTATCCATGTATTCGTACGGATATATACCTTTGCGAGTAAGTAAATTAAATTGGGACTCTATAGGAAAATGGGTGCGTAAATGTTCGAACTCATCTTTTTTAATAGTTTTCGCTAATTTTTCCAAGCTAGTACCAAGAAATTTAAATGAATCAACGAAACGCAACTGTACAAATTCTTGATCAGAAATAGGAACAAATTTCGTAAATGACACATAATTTTCTTTAGTTTTAGGTATAATCTTAATATTTCCTGGCATTTCACCTAACTGTTTTATGAATAAATGGCAGTCATAACCCGCCAAATTGTGAAAAAAGATAGGAATAAACTTAGGTATTTTATATTGTAAATTGCAATATCTGTGTGCCGCACCGCGATATTGACCTGTTATATGGCAATGATCTCGCACTTTGTCAAAAAATAAAAAGTGATCACATATTATGACAGCGAGTGGCTTGCGAAAATTCGAATGCATCTTTTTCGGTAAAAATCATAGGCGAATTTTTGCACAAGATTGTATGTATTTCGCGCACATCGCGATAAAGATAAAAATAAAGATAAAAAAATTATAGTAAAAGGGGAAGAAAAAGTAAAATGGATGCAAGAGTTGTGTGACCATAATAGTGTTTTAGACATTACTTGTAAGGGTGCTCCTAATTTAAAAAATCTTAACGAACTCTATTGTAAAGATGTATTGTTATTTAATTGTTTTAATCATAAAAAATATTGTGCGTTACGAAATGTTTTAAGTATTAAAAAATTGTGTTTAGAAAATAATGTAGATTTTGATCCTGTGGTTTTTTAATAAAATGTATGTCAATGATTCATTTTTTTATTTCTTTTCAACTAAAAATATCCCCAAAGGCATCCCAAAAATAAAAAAAGAATACACTGATTTTAATATGATTTATTAAATTATATTTAAGTAACATACACTTACTATTACAAAATATCAAATTAACTAGAAACTACAACCACATAACTTTTTTGAAATCTTTTTAATGACACATTCAGTCATGTCCATAATTTCATCCACTGCGTCATGAACCACATATTGTGCACTAAGCAACACGCCCTCACTGTCGACATCCGACGTCGATGACGATGAGCTCGTCTTCGCTCGATCACGCTCGCAGACCAGGTCCAAGACTTTTATCTGGATCATCTTGAAGCCTTTCTGTTCGTTACACACCACAAAAGATTTTGGAGTTACTCGCTTATTCTTTCTTGGAGGAACTCTTTTTTTTCTTTTTTGTTTAACTTCCGCTAATGGCACAGCGAGTAAATCTTTGTATTGCTGAGTGAAGTCTTGCAATGGGTCTTGAGCGTATTGAGGAAAATCATCATATACGTCCGTCATTATCTGTAAAGAAAAAAAATACTATGAATCTATCGATTTTATCTATAGCATAAAGAGATTAAATTGTAATGAATATAGTTGTTATAACAGTTAAGTAATAAGTTCATAAAAAATAAAATACAAAAATCAACATACCTGATTTTTGAATTATTTTCCCAGTCACAAAGTAGGTCTTTCGTTGCGGTCTCGTAACTTGGAACTGATGAGCGACAGTAGTTGCAGCGAGCTAAAATACACATCGTCCCAATTGTCGTATACAATGTATTGAGTTTTTGCACGGCTTTGAATGTCCACTTGATCATTTGACACTTCCACTGCTTCCATAATTTCAATCTTAATAATCTGCTTAGGGACTCTACTATCGATTGAAAGAACGTAGCTGGCTTGTGGTGAGATAACTTGATTGTGACTACCTTGAGCCATCTTAACTTTTAATCCAAGCAAGTTTGAACGCGATGAAGTTGATAACTAAATAAAATCTACTGATTGTTTATATCAAATAGGTAATATGAAACGCGCTGGCTGTGCCGCGTGCTGGTAATTTACTTCAAGTTCAAACCTGTAAAAGTTTTCTTTGCGTTGCAAAATAAATACATTGTATATTGATTCCCAACGTGTGATTATTGTCATACGATCTCACCGTTTATACGCGGTGACTTACATCACATTTAAACATGTCTTAACTTGATTGAGATGTGAAGCGATGTTTTTGAATCTAATATTCTAAGATTTTACACAAAAGAAATAAAATCCAAATAAATATTTCATTGTCATTTATTTTTCTTACTTAGGTAGGTACACTATAGAAATACATAATTAATTACATTTATTACAAAGTAGATGAGAACTTGTTTTTTATGATTATAACAAATATAGGTAACATTCATTTTATATAGTAGGAAAGGATCATTCTCGTTTTTTTTAAATTCAATAAAATATTTAACTAAGTTTTTACACTAACATAGTATATTAAAATAGAAAAAATCTTACATAGAAGCAAAGTAATTTAACTGTTATAAACTACCTAATTCTTGGCTCAATATAAATGGAACTAGATGTTAAGAATGGATGTGTGTCCCCAAGCTCTCGTAGACACCTTGTCACCCGAAACAAATCGCTTGTCATCGTTACTGGATAGCGCTACTTTATTAAGACTACGAGTAAAGATATCGTGTTTGATTGACTTAAATAAAACATTTGTCTTTCGCACTATATTACCGTGATACAAGGTTCTTTTGTAGTCTGATATTTGTATATCACGAACCACACTTGTCTTAACTCCCTTTGCTTTTTTAATTGTAGCATTAATTGTCTTTATACAATACAATTTGGACCGTAATCCAACGAATTCTGTTATAATATTTCCACCCATTTCGTCTTTGAAAAGTCCTGGTGCCTTTTTATTTAAGAGCGGCAAGCCATATTTGTTTTTTTCAGAGAAATTACTTGTATCAAAATAATGAAGGAGAGATTGTTTCAAATCTCTGTAAAAGTCTTCGGTTTCAATTTGGTACACGAAACTATCTGTATCCGTGTAACACATTTTTAATTTGTTTTTATACGATGGTTCAAAAACTGAATAATGAAAGTCATACATGTGGCTTTTAGATAACTCTAACACCGTGAAGCCTATGTATATTGGCTTATCCAAAATCACGCGTTCAGGTTTTGTTTGTATAGCTACTAAATTTTCTGTGAAAATTGAGGCACTGTGAAAACTTGAGCTTGCAATTAATTTATTAGCAGTTATTCTCTTTTTTGTTATATTATTCTGATCACTCCATTCGTTAACTAAATGTACGTTAACTCTTTTTTCATTGTTTTCTAAGGTTTTCCCAAAAATGCTGTTATTGAGCAACTTGAAAAAATCTTGTTCAAACGTAGACTGAGCTTGTTGTCTTAAACTTGTATTTAGATCGATATATTGCTTTAAGTAAGGACTTTGTCTAAATGTAATGACCCGATGTATTTTTTTTTATACCAGTCCATGTTTTAGACATGTTTTTAAGTGGACATAGTGAATGACGTAGAAGTACTTGTCGTAAAGATTAGGCACGAGTTTATTAGTTTTACCGCCGGGTGGAATGCATTTTTCAGGACAAAATGGTAAATCATTGTGCCTGTCATGTAAATCTTTTGGATAGCTTAAATCAACCTCAAGTATAAAGCCATACTCTGCATCAGAAGAAACATTAACAATATCAAGACATTCTATTTCTGCTTGGTTTAAAAATCTAAAATTCGACAACGGTAGAGATTGACACATACTGAACCCGTATAAGTTATTGCAATCTATGTAAACTACAAAGGTATCGGGTTTTAAGGGATCGTAATTGTACATGTATTTGTTATTGGCATTAGCATGCCTGTGCGAACACATACATACACCTCCTCTAATGCCTGATTGAATCATACGCACTATGGCAAGGTTATCTATCAGTTCCAACTCAACTCCGGTTTTATAGAGCATTGCATCGAATGACAAACTAGGAGCGGTCACGTAAAAGGCGGGATCTAATTGATAATGAAATTCACAAGTTTTTCTGAACTTTTCAAAAATGTCAGTTAACAACAGGACGTCCGTTTTTAAATATAATTTAGTGTATTGACGCAGATTTTTAATGTTAAAATGCGACCAAACCAATTGAGCGTGTTCATAATCTGCATCGGTAATATGTTCATTTGTAAGACAGCTGTAAAACTCTTTTTTTTCTGGAAGACATCGCTCCTTAAAGCGATCCCAGCTATCCATGTATTCGTACGGATATATACCTTTGCGAGTAAGTAAATTAAATTGGGACTCTATAGGAAAATGGGTGCGTAAATGTTCGAACTCATCTTTTTTAATAGTTTTCGCTAATTTTTCCAAGCTAGTACCAAGAAATTTAAATGAATCAACGAAACGCAACTGTACAAATTCTTGATCAGAAATAGGAACAAATTTCGTAAATGACACATAATTTTCTTTAGTTTTAGGTATAATCTTAATATTTCCTGGCATTTCACCTAACTGTTTTATGAATAAATGGCAGTCATAACCCGCCAAATTGTGAAAAAAGATAGGAATAAACTTAGGTATTTTATATTGTAAATTGCAATATCTGTGTGCCGCACCGCGATATTGACCTGTTATATGGCAATGATCTCGCACTTTGTCAAAAAATAAAAAGTGATCACATATTATGACAGCGAGTGGCTTGCGAAAATTCGAATGCATCTTTTTCGGTAAAAATCATAGGCGAATTTTTGCACAAGATTGTATGTATTTCGCGCACATCGCGATAAAGATAAAAATAAAGATAAAAAAATTATAGTAAAAGGGGAAGAAAAAGTAAAATGGATGCAAGAGTTGTGTGACCATAATAGTGTTTTAGACATTACTTGTAAGGGTGCTCCTAATTTAAAAAATCTTAACGAACTCTATTGTAAAGATGTATTGTTATTTAATTGTTTTAATCATAAAAAATATTGTGCGTTACGAAATGTTTTAAGTATTAAAAAATTGTGTTTAGAAAATAATGTAGATTTTGATCCTGTGGTTTTTTAATAAAATGTATGTCAATGATTCATTTTTTTATTTCTTTTCAACTAAAAATATCCCCAAAGGCATCCCAAAAATAAAAAAAGAATACACTGATTTTAATATGATTTATTAAATTATATTTAAGTAACATACACTTACTATTACAAAATATCAAATTAACTAGAAACTACAACCACATAACTTTTTTGAAATCTTTTTAATGACACATTCAGTCATGTCCATAATTTCATCCACTGCGTCATGAACCACATATTGTGCACTAAGCAACACGCCCTCACTGTCGACATCCGACGTCGATGACGATGAGCTCGTCTTCGCTCGATCACGCTCGCAGACCAGGTCCAAGACTTTTATCTGGATCATCTTGAAGCCTTTCTGTTCGTTACACACCACAAAAGATTTTGGAGTTACTCGCTTATTCTTTCTTGGAGGAACTCTTTTTTTTCTTTTTTGTTTAACTTCCGCTAATGGCACAGCGAGTAAATCTTTGTATTGCTGAGTGAAGTCTTGCAATGGGTCTTGAGCGTATTGAGGAAAATCATCATATACGTCCGTCATTATCTGTAAAGAAAAAAAATACTATGAATCTATCGATTTTATCTATAGCATAAAGAGATTAAATTGTAATGAATATAGTTGTTATAACAGTTAAGTAATAAGTTCATAAAAAATAAAATACAAAAATCAACATACCTGATTTTTGAATTATTTTCCCAGTCACAAAGTAGGTCTTTCGTTGCGGTCTCGTAACTTGGAACTGATGAGCGACAGTAGTTGCAGCGAGCTAAAATACACATCGTCCCAATTGTCGTATACAATGTATTGAGTTTTTGCACGGCTTTGAATGTCCACTTGATCGTTTGACACTTCCACTGCTTCCATAATTTCAATCTTAATAATCTGCTTAGGGACTCTACTATCGATTGAAAGAACGTAGCTGGCTTGTGGTGAGATAACTTGATTGTGACTACCTTGAGCCATCTTAACTTTTAATCCAAGCAAGTTTGAACGCGATGAAGTTGATAACTAAATAAAATCTACTGATTGTTTATATCAAATAGGTAATATGAAACGCGCTGGCTGTGCCGCGTGCTGGTAATTTACTTCAAGTTCAAACCTGTAAAAGTTTTCTTTGCGTTGCAAAATAAATACATTGTATATTGATTCCCAACGTGTGATTATTGTCATACGATCTCACCGTTTATACGCGGTGACTTACATCACATTTAAACATGTCTTAACTTGATTGAGATGTGAAGCGATGTTTTTGAATCTAATATTCTAAGATTTTACACAAAAGAAATAAAATCCAAATAAATATTTCATTGTCATTTATTTTTCTTACTTAGGTAGGTACACTATAGAAATACATAATTAATTACATTTATTACAAAGTAGATGAGAACTTGTTTTTTATGATTATAACAAATATAGGTAACATTCATTTTATATAGTAGGAAAGGATCATTCTCGTTTTTTTTAAATTCAATAAAATATTTAACTAAGTTTTTACACTAACATAGTATATTAAAATAGAAAAAATCTTACATAGAAGCAAAGTAATTTAACTGTTATAAACTACCTAATTCTTGGCTCAATATAAATGGAACTAGATGTTAAGAATGGATGTGTGTCCCCAAGCTCTCGTAGACACCTTGTCACCCGAAACAAATCGCTTGTCATCGTTACTGGATAGCGCTACTTTATTAAGACTACGAGTAAAGATATCGTGTTTGATTGACTTAAATAAAACATTTGTCTTTCGCACTATATTACCGTGATACAAGGTTCTTTTGTAGTCTGATATTTGTATATCACGAACCACACTTGTCTTAACTCCCTTTGCTTTTTTAATTGTAGCATTAATTGTCTTTATACAATACAATTTGGACCGTAATCCAACGAATTCTGTTATAATATTTCCACCCATTTCGTCTTTGAAAAGTCCTGGTGCCTTTTTATTTAAGAGCGGCAAGCCATATTTGTTTTTTTCAGAGAAATTACTTGTATCAAAATAATGAAGGAGAGATTGTTTCAAATCTCTGTAAAAGTCTTCGGTTTCAATTTGGTACACGAAACTATCTGTATCCGTGTAACACATTTTTAATTTGTTTTTATACGATGGTTCAAAAACTGAATAATGAAAGTCATACATGTGGCTTTTAGATAACTCTAACACCGTGAAGCCTATGTATATTGGCTTATCCAAAATCACGCGTTCAGGTTTTTTTTGTATAGCTACTAAATTTTCTGTGAAAATTGAGGCACTGTGAAAACTTGAGCTTGCAATTAATTTATTAGCAGTTATTCTCTTTTTTGTTATATTATTCTGATCACTCCATTCGTTAACTAAATGTACGTTAACTCTTTTTTCATTGTTTTCTAAGGTTTTCCCAAAAATGCTGTTATTGAGCAACTTGAAAAAATCTTGTTCAAACGTAGACTGAGCTTGTTGTCTTAAACTTGTATTTAGATCGATATATTGCTTTAAGTAAGGACTTTGTCTAAATGTAATGACCCGATGTATTTTTTTTTATACCAGTCCATGTTTTAGACATGTTTTTAAGTGGACATAGTGAATGACGTAGAAGTACTTGTCGTAAAGATTAGGCACGAGTTTATTAGTTTTACCGCCGGGTGGAATGCATTTTTCAGGACAAAATGGTAAATCATTGTGCCTGTCATGTAAATCTTTTGGATAGCTTAAATCAACCTCAAGTATAAAGCCATACTCTGCATCAGAAGAAACATTAACAATATCAAGACATTCTATTTCTGCTTGGTTTAAAAATCTAAAATTCGACAACGGTAGAGATTGACACATACTGAACCCGTATAAGTTATTGCAATCTATGTAAACTACAAAGGTATCGGGTTTTAAGGGATCGTAATTGTACATGTATTTGTTATTGGCATTAGCATGCCTGTGCGAACACATACATACACCTCCTCTAATGCCTGATTGAATCATACGCACTATGGCAAGGTTATCTATCAGTTCCAACTCAACTCCGGTTTTATAGAGCATTGCATCGAATGACAAACTAGGAGCGGTCACGTAAAAGGCGGGATCTAATTGATAATGAAATTCACAAGTTTTTCTGAACTTTTCAAAAATGTCAGTTAACAACAGGACGTCCGTTTTTAAATATAATTTAGTGTATTGACGCAGATTTTTAATGTTAAAATGCGACCAAACCAATTGAGCGTGTTCATAATCTGCATCGGTAATATGTTCATTTGTAAGACAGCTGTAAAACTCTTTTTTTTCTGGAAGACATCGCTCCTTAAAGCGATCCCAGCTATCCATGTATTCGTACGGATATATACCTTTGCGAGTAAGTAAATTAAATTGGGACTCTATAGGAAAATGGGTGCGTAAATGTTCGAACTCATCTTTTTTAATAGTTTTCGCTAATTTTTCCAAGCTAGTACCAAGAAATTTAAATGAATCAACGAAACGCAACTGTACAAATTCTTGATCAGAAATAGGAACAAATTTCGTAAATGACACATAATTTTCTTTAGTTTTAGGTATAATCTTAATATTTCCTGGCATTTCACCTAACTGTTTTATGAATAAATGGCAGTCATAACCCGCCAAATTGTGAAAAAAGATAGGAATAAACTTAGGTATTTTATATTGTAAATTGCAATATCTGTGTGCCGCACCGCGATATTGACCTGTTATATGGCAATGATCTCGCACTTTGTCAAAAAATAAAAAGTGATCACATATTATGACAGCGAGTGGCTTGCGAAAATTCGAATGCATCTTTTTCGGTAAAAATCATAGGCGAATTTTTGCACAAGATTGTATGTATTTCGCGCACATCGCGATAAAGATAAAAATAAAGATAAAAAAATTATAGTAAAAGGGGAAGAAAAAGTAAAATGGATGCAAGAGTTGTGTGACCATAATAGTGTTTTAGACATTACTTGTAAGGGTGCTCCTAATTTAAAAAATCTTAACGAACTCTATTGTAAAGATGTATTGTTATTTAATTGTTTTAATCATAAAAAATATTGTGCGTTACGAAATGTTTTAAGTATTAAAAAATTGTGTTTAGAAAATAATGTAGATTTTGATCCTGTGGTTTTTTAATAAAATGTATGTCAATGATTCATTTTTTTATTTCTTTTCAACTAAAAATATCCCCAAAGGCATCCCAAAAATAAAAAAAGAATACACTGATTTTAATATGATTTATTAAATTATATTTAAGTAACATACACTTACTATTACAAAATATCAAATTAACTAGAAACTACAACCACATAACTTTTTTGAAATCTTTTTAATGACACATTCAGTCATGTCCATAATTTCATCCACTGCGTCATGAACCACATATTGTGCACTAAGCAACACGCCCTCACTGTCGACATCCGACGTCGATGACGATGAGCTCGTCTTCGCTCGATCACGCTCGCAGACCAGGTCCAAGACTTTTATCTGGATCATCTTGAAGCCTTTCTGTTCGTTACACACCACAAAAGATTTTGGAGTTACTCGCTTATTCTTTCTTGGAGGAACTCTTTTTTTTCTTTTTTGTTTAACTTCCGCTAATGGCACAGCGAGTAAATCTTTGTATTGCTGAGTGAAGTCTTGCAATGGGTCTTGAGCGTATTGAGGAAAATCATCATATACGTCCGTCATTATCTGTAAAGAAAAAAAATACTATGAATCTATCGATTTTATCTATAGCATAAAGAGATTAAATTGTAATGAATATAGTTGTTATAACAGTTAAGTAATAAGTTCATAAAAAATAAAATACAAAAATCAACATACCTGATTTTTGAATTATTTTCCCAGTCACAAAGTAGGTCTTTCGTTGCGGTCTCGTAACTTGGAACTGATGAGCGACAGTAGTTGCAGCGAGCTAAAATACACATCGTCCCAATTGTCGTATACAATGTATTGAGTTTTTGCACGGCTTTGAATGTCCACTTGATCGTTTGACACTTCCACTGCTTCCATAATTTCAATCTTAATAATCTGCTTAGGGACTCTACTATCGATTGAAAGAACGTAGCTGGCTTGTGGTGAGATAACTTGATTGTGACTACCTTGAGCCATCTTAACTTTTAATCCAAGCAAGTTTGAACGCGATGAAGTTGATAACTAAATAAAATCTACTGATTGTTTATATCAAATAGGTAATATGAAACGCGCTGGCTGTGCCGCGTGCTGGTAATTTACTTCAAGTTCAAACCTGTAAAAGTTTTCTTTGCGTTGCAAAATAAATACATTGTATATTGATTCCCAACGTGTGATTATTGTCATACGATCTCACCGTTTATACGCGGTGACTTACATCACATTTAAACATGTCTTAACTTGATTGAGATGTGAAGCGATGTTTTTGAATCTAATATTCTAAGATTTTACACAAAAGAAATAAAATCCAAATAAATATTTCATTGTCATTTATTTTTCTTACTTAGGTAGGTACACTATAGAAATACATAATTAATTACATTTATTACAAAGTAGATGAGAACTTGTTTTTTATGATTATAACAAATATAGGTAACATTCATTTTATATAGTAGGAAAGGATCATTCTCGTTTTTTTTAAATTCAATAAAATATTTAACTAAGTTTTTACACTAACATAGTATATTAAAATAGAAAAAATCTTACATAGAAGCAAAGTAATTTAACTGTTATAAACTACCTAATTCTTGGCTCAATATAAATGGAACTAGATGTTAAGAATGGATGTGTGTCCCCAAGCTCTCGTAGACACCTTGTCACCCGAAACAAATCGCTTGTCATCGTTACTGGATAGCGCTACTTTATTAAGACTACGAGTAAAGATATCGTGTTTGATTGACTTAAATAAAACATTTGTCTTTCGCACTATATTACCGTGATACAAGGTTCTTTTGTAGTCTGATATTTGTATATCACGAACCACACTTGTCTTAACTCCCTTTGCTTTTTTAATTGTAGCATTAATTGTCTTTATACAATACAATTTGGACCGTAATCCAACGAATTCTGTTATAATATTTCCACCCATTTCGTCTTTGAAAAGTCCTGGTGCCTTTTTATTTAAGAGCGACAAGCCATATTTGTTTTTTTCAGAGAAATTACTTGTATCAAAATAATGAAGGAGAGATTGTTTCAAATCTCTGTAAAAGTCTTCGGTTTCAATTTGGTACACGAAACTATCTGTATCCGTGTAACACATTTTTAATTTGTTTTTATACGATGGTTCAAAAACTGAATAATGAAAGTCATACATGTGGCTTTTAGATAACTCTAACACCGTGAAGCCTATGTATATTGGCTTATCCAAAATCACGCGTTCAGGTTTTGTTTGTATAGCTACTAAATTTTCTGTGAAAATTGAGGCACTGTGAAAACTTGAGCTTGCAATTAATTTATTAGCAGTTATTCTCTTTTTTGTTATATTATTCTGATCACTCCATTCGTTAACTAAATGTACGTTAACTCTTTTTTCATTGTTTTCTAAGGTTTTCCCAAAAATGCTGTTATTGAGCAACTTGAAAAAATCTTGTTCAAACGTAGACTGAGCTTGTTGTCTTAAACTTGTATTTAGATCGATATATTGCTTTAAGTAAGGACTTTGTCTAAATGTAATGACCCGATGTATTTTTTTTTATACCAGTCCATGTTTTAGACATGTTTTTAAGTGGACATAGTGAATGACGTAGAAGTACTTGTCGTAAAGATTAGGCACGAGTTTATTAGTTTTACCGCCGGGTGGAATGCATTTTTCAGGACAAAATGGTAAATCATTGTGCCTGTCATGTAAATCTTTTGGATAGCTTAAATCAACCTCAAGTATAAAGCCATACTCTGCATCAGAAGAAACATTAACAATATCAAGACATTCTATTTCTGCTTGGTTTAAAAATCTAAAATTCGACAACGGTAGAGATTGACACATACTGAACCCGTATAAGTTATTGCAATCTATGTAAACTACAAAGGTATCGGGTTTTAAGGGATCGTAATTGTACATGTATTTGTTATTGGCATTAGCATGCCTGTGCGAACACATACATACACCTCCTCTAATGCCTGATTGAATCATACGCACTATGGCAAGGTTATCTATCAGTTCCAACTCAACTCCGGTTTTATAGAGCATTGCATCGAATGACAAACTAGGAGCGGTCACGTAAAAGGCGGGATCTAATTGATAATGAAATTCACAAGTTTTTCTGAACTTTTCAAAAATGTCAGTTAACAACAGGACGTCCGTTTTTAAATATAATTTAGTGTATTGACGCAGATTTTTAATGTTAAAATGCGACCAAACCAATTGAGCGTGTTCATAATCTGCATCGGTAATATGTTCATTTGTAAGACAGCTGTAAAACTCTTTTTTTTCTGGAAGACATCGCTCCTTAAAGCGATCCCAGCTATCCATGTATTCGTACGGATATATACCTTTGCGAGTAAGTAAATTAAATTGGGACTCTATAGGAAAATGGGTGCGTAAATGTTCGAACTCATCTTTTTTAATAGTTTTCGCTAATTTTTCCAAGCTAGTACCAAGAAATTTAAATGAATCAACGAAACGCAACTGTACAAATTCTTGATCAGAAATAGGAACAAATTTCGTAAATGACACATAATTTTCTTTAGTTTTAGGTATAATCTTAATATTTCCTGGCATTTCACCTAACTGTTTTATGAATAAATGGCAGTCATAACCCGCCAAATTGTGAAAAAAGATAGGAATAAACTTAGGTATTTTATATTGTAAATTGCAATATCTGTGTGCCGCACCGCGATATTGACCTGTTATATGGCAATGATCTCGCACTTTGTCAAAAAATAAAAAGTGATCACATATTATGACAGCGAGTGGCTTGCGAAAATTCGAATGCATCTTTTTCGGTAAAAATCATAGGCGAATTTTTGCACAAGATTGTATGTATTTCGCGCACATCGCGATAAAGATAAAAATAAAGATAAAAAAATTATAGTAAAAGGGGAAGAAAAAGTAAAATGGATGCAAGAGTTGTGTGACCATAATAGTGTTTTAGACATTACTTGTAAGGGTGCTCCTAATTTAAAAAATCTTAACGAACTCTATTGTAAAGATGTATTGTTATTTAATTGTTTTAATCATAAAAAATATTGTGCGTTACGAAATGTTTTAAGTATTAAAAAATTGTGTTTAGAAAATAATGTAGATTTTGATCCTGTGGTTTTTTAATAAAATGTATGTCAATGATTCATTTTTTTATTTCTTTTCAACTAAAAATATCCCCAAAGGCATCCCAAAAATAAAAAAAGAATACACTGATTTTAATATGATTTATTAAATTATATTTAAGTAACATACACTTACTATTACAAAATATCAAATTAACTAGAAACTACAACCACATAACTTTTTTGAAATCTTTTTAATGACACATTCAGTCATGTCCATAATTTCATCCACTGCGTCATGAACCACATATTGTGCACTAAGCAACACGCCCTCACTGTCGACATCCGACGTCGATGACGATGAGCTCGTCTTCGCTCGATCACGCTCGCAGACCAGGTCCAAGACTTTTATCTGGATCATCTTGAAGCCTTTCTGTTCGTTACACACCACAAAAGATTTTGGAGTTACTCGCTTATTCTTTCTTGGAGGAACTCTTTTTTTTCTTTTTTGTTTAACTTCCGCTAATGGCACAGCGAGTAAATCTTTGTATTGCTGAGTGAAGTCTTGCAATGGGTCTTGAGCGTATTGAGGAAAATCATCATATACGTCCGTCATTATCTGTAAAGAAAAAAAATACTATGAATCTATCGATTTTATCTATAGCATAAAGAGATTAAATTGTAATGAATATAGTTGTTATAACAGTTAAGTAATAAGTTCATAAAAAATAAAATACAAAAATCAACATACCTGATTTTTGAATTATTTTCCCAGTCACAAAGTAGGTCTTTCGTTGCGGTCTCGTAACTTGGAACTGATGAGCGACAGTAGTTGCAGCGAGCTAAAATACACATCGTCCCAATTGTCGTATACAATGTATTGAGTTTTTGCACGGCTTTGAATGTCCACTTGATCGTTTGACACTTCCACTGCTTCCATAATTTCAATCTTAATAATCTGCTTAGGGACTCTACTATCGATTGAAAGAACGTAGCTGGCTTGTGGTGAGATAACTTGATTGTGACTACCTTGAGCCATCTTAACTTTTAATCCAAGCAAGTTTGAACGCGATGAAGTTGATAACTAAATAAAATCTACTGATTGTTTATATCAAATAGGTAATATGAAACGCGCTGGCTGTGCCGCGTGCTGGTAATTTACTTCAAGTTCAAACCTGTAAAAGTTTTCTTTGCGTTGCAAAATAAATACATTGTATATTGATTCCCAACGTGTGATTATTGTCATACGATCTCACCGTTTATACGCGGTGACTTACATCACATTTAAACATGTCTTAACTTGATTGAGATGTGAAGCGATGTTTTTGAATCTAATATTCTAAGATTTTACACAAAAGAAATAAAATCCAAATAAATATTTCATTGTCATTTATTTTTCTTACTTAGGTAGGTACACTATAGAAATACATAATTAATTACATTTATTACAAAGTAGATGAGAACTTGTTTTTTATGATTATAACAAATATAGGTAACATTCATTTTATATAGTAGGAAAGGATCATTCTCGTTTTTTTTAAATTCAATAAAATATTTAACTAAGTTTTTACACTAACATAGTATATTAAAATAGAAAAAATCTTACATAGAAGCAAAGTAATTTAACTGTTATAAACTACCTAATTCTTGGCTCAATATAAATGGAACTAGATGTTAAGAATGGATGTGTGTCCCCAAGCTCTCGTAGACACCTTGTCACCCGAAACAAATCGCTTGTCATCGTTACTGGATAGCGCTACTTTATTAAGACTACGAGTAAAGATATCGTGTTTGATTGACTTAAATAAAACATTTGTCTTTCGCACTATATTACCGTGATACAAGGTTCTTTTGTAGTCTGATATTTGTATATCACGAACCACACTTGTCTTAACTCCCTTTGCTTTTTTAATTGTAGCATTAATTGTCTTTATACAATACAATTTGGACCGTAATCCAACGAATTCTGTTATAATATTTCCACCCATTTCGTCTTTGAAAAGTCCTGGTGCCTTTTTATTTAAGAGCGGCAAGCCATATTTGTTTTTTTCAGAGAAATTACTTGTATCAAAATAATGAAGGAGAGATTGTTTCAAATCTCTGTAAAAGTCTTCGGTTTCAATTTGGTACACGAAACTATCTGTATCCGTGTAACACATTTTTAATTTGTTTTTATACGATGGTTCAAAAACTGAATAATGAAAGTCATACATGTGGCTTTTAGATAACTCTAACACCGTGAAGCCTATGTATATTGGCTTATCCAAAATCACGCGTTCAGGTTTTGTTTGTATAGCTACTAAATTTTCTGTGAAAATTGAGGCACTGTGAAAACTTGAGCTTGCAATTAATTTATTAGCAGTTATTCTCTTTTTTGTTATATTATTCTGATCACTCCATTCGTTAACTAAATGTACGTTAACTCTTTTTTCATTGTTTTCTAAGGTTTTCCCAAAAATGCTGTTATTGAGCAACTTGAAAAAATCTTGTTCAAACGTAGACTGAGCTTGTTGTCTTAAACTTGTATTTAGATCGATATATTGCTTTAAGTAAGGACTTTGTCTAAATGTAATGACCCGATGTATTTTTTTTTATACCAGTCCATGTTTTAGACATGTTTTTAAGTGGACATAGTGAATGACGTAGAAGTACTTGTCGTAAAGATTAGGCACGAGTTTATTAGTTTTACCGCCGGGTGGAATGCATTTTTCAGGACAAAATGGTAAATCATTGTGCCTGTCATGTAAATCTTTTGGATAGCTTAAATCAACCTCAAGTATAAAGCCATACTCTGCATCAGAAGAAACATTAACAATATCAAGACATTCTATTTCTGCTTGGTTTAAAAATCTAAAATTCGACAACGGTAGAGATTGACACATACTGAACCCGTATAAGTTATTGCAATCTATGTAAACTACAAAGGTATCGGGTTTTAAGGGATCGTAATTGTACATGTATTTGTTATTGGCATTAGCATGCCTGTGCGAACACATACATACACCTCCTCTAATGCCTGATTGAATCATACGCACTATGGCAAGGTTATCTATCAGTTCCAACTCAACTCCGGTTTTATAGAGCATTGCATCGAATGACAAACTAGGAGCGGTCACGTAAAAGGCGGGATCTAATTGATAATGAAATTTACAAGTTTTTCTGAACTTTTCAAAAATGTCAGTTAACAACAGGACGTCCGTTTTTAAATATAATTTAGTGTATTGACGCAGATTTTTAATGTTAAAATGCGACCAAACCAATTGAGCGTGTTCATAATCTGCATCGGTAATATGTTCATTTGTAAGACAGCTGTAAAACTCTTTTTTTTCTGGAAGACATCGCTCCTTAAAGCGATCCCAGCTATCCATGTATTCGTACGGATATATACCTTTGCGAGTAAGTAAATTAAATTGGGACTCTATAGGAAAATGGGTGCGTAAATGTTCGAACTCATCTTTTTTAATAGTTTTCGCTAATTTTTCCAAGCTAGTACCAAGAAATTTAAATGAATCAACGAAACGCAACTGTACAAATTCTTGATCAGAAATAGGAACAAATTTCGTAAATGACACATAATTTTCTTTAGTTTTAGGTATAATCTTAATATTTCCTGGCATTTCACCTAACTGTTTTATGAATAAATGGCAGTCATAACCCGCCAAATTGTGAAAAAAGATAGGAATAAACTTAGGTATTTTATATTGTAAATTGCAATATCTGTGTGCCGCACCGCGATATTGACCTGTTATATGGCAATGATCTCGCACTTTGTCAAAAAATAAAAAGTGATCACATATATGACAGCGAGTGGCTTGCGAAAATTCGAATGCATCTTTTTCGGTAAAAATCATAGGCGAATTTTTGCACAAGATTGTATGTATTTCGCGCACATCGCGATAAAGATAAAAATAAAGATAAAAAAATTATAGTAAAAGGGGAAGAAAAAGTAAAATGGATGCAAGAGTTGTGTGACCATAATAGTGTTTTAGACATTACTTGTAAGGGTGCTCCTAATTTAAAAAATCTTAACGAACTCTATTGTAAAGATGTATTGTTATTTAATTGTTTTAATCATAAAAAATATTGTGCGTTACGAAATGTTTTAAGTATTAAAAAATGGTGTTTAGAAAATAATGTAGATTTTGATCCTGTGGTTTTTTAATAAAATGTATGTCAATGATTCATTTTTTTATTTCTTTTCAACTAAAAATATCCCCAAAGGCATCCCAAAAATAAAAAAAGAATACACTGATTTTAATATGATTTATTAAATTATATTTAAGTAACATACACTTACTATTACAAAATATCAAATTAACTAGAAACTACAACCACATAACTTTTTTGAAATCTTTTTAATGACACATTCAGTCATGTCCATAATTTCATCCACTGCGTCATGAACCACATATTGTGCACTAAGCAACACGCCCTCACTGTCGACATCCGACGTCGATGACGATGAGCTCGTCTTCGCTCGATCACGCTCGCAGACCAGGTCCAAGACTTTTATCTGGATCATCTTGAAGCCTTTCTGTTCGTTACACACCACAAAAGATTTTGGAGTTACTCGCTTATTCTTTCTTGGAGGAACTCTTTTTTTTCTTTTTTGTTTAACTTCCGCTAATGGCACAGCGAGTAAATCTTTGTATTGCTGAGTGAAGTCTTGCAATGGGTCTTGAGCGTATTGAGGAAAATCATCATATACGTCCGTCATTATCTGTAAAGAAAAAAAATACTATGAATCTATCGATTTTATCTATAGCATAAAGAGATTAAATTGTAATGAATATAGTTGTTATAACAGTTAAGTAATAAGTTCATAAAAAATAAAATACAAAAATCAACATACCTGATTTTTGAATTATTTTCCCAGTCACAAAGTAGGTCTTTCGTTGCGGTCTCGTAACTTGGAACTGATGAGCGACAGTAGTTGCAGCGAGCTAAAATACACATCGTCCCAATTGTCGTATACAATGTATTGAGTTTTTGCACGGCTTTGAATGTCCACTTGATCGTTTGACACTTCCACTGCTTCCATAATTTCAATCTTAATAATCTGCTTAGGGACTCTACTATCGATTGAAAGAACGTAGCTGGCTTGTGGTGAGATAACTTGATTGTGACTACCTTGAGCCATCTTAACTTTTAATCCAAGCAAGTTTGAACGCGATGAAGTTGATAACTAAATAAAATCTACTGATTGTTTATATCAAATAGGTAATATGAAACGCGCTGGCTGTGCCGCGTGCTGGTAATTTACTTCAAGTTCAAACCTGTAAAAGTTTTCTTTGCGTTGCAAAATAAATACATTGTATATTGATTCCCAACGTGTGATTATTGTCATACGATCTCACCGTTTATACGCGGTGACTTACATCACATTTAAACATGTCTTAACTTGATTGAGATGTGAAGCGATGTTTTTGAATCTAATATTCTAAGATTTTACACAAAAGAAATAAAATCCAAATAAATATTTCATTGTCATTTATTTTTCTTACTTAGGTAGGTACACTATAGAAATACATAATTAATTACATTTATTACAAAGTAGATGAGAACTTGTTTTTTATGATTATAACAAATATAGGTAACATTCATTTTATATAGTAGGAAAGGATCATTCTCGTTTTTTTTAAATTCAATAAAATATTTAACTAAGTTTTTACACTAACATAGTATATTAAAATAGAAAAAATCTTACATAGAAGCAAAGTAATTTAACTGTTATAAACTACCTAATTCTTGGCTCAATATAAATGGAACTAGATGTTAAGAATGGATGTGTGTCCCCAAGCTCTCGTAGACACCTTGTCACCCGAAACAAATCGCTTGTCATCGTTACTGGATAGCGCTACTTTATTAAGACTACGAGTAAAGATATCGTGTTTGATTGACTTAAATAAAACATTTGTCTTTCGCACTATATTACCGTGATACAAGGTTCTTTTGTAGTCTGATATTTGTATATCACGAACCACACTTGTCTTAACTCCCTTTGCTTTTTTAATTGTAGCATTAATTGTCTTTATACAATACAATTTGGACCGTAATCCAACGAATTCTGTTATAATATTTCCACCCATTTCGTCTTTGAAAAGTCCTGGTGCCTTTTTATTTAAGAGCGGCAAGCCATATTTGTTTTTTTCAGAGAAATTACTTGTATCAAAATAATGAAGGAGAGATTGTTTCAAATCTCTGTAAAAGTCTTCGGTTTCAATTTGGTACACGAAACTATCTGTATCCGTGTAACACATTTTTAATTTGTTTTTATACGATGGTTCAAAAACTGAATAATGAAAGTCATACATGTGGCTTTTAGATAACTCTAACACCGTGAAGCCTATGTATATTGGCTTATCCAAAATCACGCGTTCAGGTTTTGTTTGTATAGCTACTAAATTTTCTGTGAAAATTGAGGCACTGTGAAAACTTGAGCTTGCAATTAATTTATTAGCAGTTATTCTCTTTTTTGTTATATTATTCTGATCACTCCATTCGTTAACTAAATGTACGTTAACTCTTTTTTCATTGTTTTCTAAGGTTTTCCCAAAAATGCTGTTATTGAGCAACTTGAAAAAATCTTGTTCAAACGTAGACTGAGCTTGTTGTCTTAAACTTGTATTTAGATCGATATATTGCTTTAAGTAAGGACTTTGTCTAAATGTAATGACCCGATGTATTTTTTTTTATACCAGTCCATGTTTTAGACATGTTTTTAAGTGGACATAGTGAATGACGTAGAAGTACTTGTCGTAAAGATTAGGCACGAGTTTATTAGTTTTACCGCCGGGTGGAATGCATTTTTCAGGACAAAATGGTAAATCATTGTGCCTGTCATGTAAATCTTTTGGATAGCTTAAATCAACCTCAAGTATAAAGCCATACTCTGCATCAGAAGAAACATTAACAATATCAAGACATTCTATTTCTGCTTGGTTTAAAAATCTAAAATTCGACAACGGTAGAGATTGACACATACTGAACCCGTATAAGTTATTGCAATCTATGTAAACTACAAAGGTATCGGGTTTTAAGGGATCGTAATTGTACATGTATTTGTTATTGGCATTAGCATGCCTGTGCGAACACATACATACACCTCCTCTAATGCCTGATTGAATCATACGCACTATGGCAAGGTTATCTATCAGTTCCAACTCAACTCCGGTTTTATAGAGCATTGCATCGAATGACAAACTAGGAGCGGTCACGTAAAAGGCGGGATCTAATTGATAATGAAATTTACAAGTTTTTCTGAACTTTTCAAAAATGTCAGTTAACAACAGGACGTCCGTTTTTAAATATAATTTAGTGTATTGACGCAGATTTTTAATGTTAAAATGCGACCAAACCAATTGAGCGTGTTCATAATCTGCATCGGTAATATGTTCATTTGTAAGACAGCTGTAAAACTCTTTTTTTTCTGGAAGACATCGCTCCTTAAAGCGATCCCAGCTATCCATGTATTCGTACGGATATATACCTTTGCGAGTAAGTAAATTAAATTGGGACTCTATAGGAAAATGGGTGCGTAAATGTTCGAACTCATCTTTTTTAATAGTTTTCGCTAATTTTTCCAAGCTAGTACCAAGAAATTTAAATGAATCAACGAAAAACAAATTTCGTAAATGACACATAATTTTCTTTAGTTTTAGGTATAATCTTAATATTTCCTGGCATTTCACCTAACTGTTTTATGAATAAATGGCAGTCATAACCCGCCAAATTGTGAAAAAAGATAGGAATAAACTTAGGTATTTTATATTGTAAATTGCAATATCTGTGTGCCGCACCGCGATATTGACCTGTTATATGGCAATGATCTCGCACTTTGTCAAAAAATAAAAAGTGATCACATATATGACAGCGAGTGGCTTGCGAAAATTCGAATGCATCTTTTTCGGTAAAAATCATAGGCGAATTTTTGCACAAGATTGTATGTATTTCGCGCACATCGCGATAAAGAGATTCTATAAATTTAGGCACACAATCAGAGCCGAGATATGATACATAACGATTATAGCTAGTATTTACAGAACACACTATATTGTATGCAAACGCAGCGGGTATATGGTGCTGCAGCGTTTTTGTATTTTCCGTGTCAGAAACAGACTTGTCATTGTGCTCTTCTAAAATAGTCTCGAAGTCTGCATAAATTACGAATGGAACATTTTGTTTACGATCATAATTATTAAATTTGATTACAGACCCCTTTTCGGGTAATACAGTGACGATCCCACTACAAATATGATTTTCTAGTTCATCACAAGAAGTAAAAAATACTAAACATGTATCACAGAAATAATTTTTTCCATGATGTGCTGTTACTTGATTTCTGAGAAGCCGCGACAAGTCCTTGATAAGACAAAAATGCGATGTCGCGCCGTTTTCTAAGAGTAGCAAATGAATAGTTTTTTTGTTTTTGGTATTTTCTGATTTATATACGGGACCGATAATGGTTTTGTTATTTTTTAGACCGTAAATAATAAAACTTAAGTTGGAATTATTTTTTTCAAAAATATTAATATCTGAGAATGTGATGGGATAAGATATCCCATCAACATTCAGAACATCTTTAAAATCGGGATAAGAAGAGACTCTTTCTGGATGATTTCGAGCTGGAAAAAGAGCTGCTGTAACACTCCATAAAAAACAACATTGGTCTTTGTTTTGAATATTTATGCACGTTTTCTTACTTTGAATGAACTTAGGTAATTTTAAATAAGATGAACCACCTAATGGCTGGTACTTATTAACATTCATTTCTAAATGTGAATTACTCAAGAAGGCCCAACCACTGTCGCTTTCCTCAAAGTCTTCCATTTTCTTTTTCAGCTTACTCACAAGTTTAGAAAATAAACTATTAAAATCATAATTATGGTAAAGTATAAAATTTTTTGTAACAAAGGATTTGATTTCCTGCTTGTTATTTTTGAATAACAGGAAAATGCTAAATAATTCAAAATTTACTTTGATACAAGTGTGTACTCTTACAGCTTCGTCTAAAAGTATTTTTATTTTATTATGAACAGAATTTAAAAAAATATCTATAGAGCTTTGATCAAGTTCGTTTGCAACTATTCGGTACGAAATTATACGAGAGCGAAATGCAGATCCTACGATTTCTACGCCATCACTGTGTGGCTGGCTGGAGTTATTTTGCTTGTGCGAGCGACTGCGCAAGTGGCCTATCCAAGAGGTCGAACCCATGGACACGTTACAAATAGTACAGAACGGCATTTTAGAACCAAGAATAATAAAGGAACAAAAAAGTCTCTAATCTACCAGAAATAAATGACAAATGATTGAAATATTAAAAAAAACTTATATTCGAAACAAATGACAAATTTTATTACCATAGTACGTTGGTTCGGACTCTTCAAAAATAATAATAAGCCCTACTTATAAATTCTTGTAGAGCCTCCCACTCCCGGGATTGTTCACCGCATTGGAGCTTTACCGATGCAAGCGCCTTCTTGTAACGTTCATCGGCTGGAACGTTCTTGACATCGTCGGTGTGGTAGATTTTTAAATCGACGTAGAACTCGCCGCTGGTGACTGCGGTGCGGCGACACTGGCCCGAAGACACCCGCGACGTAAAGCTCGACGCGATGCTACGAGTTGTCTCCTTCGTACTTGCCCGCTCGTCTTTGTTAAGAATAGAAAACAAACTCTTCGTTTTCTTTGGTCTGTGAACAATTAATTATTTATATTAGCAACCCATATTATCGAATACCTAGTTCAGAACATAATATTATTTATTTCTAGTTTTTTATACTTTTATACATTTACTACTTTATTTTTCTAATAAATACTCTATACTCGTAAATACTCACTGTAAATTATTTATTCAAAGCAGAATTGAGTGTGATTGGTAAATATAATCAGAATATGAAAGGAAGTAATTTACCTTGTTAAAGCTTCAACGTTCGCAACCGGAGCGATGGCAGGCTTTCGCTTCCTCGGCTTAGGCGCCGGAGCAGACGAGGTTGACGCGCTGGCTTTGGTCGAGGTCGACGCGCTGGCTTTGGCCTTGCTCTTGCTCGGGGGTGTTGGCAGCACTTCAACTGGTGTCGCTTCCTCAACACTCGAGGCGTACTCAGAGTCCGACCTGAAAAAATAATAATGAGAATCATTAATATCAGCTTTATAGTGCACATCGCGGATCGCTACACAACTACAGCGGTAGAAAAAACGTAACATAATTAAAATTAATAAAAGAAAAAATACTATGAAATAAATTAATAATACTTACTAACATTTTGCACAACCAAGAGCTTGTTTCTTGCTGTTCACAAAGAATCTCACAAAATAATTGATTTTATTGGGACAAAATTCCGTATTTATGGGATTAATAATAAATCGTCAGCAAAAATAAAGCTAATTTCTTGTGACCAAAGTTACAATAAAATAACATACGAATTTAGGCCATATTATTGTTATGTAAAGAATCATAAATAAAATGTTCAGTAGCAAGTGACTTATTACCTTTTTAATTAGATATTACGCTACTTTAATGTTACGTTCAAAGGAAATGTGATAGTATTACACTATGTTGCAGTACAAGTGAAATCAGAATCTTAAGCACGTAGGTCAATTTCTTAAATATCTGATCAGAGACAATTTTTTGTAAGATCTTACAAGTAGTAAGTTTCTATAATTACATTTGGAAGGAATAAAAATGATATTACTACATTTATTTGAGCAAACCTTCAATTAAAAACTATTTTATTAAGTGAGTGTCATTAAATATTTATTAATGACTTTAATTTCATTGATTTTATAGATTTAATATTCAATTTTTATCACAAGGATCACATATTTTTTAAACTGCATAGCATTTAGATTTTTGTATTTTTTTAATCTTTATGGCACATACTTGTGTTGTATACTAAACCTAAACTAAAGCTAGAAACATTCTCTACCAGTCAGCCGTTAGGTAAAAAGTTTAAAATAATTATCATTTCAAACTTCGGCTGCAACATGAAGTAAACAATAAAAATTTAAAGTTACATGTCGTACACACACAATCAAAGCTTTCAATGCTGAATCTGCAAGTTACTGTGTGAGACCAGGAGCCGAGATGTTTTAGGCGACGTTATAACGAACAATTCAGGTGAAAGTAGTAATGTTTTTAATTTCTGTTATAATAGTATTTATTATATGACTTTACGGCATGATATGAAATATGTACATAGTGATGTCTTAAACGAATACTTTGTTTTTACAATATTGAAAGGAGGTATATTATTATAGTAAATATATACAATGTCAAAATATAAAAAAAAACACGGAACCAAACAAAACTAAAACCTTTTAAAATAAATAGATTTAACCATAAAAATATAAAACTCGTAGTCCGGAACAAGTGAGCATCTTACTCCTGGACTATAAATTGCAGCTTGCAAATTCCCACGCTGACCGCGATGCATCACACAGTCAGACATTGGATTTCAACGAGTAGAAAGTTATTCATCATGATTGTAATTTAAAGAGTGCGGTAACAAATTTAAAAAATCTTTGAAATAAGTGCATCATTTACAAAAACATGTAAGTAAAATTTTATTCATTTCATATACTTTTTAGGGTTCCGTAGCCGAATGGCAAAAAACGGAACCCTTATAGTTTCGTCAAGTCTGTCTGTCTGTCTGTCTGTCTGTCTGTCTGTCTGTCTGTCTGTCTGTCTGTCCGTCCGTATGTCACAGCCACTTTATTCTGAAACTATAAGCATCACATAGCTGAAACTTGGTAGGTAGGTGTATCTTGTTCACCGCTTTCAGATTCAGATACAAAAAGTAAGAAAAAATAATATTTAAGGGGGGGCTCCTATACATGTAACTAAAACCAAAAATATTTTTTTTACTCAAACCTATGCGTGTGGGGTGTCTATGGATAGGTCTTTTAAAATGATGTTGAGGTTTCTAAAACCATTTTTTCTAAAAGTGTAAGGTTTGAGATATAGACGCTTCCAAAGTGGTAAAATGGGCGTCCCCCCCCCATCTAACTTTTGAACTAAGAAAGTGAAAATTTTGAAAAAAATATATGATGTAGATCTCAACAAAAACTTGCAACGAAAATTGGTTTGAAGGAGATCGAACCAGTAGTTTTTGAGATATTGCACATTTTTATCAACCGCAAATATAACTTTGTCTTTCATACAAACACTATGAAAAACAAAGTTATTTTTGCTGTCACAATATATTGTGATGTTTTCGTTAAGTGAAAGTAAGTGCACCCTGAATTCAGTTAAGGGTGGCACGGAACCCTTAGTGCGAGGGTCCGACACGCACTTAACCGGTTTTGTATAGAAGGTTACCTCGTTTATAGTGATATTACTTAAAGGGCCGATTCAGTACAATAAAAAAATCATTTTTTGTAGAAAACACTTTTTTGGTATTTTTTTTTTTTATTAATTAAGGTTAGGATTAGATAAAAAGAAGGATAAGGCATTGAATTGAGAGAGGCAAAGCCAAAGACGTAAATAACTTTTAAAATCGACAGGGTGCTGTGTTTATAAATTTATATTTTCTTTGTTAGAAAAATTAATAAAAAAAATGATGATTTTCCAAATAATAATGATAGTGTTCTGTTTCTATAATGTATACTAATACCTAGTTAAAATAATATCACTTTAAACGATTTGACCTTATAGAATAGAATTAATAATCATTAATATAAAATTAATAATGAATAATAATTAATATTGTGTTTTTTGATTAACTTTAAATTTAACTTCAAATATTAATCAAAAACAGATCACACATAAAAAATCCTTAAGCTACGAAAAAAAAAGTGATTTGTTTGCCAATTTTAACTACAAATAAGATAGATGATACACTTATGTTTTATTTTTTCAGTATTTGTGGCAGAATTTAAACAAGCCCGACATTTGGTCGGCAAAACACATTTTTACGAATCTTATGAAAAAAAAGGTGACTATTTTATTTATCAATAACTTTGATAGTAGTTTGAGATTTGTATTTAAAATGTCCTGTAATTTATTTAAATTTTTAATGTTGTTTTTCAGATCTCCAACGATTCCATCTAATAAAATTATTTACACCGTGAATATGGAACTTCGTCGAGCGGAACATTTGATTTATTTCATAAATAATATTAAAAAAAGGTCTTCATTTATTTAAATTTGTAATAAATTATGGTTGTTGTGGTTGTTTTATTCTAATAAAAATTAAAAGGTATGGTATTCTGTTCTATGAAGGTATGGTAATGTTAAAACTGGTAATGGTAAAAAGGGTAAGTAATGGTAAACGGTAACTAAAGGTATAGTAATAGTAATCAGGATAGGAAATAAAATAGGGATAGAATCTTGCCATAGGTTTGAGCTGAATATGTTAGGCAGAGCAGACGGTGAGAGAATCTTACCTTGGGTCTCTCTGAAGATACTTACCATGGGTCTTCAGCCGTTTGTGTTAGGAAGGACATTCAGTGAGAGAATCTTACCATGGATCTTGAGCTGAATGTGTTAGACAGAACAGACGGTGAGAGAATCTTACCTTGGGTCTCTCTGAAGATACTTACCACGGGTCTTCAACCGAATGAGTTAGGCGATACATTCAGCAAAGGAATCTTGCCATGGGTCCCGAGTTGTCTGTGTCATGTTAGTTAGGCAGTTCGGTGAGAGAATCTTACCACGGGCCTCTCTGAAGATACTTACCACGGGTCTTCAACCGAATCAGTTAGGCGATACATTCAGCAAAGGAATCTTGCCATGGGTCCCGAGTTGTCTGTGTCATGTTAGTTAGGAAGTTCGGTGAGAGCATCTTACCACGGGCCTCTCTGAAGATACTTACCACGGGTCTTCAACCGAATGAGTTAGGCGATACATTCAGCAAAGGAATCTTGCCATGGGTCCCGAGTTGTCTGTGTCATGTTAGTTAGGCAGTTCGGTGAGAGAATCTTACCACGGGCCTCTCTGAAGATACTTACCATGGGTCTTCAACCGAATGAGTTAGGCGATACATTCAGCAAAGGAATCTTGCCATGGGTCCCGAGTTGTCTGTGTCATGTTAGTTAGGAAGTTCGGTGAGAGAATCTTACCACGGGCCTCTCTGAAGATACTTACCACGGGTCTTCAACCGAATGAGTTAAGCGATACATTCAGCAAAGGAATCTTGCCATGGGTCCCGAGTTGTCTGTGTCATGTTAGTTAGGAAGTTCGGTGAGGGAATCTTACCACGGGCCTCTCTGAAGATACTTACCACGGGTCTTCAACCGAATGAGTTAGGCGATACATTCAGCAAAGGAATCTTGCCATGGGTCCCGAGTTGTCTGTGTCATGTTAGTTAGGAAGTTCGGTGAGAGAATCTTACCACGGGCCTCTCTGAAGATACTTACCACGGGTCTTCAACCGAATGAGTTAGGCGATACATTCAGCAAAGGAATCTTGCCATGGGTCCCGAGTTGTCTGTGTCATGTTAGTTAGGAAGTTCGGTGAGGGAATCTTACCACGGGCCTCTCTGAAGATATTTACCACGGGTCTTCAACCGAATGAGTTAGGCGATACATTCAGCAAAGGAATCTTGCCATGGGTCCCGAGTTGTCTGTGTCATGTTAGTTAGGAAGTTCGGTGAGGGAATCTTACCACGGGCCTCTCTGAAGATACTTACCACGGGTCTTCAACCGAATGAGTTAGGCGATACATTCAGCAAAGGAATCTTGCCATGGGTCCCGAGTTGTCTGTGTCATGTTAGTTAGGAAGTTCGGTGAGGGAATCTTACCACGGGCCTCTCTGAAGATACTTACCACGGGTCTTCAACCGAATGAGTTAGGCGATACATTCAGCAAAGGAATCTTGCCATGGGTCCCGAGTTGTCTGTGTCATGTTAGTTAGGAAGTTCGGTGAGGGAATCTTACCACGGGCCTCTCTGAAGATACTTACCACGGGTCTTCAACCGAATGAGTTAGGCGATACATTCAGCAAAGGAATCTTGCCATGGGTCCCGAGTTGTCTGTGTCATGTTAGTTAGGAAGTTCGGTGAGGGAATCTTACCACGAGCCTCTTTGAAGATACTTACCACGGGTCTTCAACCGAATGAGTTAAACGATACATTCAGCAAAGGAATCTTGCCATGGGTCCCGAGTTGTCTGTGTCATGTTAGTTAGGAAGTTCGGTGAGAGAATCTTACCACGGGCCTCTCTGAAGATACTTACCACGGGTCTACAACCGAATGAGTTAGGCGATACATTCAGCAAAGGAATCTTGCCATGGGTCCCGAGTTGTCTGTGTCATGTTAGTTAGGAAGTTCGGTGAGAGAATCTTACCACGGGTCTTTAACCGAATGGTTTAAACGCTACTGAGTTTTGTTAAATACATCCGTAGTCCGCTTCGCTCCCGACCGTTCGCTGAGCTTACTCTGGTATGACAGAATGCCCAATAATACACTACTGGTAGACCCAAATGCAATTATTTAAAAGCAATAATAAACAAAACTACTGTCGTTCGGAGATAAGACCGCGCTCCGACAAATGGATTAAGTTACAATCAAGTGGCGCATGGCTATATTCATGCTGCCAAGAATTCCTAGTAAGCATTTTGTGTCCAGCTGGTCTCGAGACTTGTACTTGCAAGGAAACGAAATCATTGAGATCGGTCAAGGTTGCGTGATAAAAGGCGACCTTTTTACTATACATGCACAACATGAATACGCCTGTAGGTAGCCCTATAGCGGCGATTGTGTGTGAGTGTGGTGAGTACCTAGCTACAGGGGACCTACGCTAAATGATTTGAAATAAAACCGTTGGCACAATTTGAAATAACGATTTGTAATGTTCATAAACACGCAAGTTACACAGAAGGAAGAGTAGAATGAAGTTACACAAAGATAGATCAAGAAAGGACAGAAGCACAGAAAGAAATTATAAGAAATATGCACTGAAATGATTATTGCGCAGTTCGCGATAGATCGAGACGTTCCGAGCGGAAGAGGGGCTAGCTAAAAACTAGCGTGCATTCGCCGTTGTGTCCGTGTCGCGACTGCCGCGCGGAGCTCGATGCGGTGCCCGCGCGCCGGCCTGTAAAACTGTAAAACCAGTCGCCGCGCGCGCTGTTGTAGCAGCACCGATTCTGGTTAGTTGAACGTTCGAGATGAGGTTCGGCACCAATCATGGTTTGTATTTTGAAGTGCGTTTATGGTAGGTCGAGAGTAATTTGGGTGAAATTATGATGCTCCTACACGCCAATGAATTATATCTTCAAAATAATATTGACATACCTACTATACGAAAATATACCTCATCTCTTAACGATATGATAAACACCTCCATAAATGACAACATCCTAAGTAATTTGGAGAATCATGATCAGTTATTTGACAAGATAAATCAGAGAATTGAAGTCTTAAAAGCACAAGACCTGCAGCAGCTGCAAGACAGCAGTGTTGTACACTATTCGACTATTTATGCGATACTGGCGATGCTGACAATAGTCGCCGGGATCTACATCGGCTGCAAGCTGAAGGGCAGGTGCGTGTCAGCGCGCTGGCGGACTGGCGCCGCCCAGGCAGAGCGCCCGGTCATTCTCGAGTTGGGGCGCAGCAAGTTTGTTAGTGCTAGTGCCAACAGTGTTAGTGCAGTGCGTGACAGTGAAGTGGAATCGACCACAGCAGTGTCGATAGGGCGTGACATGAGCGGATCAGCATTAAGTTTCGATAAGGCAACTTCTCCAACCTTTACAAGGACAATCAAATTTGCGAATTTGCCCGTACCATAAACAATTTGTTACCGTTATGTAACTATTTACTAGTTTAGTTTGACATTGTTTAATTTTATGCTTATTTTGTTTGTTTTGACATCTTTTTGTAGTTGGCAATATGTACGAGTAAACTCGAACATTTTAATAGTATTAATTTTATATTTACTACTAGATGACCCGGTGAACTTCGTACCACTTACTTAGATTTATGTAAAATGTAGTTAAAACTTAAGCCGAACAAAACGAATTAATATGACAAAACTACAGAAAATTCAAGTAAAGCACAAATTGATTTATAAAAACGGAAATTCGTCACTTCCAAAGGACACAGTCGACCCGCCATACATTGCTTGCCCCAAAAGTAAAAATCTATGCGTCACGACCAAAACTAATTTTATGGGTTCGTTTCTTCGCCTTTTAAAATAATATAAGCCGTAAATAGCGGGGTTTTCACATGAAACGAAATACAATGTGTGGGGTCAATCTCTTGCACACTATTTAGAACAGGTCTTTCTAGATCATAGCGCCATCTGTGTCGAAAAACCGCCATCTAGGCTACCAAAACTAAAACATAGAAAACAGCCCCGCTAGGGTCCGTAACGCGTGAAAATTACGATGACGCAAACAATAGCCAACGAAAAGAAGTTCCTTGTCACAGTTTTTTTTTTCAAGTTTTAGGAAGAGGTTAGTAGGTTTAAAGGTTAGTACCTATGGGAGAAAAACGTCATTTTCCTTCTTAAAATAGCGATTGCGAGCGCTTACTTATTTAACTAACTGCCAGTTCTATGACACAGTATGACACAATATGCCATTTCGTTAAGCGGTCGTCAGTTTGCTAATAAGTGCTCGAAACCGCTATTTTCTGCCAAACACAACAATTGTTGGGGACAGGAAATTGTATTCAATCGTTGTCCTATTTTTTTTGTAGATTTATATGCCGCTAGATAAAAGCAAAGTAAATTAACAATATTGTATTAAAAATTCAATATATTTTTTGAAAAATGATATAGTCAAGTCTCCTAATGCTTTTCTTTAATCAAACATAAAACGACTCTGGGGCACGATACGACCGTGTCCTTTAAGAAGTAAGTTTTTTAAATGATCGAACCTGAGCTGGTTCCTAACAGCACACCAGGTTCGCCTCCTCCGTCCGATTTCCATGATCCAAATGTCTATCTCTAAAATATCTATTTAATATAGATGACCCGGTAAACTTCGTATCACTTCGTGTTGGGGCGGCCTAATAGTAGTTTAGTAATCTGGCAATACTGTCAGTGTCACTGTCACCTAACTTTTGAAGAAAAGATTGTTCAAATGTAAAAACAGAACTTATAGTGAACTTATAGTTTAACTCCTTATAATGCATTGTCCCTTTTGTAATAAGTGGATGGAACGGCAGAACAAAAATAATAACTGTCCAGCAGGCCTAGGATGCACGCCGTGATAAAAATTTATCGAGGCATTTTAGCGCGTTTGTTTGTCAAAAATCGACATACCCGCAGTTGCTAACATGGCTGCCATGAAAGTCATGTCGTACTGCCAAATTCGAAATATGACAAAATTATCATTGAACCCTAACATGCCACACATATTTTTATCGAATTTTGACATTTCGCGGTGTAACATTATCGTCCACCATTAGCGACGACGACAAATAAAAAAAAACATATTTAGAGCAAAAATATATGACTGAGTCGTGCCATATTTTATCCTCGGCTCTCAGAAAACAATAAAGTGTAAAAATATTAAAAAGAAAGTCCCCGTGGAACATTTTTTATCCCTAACATATTTATTAATTTGAATTCATTATCTGTGGGCAATATTTGATATACTCTTACTAATCTGTGGGCAATATCGAGTCAATCTGTCATTGTGTCAAGTTGATCATTTTGAGCCAAATCTGACATAAAATTGAGTGAATGGTTAGAAATTGACATATCTCGTTAACGTTGTGGATAAATTTGTCCAATGTGGTTGGCATGTTAAGGAATATGATAAAATAGCATAGATCGACTAATTTTGTCATGTCGATCGAAAGAAATAGTGTGTCGTGCATGTAAGGCCTACTGGTTGTAATAAAATACTACTAAGATGTGACGAATGCTACATCATAATCGGTAACATTCTGTTGCCAGTACTAAAATATACTAAAAAAAATTAAATTATACCAAAAATCTACTAAATTAAATAATTAATTTTATTGCATTGATAATTTTAACAAAAAAAAATAACAAATATTCAAATTCCACCATTAGCGACGACGACAAATAAAAAACAACATATTTAGAGCAAAAATATATGACTGAGTCGTGCTATATTTTATCCTAGGCTCTCAAAAAACAATAAAGTGTAAAAATATTGAAAAGAAAGTCCCCGTGGAACATATTTATTAATTTGAATTCATTATCTTTGGGCAATATTAGATATACTCTTACTAATCTGTGGGCAATATCGAGTCAATCTGTCATTGTGTCAAGTTGATCATTTTGAGCCAAATCTGACATTAAATTGAGTGAATGGTTAGAAATTGACATATCTCGTTATCGTTGTGGATAAATTTGTCCAATGTGGTTGGCATGTTAGGGAATATGATAAAATAGCATTGATCGATTAATTTTGTCATGTCGATCGAAAGTAATAGTGTGTCATGCATGTTAGGCCTACTGGAGTCTTATTACAATGTTGGCAGTATTTGCAGAATGTATACCTGCCTGTCATTAATTTGGTAAGATTGGCACCCGTCAAACATGTCAAACAACGTCAAACATAACCCATTCATTATTTTTATATTTTAAAATTTAAATACATGATGTTATGAGCAAAGTTGATATTATGTTGTCGATTCAAAAGTCTTGTTTTAATGCGTTCTTCAATTCGAGTGGAACCGAGACTACAAATACCGTCAAATGTTTGACAGAAAGTAAGTGGTCAACTTTTATAAGGGAAAATGGAATGGTCGTTTTACTCTATCTTTCTCGCAATTTTTCCTTATTTGCTCACCGTTTAGACCTACCCTGGCCTACGACAAACATTTTAAAACCAAAATCAGCTCAATCGGCCCAGCCGTTCTGGAGTTTTAATCAGACTAACGAACATCAATGTATTTTTATTTATATAGATGCACTTTTACCAGCTACGCTGTGACCTAATTTGTCGTTACTATGCATGTAAAAATCAGTGCAATAAAAGCATTCGGCAACAACACACGTCTTTATCATTAAATCCCATCAGCGGTAGATAGGGCGCGGCGCGGTTGTCTGACATACCTACCCTTATTGACATTTTAATATTTGACATTGACAATTAATAGTAACGAAAGTTACAAGACCCTTAAATAAATTACAGCTCCGTACGCGAGTTCGGAACTATCGCAAAGCCATGAAGCTCATATGAAATTACACTATCGAGAGTGAGACGACGTGGAATACTCAGCGAACCAATAATAGGCACAGAAAGATTTCCAAACATTGATTATGTCATAGGGCGGCGTCTCATCCCAAGAAATTCCGAGAAGCCAAAGTCTCTGCAGTAAACATTTGACTTGAATAGTGAGCGGTGATAGAAACCCCAAAGGATCAATATCTTAGCAATTTCACTAAGGATAACACGCTTAGTACTTGGTCGATCAGAAGAAGTCACATCGAATAAAAATAAATCGGATACTGGATTTCACTTGAGTCCAAGTACCTTAAGAGTAGGATATTGTTCATCAGAAAACGATTTAGAATCCAGAAGACATTCTTCCGGGGAAAGATCTGATAACAAACTTGGTGAATTACTAGCCCATTTTCTCAATTCGAAATGACCCAGTTGGAATAATTTAACGATTTGTGATTTAGCTTCCAACGCGGTGGTCAGATTTTCACAACCAGTAACAATATCATCAACGTAAATAACGGTCGATAACATTTTCTTAGCCAGAGGAAAGGAGTCATTTTTTTTGTATGGAGGATGGGCCCACCCATAAATTGTAACGTCTAGTAATGAAACATATATAAAATTGTTCCTTATAATGTCTTGAAAACATTAACAATATTCGTTTTTCGTTATCAAACGGGAATATTTGAAAATTAATCATAACTTAAATCCACACACCTACCAGTTGACGCACATTTTCAGTCGTTTCTGAAAATCACAATCGTTGAAATCTCACTGCACAGTTACAAGATAACGGTTTAGTGGAATGGGGGCCGTACTTGATGCTTTTTTCTTCTATTTTTCATTAAAAATCCGGAGAAAACAAACACTTAATTCAAAACAAACCAAAACAAACGGAAGGTGACGGAAAGCCAAACGCCAAACGGTAAGTGTGACAAATGACACTCCAGCCATTCCTGTCAATGTCAGTGATAACTGTTAGAGTTGCTATCCGTTCCACGGCTTTACTTAGATAACCATTTCATGCAAAAATCTTAAAAAAGCAATTAAAATATTTTATACGGAGATTCCAATTGTATAAAATAAATAAAAGTAAAAAAAACGTGATCTAAACAAAATCACGTACTTGAAATAATTGATATTGTTTAATATTGACCAGCCCGTCGTTCCTTTACACGTATTTGTAAAGAAGGAATGGCGTGATGAAAAATAGTCAACACAACGCATCTTTTAGTTCGATTTTATTATTCCGGTTTTATTTAAACGTTATCTTTCGTCTAATTGTCTAAAAAAAATAAGTTATTAATTTAGGATGCAATGTCATTATTAGACGCTACAACTTGTTACTGGGCCCAAAAAAAAATGTCTCCTTTACTTCCTTCGTCATCTGCTAGTTGCTTGATTGTCCTACAAGCAAGAAACGGAGCGGATGAAACCCCATACGTTACCGTATTAAATCTATATTCCTTTAACACCTGACCAGGGCCTGATCTCCAGAAGATTCTCTGATAATCTCGGTGTTCATCAGAGACAAGAATTTGTCTATACATCTGACGTATGTCAGCCATAAAGACAACCGAATGTATTCGATAGTGGAGAAGAATTCCAACGATATTAGATTGAAGTTTAGGTCCCGACAACAACGTGTCGTTTAACGAAATGCCCTTAGCATCCTTTGCCGATGCATCAAAGACGACGCGTAATTTTGTTGTGATACTATCTGGTTTAATGACGCAATGATGCGGAATGTAGAATTTGCCTTGGCTCAGCTCCGCCGGATTCACTAAAGACATGTGGCCGGATTTTTCATAGTCATCCATAAATTCACAGTATTGTTTATGTACAAGAGGATCACGAGATAAGCGACGTTCGATCGCATGGAAACGTCTCAATGCAATGTCACGAGAACCTTCAAAGACTGGTACCACAGTGTCTTTAAAAGGAAGACGCACTCCGTACCTACCACTCGAATCACGATAGTGGTCAGTCGTATAAGCTTGCTCGCACAAAATCTCCTCGGGTGTAAGAGGTGGCGCCTGAGGAACACTATCCACCTCCCAAAAACGTTGTATGGCCGTTGCCAACTCGATGTCGGATTTTGAAGAGACTTGTACCAACGATGAGGATGCAAGTGGCGTTCTACCTAATAGAAGCCAACTGAATACCGAATTAATTGCAAGTGGCTGATTTGCATTGCCTTTCAAGCGCTGACCAAGAAGCGACTCGGCAAAAACATGTGCACCAAGCAAGACATCGATAGGACCAGGAATGTCAAAACCTGGATCAGCTAACGGTAACGAATTAATGTGAGTCCAACCCGACAAACTAAGTTTAGCTATGGGTTGCTCACCACAGATATTTGATAAATTTAATCAGTCAGGGATCAAACGACTCTCGAGAGTCGCATAACAATGGAATTTCTATTGTGTCTCGTTCACACATACTTGACGAGTTAATATAAAATTTAATTATCTTATATATAAGGTAAAAGAAGGCAACAAAAAAACTTAAATCTCCAATAACAAGAAACTTGGCCTATTTTCATCTTCTCTGAGAAAAATCGCTAGGAACCTGATTTTGAAGTTCTGAAACTATTACTCTTTGGTCTAAAGAAAATCAATGAAACATTTACATATGTACTATGACAAATTATTAATTTGATATAAGTTTGTATCAGTTAAAAACATAATATTAATTAATAACAAGATGTAAATTACAATTATTAAAACTTAAAAAAATATTGAAATAAAATTAATTAAAACAATGTCAACTCTGGCTCTGGAGGAAAAGTGCCCATGACGCTCGCGGCATTTCCCCGCTGAATAGCTACAGCTATTCTCTGCACCAAGAATGAACCTGACCGAGGATCATTGGTTCTCATTCTCAGGCGGCGACCCAATTCTGCAACGAAACTCTTTGCCTCTGAACCCCAACTCCCCGCAGTTTCGACAGCGAAGGGAATAAAAAGATAAGCTGCCTCTAACGCACTATACTTGTTGTGTTTTTTAAGAGCCGCTGTATCAGCTGCAGCCCCAGGTGCAAGCGTAGTTCGTCCCAAGTGACAAGCAGCATAGGTACTCACACACGTTGCGTCCCATAAGAGGCACCTACCTTTATCCCATGGTACCAGAGTGAGACCATCTGGTCTTTTACCATCTGTCCGACTAAGACCAGGTGGCTCAAGCATACACGGGACATTTGCAGATACCAGCGCCCTGCGAATGATGTCATTAAGAGCATGGTGACGAGGAAATCTACCCTCACAACGTCGGCAACTCAATGCATGGTGACCGTCCGCCTCAACCCGAGAGCCGCAAATGCATAGATGGGGTTCACATACATTGCAGCCCAAGCGAAGAGCAACCGCCACCCGCAAAGAGTCATCATCTAAAAAAGTGCCGAAAAGAGGAGAGGGTAGAGCCTGCAACCATGCCCCCGATTCTGGCTGTGACACCGCTCGCAGTCTAGCCAAATCTGCCCCTGTGGCACCTCCCAATAGACGACTTCCGACACATTTCGACCCAATATCGTCCCAAGAACGCTGCAACCAAGGACAAACTGGCATATCACAACCTAAATGCAAGCTTGTAAATTTATCGGAGGCATCAGAAAGATAAGGCACTACTACTTGGTTTTCTTCTCTATTAAAAATTCTGGCAACCAGACCAACCACCGCATGTGCCGACCCCAAAAAAGCAGGAAGCCCAAGGTCACCGATGAGCCGTACACCCAAACCCCCATGACGAATTGGCAACGCAGCTTGGGTCCACTGGACCTCATTGAGTAAAACATTAAGTATGCCCGAAACGACGGATTTAAGACATTCATCAAAAGCAGATATGTTATTCTCAAACAGCCAAACAGGAGAAGTTCTCAATAAATATATGAATTTTGGAGCTCCAAGGCACATTCGTAAGAGAGTCAAAGCTACATGTGGATTGAGAAATTTGAGGCGCTCATTAACAAATTCAAGAATCTGTCTTTGTCTCTCAATAGCCCCTGGGATTCCAACCGTAAAAATAGGAGAACCCAAAAGATAAAAATTTTCATGTGACACAATCTTCAAACCGGGAAGGACATCTGTAAAATTCTGAAACTGTGAAGTCATCACCGTACCACATGGATAAAATTCACATTTTGTAGAGTTAACTTCCAAACCCAAATCTTTAAATTGAGGAATCAAAGTCAGCAAATCTTGTCTCACTATATCTGGTTTACCACCAAGCGTTCCGTCGTCAAGGTACCAGACATTTAGTGGTGACTGTAAATTGACTATTGCCTTGTGTATAGCCAGACTAAAAACAAGAGGACCAAGAGGGTCACCCTGTTGAACACCTACTTGTGACAGTATAAGATTATCTGTAAAAAACAAATTAGAACTGCTACCGTATACCTGGTCAAGAAAAGGATAAAGCGAAGGCATATTATCCTTAACCTCACGAAGCAAAACATCCCTTTCCAAGGAATTAAATGCGTTTTTAATGTCCAGCTTTATAATGACACAATCGGCATTATTAGCAGCCATCACAAAAGAACGCGTGGCGTGAATTGCCCCTTCACACCCTAGACGAGTTCCGAAACCCAACTGATGTGGCTGTAAGTGTTCAGCCATAATATCTTTAATCGCAAAACATGCTATTTTAGAAGTTAAACGCCTAAAGGTGTTTCCTACTGCTATAGGTATATAAAATTGAATTTAAGAGTATTACTGGTAAGTTACACATAATATCACTTGTAGTTTATGTCAAGTCAACCCGTGTCAACTTTTATTTTTACAAGCTATATTTATATAAAGTAAATTCATTATTGGCTGTAAGTTTAGAATGTAAGATTAGCTTACTTTTTGTAATAAGAGCTGTGAATTTTATAGAAATAAAATATATATAAAAAAAAATATAACGTGCATGTCTAAATCGAATAACGACTTATTATTTGAACCGACTGAGCAACGAATTAAACCGACGACGTAAGTACTCGTAGCAACACCTCTCAAACCATTAATATTCGATTCGCATGAGATTTGTTGAAGGCTTAGACACTGAACTGCGTGTCGAGTTATAAAATTATTTTGACTTCCGGTGTCGAATAATGCGCGAAAAGAATGATACCTACCGTCCGAGTCCTGTATTTGAATGATAGCCGTAACTAACAACACAGTCGTATTTACAAAATTTGTTGAAGACTTAGAATTGATACGAATCAATGAAACAACGGTTGATCGTAGACTGAGACATTTATTATTTGTCCACCCTCAGACGGGGCTAGATTTTGAGATACATAACACTTTTCCCTCTTAATACAAAAATCTATATGATCTAATTTTAGTAACAAAAATCAAGCGCAAACAATAAGAACTTCATGCTCAACAACTATATTATATAACCTCTTGCATAGGTAGGTACAAAGAACAATAAAAACAGTACAAAAACTATTTTTATAATCTATACTGTACTTATCATAACTTAAGTTAACATACTCAACCCTATCAGCTAAATGAATCTGCGTAGTTTAGACATGTACGTTGTTTATGAAATACAAACTGGTGAACTGGTGGCGTTTGTGATAGTAATTTAATTTTTAATTTTAAGCTTTTCACGGCAACGTAAAGCGGCTTCCCTGCGTGGCCTGTCAGCAGTAGCATGATGCGCTTCTGGTACATTAGGTGATGGCTGTGACGACCTCTCACCCTCGAGCTCGGTGCTTCCACCTTCCTCTGCACTATCATAGGACTCGTCATGGTCATCATTTCCTTCTGACTTATCTTCAGACTCAGCTTGATTAGTTTTACGAGGCGAACCGTTAACTACTTGGGTTAGTGAGTGACGTGATTTCCGAGTGAGTATTTGGTCAATGTGTCGCTTATGCACCCGACCGCCCGCTTCTACGTTATAAGAAACCGGCCCTACTCGCTCACGAACTACCCTCTGTCCATTTACGATCTGAGTTGGAATAATTACGCATTAACACGGGATCATTGGTGTGCGCCACTCGCAACGGTGTGCTATTATTCCGCCGCTCCTCGGTCAGCTGTCGCTCGCGCACGCGCTCCGCGACGTCTGGCCGCAGGAGGTCTAGGCGCCCGCGCAGCCGCCTGCCGAGCAGAGCGACTGCCGGCTCGCGACCTGTCGTGCTTTGTTCAGTATTTCTGTACATAAACAAAAATTGATTCAACGCTTTGTTTATATCCTGTCTTTCACATTCAGCCTTTTTAAGTACTATTTTAATGGTTCGGACTGCATTTTCGGCTGCCCCGTTGCTTGAAGGATGATATGGTGGAATAAGTGTATGCTTAATACCATTGCTTTCTAAATATTGAGCGAATGGGGCAGAAGAAAACGGTGGTCCGTTATCGCTGACTATTCGTTTTGGTAATCCGAAACGGGCAAAATGGCGTCTTAAACAATCACAAACAGCTGTCGCTGAAGTTGTGCTAATTTTTTCAGCTTCTATCCACTTAGAGTGCGCATCTATGATAATAAGATAATAATTATTGTTGAATGGACCAAGAAAATCCATATGTAATCGCGACCATGGCTCAGTCGGCCAGTAGGCCTAACATGCATGACACACTATTTCTTTCGATCGACATGACAAAATTAGTCGATCTATGCTATTTTATCATATTCCCTAACATGCCAACCACATTGGACAAATTTATCCACAACGTTAACGAGATATGTCAATTTCTTACCATTCACTCAATTTTATGTCAGATTTGGCTCAAAATGATCAACTTGACACAATGACAGATTGACTCGATATTGCCCACAGATTAGTAAGAGTATATCAAATAATGCCCACAGATAATGAATTCAAATTAATAAATATGTTAGGGATAAAAATGTTCCACGGGGACTTTCTTTTCAATATTTTTACACTTTATTGTTTTTAGAGAGCCTAGGATAAAATATGGCACGACTCAGTCATATATTTTTGCTCTAAATATGTTGTTTTTTATTTGTCGTCGTCGCTAATGGTGGACGATAATGTTACACGGCGAAATGTCAAAATTCGATAAAAATATGTGTGGCATGTTATGGTTCAATGATAATTTTGTCATATTTCGAATTTTGACAGTACGATATGATTTTCATGGCAGCCATGTTAGCAACTGCGGGTATGTCGATTTTTGACAAACAAACGCGCTAAAATGCCTCGATAAATTTTTATCACGGCGTGCATCTTAAGCCTGCAGGACCACGAATGCAGCGGGGCGGTGGGGGGCGCCGGCCGTAGCTCTTTACACGGCACACACTCGCGCGCAACCTGTTCTATATCTTGATCTATGTTTTCCCACCAAACGAAATTACGAGCGATTTGCTTCATTTTGACCACACCCGGGTGCCCTTCGTGGATTTCCTTCATAATGCAATTTCTTAGTGAATTTGGTATTACTAATCTATAACCCCAGAGTATGCACCCTTGATCAATGTGAAGATTATCTTTTTTATGCAGTGAGCTGTTACTACTACGTATAGAGACGCTATGCCAAGCAAAAAATGTGCGCATTTTTTGGACGTGAACTGTCAACAGACGACGTATTCCATAAATTTTAAATTTTGAATATGAAACCGCAGAAGTGACACAGACTTTGTGCCTACTTAACTTAATTGTATTGAATGAATATAATTTTATCAAAACGTTTTAATCGTTACTTACTTTGATCAATAGTTATTTAAAAGAGCTAAATAAATAAAAGTTTAGTAAATAAAAATCTGTAGGTCAAAAACTCGAATGATATTTACTAGAGATGCGCCGAGTAGCACTTTTGCCGAGTACCGAGTACCGAGTATTACTCGGTTCATTTTTTTTCCAACCGAGTACTCGGCCGAGTAACTCGGTTCAATAAAATTCCTGTTTCGGGTGTGTAAACAAGTACAAGCCAGGTTCGCGCAGAATAAGCTTTCATCAAGCCACTAGAGCGCGATGATCCTAAAAGCCCCATTACTTTTTTTTTAGATACAAAATCCACAACATTATAATAACATTAAATAAAGACCAATGACTGATTTACATTTTATTTACTTAATTTAAATAAGGTCGCTATTTCAAAGAAAATTTGCTAGCAAAAGACAAGAGTCCTTTCGAGTGGTGGGCAGGGTACCACAGGGCCGAACAAGGTATTCAGAACTGGCACGCTTAGCAAGAGTGTTTCTATGAAGCAAGTAAAGTCTACGAAGAATAAAGGAATTGTCTGTTACTAGAACGTGCAAAGAACTTTGCATCACCACAACACAATCGAACTTAAAATTTCACATATTATTATTTTTATTAACGTTTTCCTCATTTTGTCTCAACTCATTTATTATCATAATTGAGGTTGTGAAAGATTTCCCCAGTCGTTAAGATAATATCTATCTAAATGTATTGCTTTTCTTAAACCGAGTATACTCGGCATTAAAACCGAGTTACTCGGCCGAGTACGAGTATCAAAAAACCTGCCGAGTACGCCGAGTACCGAGTATTAACCGAGTACTCGGCCCATCTCTAATATTTACAATTTTTCTATCATGATTTTTATCATTTTAATTTTGCATTTGCAATGCAAAACACCTTAAAAGAAATATCACAACATCGCATTGTCTAACCTCTATTTACTACCTACCTACTTTTCCATTCTGTGCGTGTCACTTTTTATAATCTTTGATTTTCATGTAAAATGGCGGCAATTTCATGCCAAAAATGTATAACATTTTGAAAAATCTTTACGCTGGTTTAAGCTAACATTTTAATTTCCTACCGATGGTAAGTGACGCCGGTATCGTTTAAATTCCTGTTGGTTTTATTTCCGCATGTTTTTAAAACGCATGATGGCTTTTTTGTCAAATTAATTGACCAAATGTCACATTGGTGAACGCTAAGAGCGGGAGTGAGTGACTGTGATACCGCGCATGCGTTGATGGTCTGTGACCATCAACTCATCGGGCACGAGGTTCCTTAGGGATGTCATTTCCATACGTAGTAATAGTAGTTCAATGTTTTTATGTACATATTTTTTTTCAACGTCATTGTACTCATAATTAAACGGCCAACCGTACATAATAAACCCATAGATCTTACTTAGCAACGGGTCCTTTCCCGTTTCAGTTTTAATATCTTTAAAACTGATCGGAAAGCTTCCTTGCGCGCAGTGTAAATAGCAGCCTTCTTCGTCTTCACTACGAATTTGCCTATTCATCGTTTTTAAGGGAAGACGAGAAAGCGCATCAGCAAAACAATTTTTTGCTGACTTTACAAACTCCACTGTAAAATCATAAGCCGCCAGTTTGACTGCATAGCGTTGTAGTCGACTCGCAGCCGTCACTGGTATCCTTTGTTTATACCAAATATGTAACTTAATGGGCTATGATCGCTCCTTAGTATAAAATGTCTTCCATAAAGATATTGGTGGTGCTTAGATACACCAAACACGATGGCAAGAGCCTCTTTATCTATTTGGGAATAGTTAGTTTCAGCTTGGTTTAGGGTGCGCGACGCACAGCAAAGTGGCCGCTTCGTGCCGTCTGCGAGACGCTGGGTGAGAACGGCCCCAGGCCGTATGCGCTGCTATCAACTGACAAAATTAATTCCAAATTTGGATCGTAATGAGCAAGTACAGGAGAGCTACTTAAAACCTTTTTAGGGTTCCGTAGCCGAATGGCAAAAAACGGAACCCTTATAGTTTCGTCAAGTCTGTCTGTCTGTCTGTCTGTCTGATTGTCCGTCCGTATGTCACAGCCACTTTATACTGAAACTATAAGCAACACATAGCTGAAACTTGGTAGGTAGGTGTATCTTGTTCACCGCTTTCCGATTCAGATACAAAAAGTAAGAAAAAGTAATATTAAAGGGAGCCCCCCTTTAATACCCCCCCATACATGAAACTAAAACCAAAAAAATGTTTTTTACTCAAACCTATGCGTGTGGGGTGTCTATGGATAGGTCTTTTAAAATGATGTTGAGGTTTCTGCAACCATTTTTTCTAAAAGTGTAAGGTTTGAGATATAGACGCTTCCAAAGTGGTGAAATGGGCGTCCCCCCCATCTAACTTTTGAACTAAGAAAGTGAAAATTTTGAAAAAAATATATGATGTAGATCTCAACAAAAACTTGCAACGAAAATTGGTTTGAAGGAGATTGAACCAGTAGTTTTTGAGATATTGCACATTTTTATCAACCGCAAATATAACTTTGTCTTTCATACAAACACTATGAAAAACAAAGTTATTTTTGCTGTCGCAATATATTGTGATGTTTTCGTTAAGTGAAAGTAAGTGGACCCTGAATTCAGTTAAGGGTGACACGGAACCCTCAGTGCGCGGGTCCGACACGCACTTAACCAGTTTTTTATTTTATTAAAAGACTTATCACAATCCGCTGTCCAGTTCCACTCTGAATTTTTTTTCAACAAATCGTACATTGGTTTTAATATATCGCTCATATTAACGCAAAACTTGGAATAAAAATTAACTAAACCCATAAAACTTTTCAACTGAGTGATATTTGTGGGTGCAGGGGCTGCTACAATGGCTTCAACTTTTTTTTCATCTGTATGCAACCCATATTTATCAATTTTGTAACCGAGGTAATTAACACTTTTTTTGAAAAATTGGCATTTACTAAAGTTTATTCTAAGACCATTTTCTTGAAGCCTTTGTAGCACCGCCCTTAAATTAGCTAGGTGGGATTCCTTATTTTTTCCTGTGACGCAAATATCGTCAGCGAATACAGCGACTCCCGGCAACCCATTTAGAGTCTCTTCCATAATCTTTTGAAAATTTTCAGGTATACATTTTATACCAAACGGTACGCGCAAATAAACGAAAGTACCTATGTGCGTGGTTATCGCAGTTATGAGTTGTGAATCTTCATCTAACAAGCATTGCTGGAATGCACTAGATAGGTCCAATTTGGAATATTCCTCACCACCTCCTAAAGCGGCGAAAATGTCCTCGATATGGGGCATCGGGTAATGGTAGTCTTTCAATAGTGGATTTATAGTGACTTTGTAGTCTCCGCATAATCGAATAGTACCATTTTGTTTAATAACAGGCACGATAGGAGTGCCGTAATCTGACCGTTCTACTTTGTTTAAGACTCCCTCCGCTGCAGCCGTTCAAGTTCCCTCCTCGACAGGTTGCCGAAGCGCTAACGGTATTGGCCGTGCCTTTACAAATATAGGTGTATTATCTTTAAGATACAGTTTAATCTTAGATTTATTGAATGTTCCTAAACTTTCTGCAAATACCTCGGGAAACTCTTTACGTAATGAAGCCGCCCTCGAGTCCTCCTCGGACAAATTGTAGCACTCAGCTATGCCTAATCTTAATTCCTTAATCCACGTTCGACCCATGAGGGGTGGCCCACCATTTTCAATAATAAACAAGTTTAGTGGTTTCGAAATATGTTCACCACAGCTTACATTTACCACAATAAAACCGAGCGTCTCGATGGCGTCTCCCGTATATGATTTTAAAGTTAGTTTTTTATATTCAATGGGAATGTTGGAAAGATTTCTGTCATAATATTCTTTTGAAATCACAAATAGCTTACTTCCAGTATCAATTTCAAATTTACATAAGATATAAATTGCACTTGTAAAAAGACAACTGTGAACCTGTGACAGACG